>CM052807.1:9844330-9868234 GCA_028533885.1 Nasua narica
CCCCCCCCCCCCCGCCCCTCTCCTCTCCCTCTCTAAATGCAAATGAAAAACAACTAAAGAGAGAATGAAAAGGTTTTAACTTGGAAAAATACAGGACAATTTGGGAATCTGGGCGGAACACACAAAGTGTTCACCGCTCAAACCTGGAGAATAGTAATGTCGAGGAGTAAAGGAATCATGAGTCAGCTTCGCGTCCTGCCTCTTCTACCTACATTCCACCCAGCATGGAGAGTAGTCTTTAAAAAATACAAGCCTGCATGCTTCACCCAGCTGCTTAGAAACTCTGAGGAGCTTTCGGTGGATAGCTCTGAATACAACCCAAACTCCTGACTCTGCCTGAAGTTCCCGGGTGATCTCTCCCGTACTTGCTGCTTCTCCCTGTGTGTTCCCCGCACGCTCACCTTTGCTCCCGGTATCCCATCCACATCCACCACTCCTTTCCCATACCCGCGGGTTCTTGGCAGCCCTGGCATCTCCTTCCGCTTGGACTCCTGCTCGGCTACCTTCACCAGCCCTCGCTGAGCTGGATCCTTCCCTCCGCCTCTCCATCCAAAGTAGGCAACCTTCTGTCCCTGCACCCAATTCGCTTCTGTCTGGAGACTTATTTTGATTCACTTGTTTACTGTTTATTGCCTGCCTTTCTCACAAGAATATAAGTTCCTTGAGGCCGGGGTGAGCTGATTGTGGTTTCTCTGTTCCCCATGCTGGCGTGGATGGGTAAATGGACGGATGGTTGGACAGGTGAATGGACGGCCATATCTTCTAAAATCTAGTTTTTGAATTTTTTTTTTTTTTGCCTGCACTACAAAACTGTGTTATTTAACATAGGATTTGTTGGGGTTTTGCTCTGCTAGCCCCTGCTAAAAATTTCTTGGCCCCTCCCAACTGGAGAGAACCAAAGACAATTAGGGATAAAGCAGGAAGTGATCTGACACAGAGGAGAGATTATATTTATTCTTTCCTGAACAATGACCCCAGATATAACAGTGTGAGTTGTTTTAGAAATTTAAGATTTGCCTCACAAGAACTAAAAAGATCCAAAGCCTAATTTCCTTGTAAGAGCGATTGTAAATGACCCATGCGTATGTGCGTGTAGACACGTGCAACTTTCATGTACACAAATAACGGAAGGATCTGAGGCTCACAGAAATTCTGCCTAGTGCTTTTTGTATAAACAGAATTTTCCTTCTTTGCAAAAAGCCAAAACAATTTCAGGCAAATCTGGAAAATCTGTTTTCATCTAAAACCTCTTAGAGCACTTTCTCAAGGATTTATGATGTCTGAGAAATTTTATACTGTGAGACATGAACGCCAAGATGGACAAAAATTAGAAGGAGTAGTTGGAAAAAATTCTACCTCTATATACTATTCCACCTCTAAATTTGTTACTTAATATGGGCCTAGGAAAATATGCAAGTGTGAGAAACCGCTTTTTACCTGACTATAGAATTTACAGCAAGGTGGTCTGACAGAGAGGGAAAAAAAAGCCTTTGACATAAAAATCCACAGATGTGATCGGGGAAGGAGGGAGAGGATTGGACCTCAACAGAGGGTGGGCCAATGAGAGCCCTACTGGAAGGTTGTACACATTGTGGATAAGATCCTTCTGGATTTGGCTTCTTACACATCTGGGTTCAAGTCCGCACATGTCGCCCCACCGACTGTGTAGCCGTGTTCCTTATTCTCTATGAGTCTCAATTTCCTGATTCATACATTGTAACGATAATAAAGCACATTTTTAATATGGCTCTTGTGGGGATTAAGTGAAAAAGCAATGTGCATAAAACCCTTAGCGTAGTATACTTATGAGGTATTTCTTCTTAGTACTCGGTAAGTGCTCAGGAAACATGAGCCACGATTATTTGTCGAACTCAGCACTGCTGAGAAGAAAAATAATTGAGCTACATCTGTCATTTTTTTCTTTTTTTTTCTTTTTTAAAGATTTTGTTTATTTGAGAGAGAGAGAGATTGAGAGAGTGCTTGAGAGAAGAGAAGGTCAGAGAGAGAAGCACACTCCTCAAGGAGCTGGGAGCCCGATATGGGACTCCATCCCAGGACTCCGGGACCACGACCGGAGCCAAAGGCAGTCGCCTAACCAACCAAGCCACCCAGGCACCCTGTAATTTTTTTCTAGTAGCCGCATTTAAAAAATAAAAGAGGCAATTCATTTTAATAATATATTTTAATTCGACCTATCCAAAATTTTATCACTTTACTATATAACCAGTATAGATAATGAGCAAGATGTTTTTACATTCTTTTTGCATACTAAGCCTTTAAAACCGATATTGTACGGGTGTGGGTCTAGCCCCGCTCAATTCTGATGGGCCGCAGTCCCAAAGCCGCCCAGCCCCCACCCTTCCCCAGACCGAGATTTGTTTGTTTTCTGAATTCCCTGGGTCTGGGAGGATTTTGTTGCCGCCTAGTAGTCAGAGTGCACCGTTTATTTACTCGAAAATTGCTCTAATATGTAGAAGCTGAGTTATCCTGCTGGGTACGGAGATAAAAGGTTTCCATGTTTCTTTCTTCAAGTTTACTGTGGTCTCTGTGGGGAGATGAGAGCAAGAGAAGGGGTGGTGTGGGGGGGGGTGGCTCTGAGGGTCCCTCCTTCTTTCCCACGCATCTTGGTGGGGAACCAGCAGATGGCAGCCTGCTACAATAAATAAGTTCCAGCCGCTAGCCCCAGGGGAAGAGAACCTAAAAATATCGTTCCCATATATTTGCCAAGAAAGGCAGAGGTCAAGGTTTGGTCTTGACCTGTACTTGTTGAGATAATTACAGGATCTTGGTGGCGATAGAATGGTTGGGGCAGAAGCGCATATCCCAATACAATCCTCTGTCTCCTCTGCTCCACCTGCTTAAGATCCTTTTTGAACTCCTTTTTGGATTGTTTTCCACTTTTTTAACTGAAAAGCTATTTACAGAATTGGAGTCATAGAGTTCAAAGTTACCTGGAGTAGGATACATTTCCAGTTGTTAATCAAAATTGATTGCTTTTTTCCTCTCGTTCGGTTCTGTTGACTCTCGTGTACAGAGCATTACTGGGGAATGCTTGTTTTGCAAAATCTGACACTTTGTTGAGCAACATTCACATCAGGCAAGGTTTTGAATTCCGGGCAGTAAAGCCGTGGCTTCTTCATTTTCCACAATTAAAGAACTTTGCCTCGAGTGTGGCTCCTTAGAAGGTTGCCCAAGAATTAAAACCATCATCTCGAAGATCAGATATGTGATTACACAGTTAGGTAAAACTCTTTGGAATAACCACTCACAAGAGACCATTTTTCTTTGTAGCCAAAAGTGTTGGCTTACTTCAACTTAATAGACCCACTAGATAATTAGATGATTTCAATGGATTATTATTTTTGGCAAACTGATCAGCAGGTAATATACACGTGCTTCCTTCAAGGTTTTTAACAACAAAGTTGTGGGAATTAGCCAGTAAAAACTGGTTACTTTCAATGAAAAGGTAGAAGAGGTGAAAGATTCTTTTTATTCTTTATTACGATGGTCTCTCATTAACTTCTCATTCTTCTATTAAGGACGTTAAATATTTGCTGGGTACCTACTTTGTGAAAGGCTCTGTGCTGGGCATCAGAGGGACAGGAAAATGGCAAATTTTCTCCAAAGCTTACAATGTAGTGGGGTTTGCTAGAGGATATGGCATTTTATTTTTAAAAGATTTATTTATTTATTTGAGAGAGAGAGAGAGAGAGAATGAGTGGGGGATAGAGGGAGAGGGAGAAACAGACTCCTGGACAGGGAACCTAAAATGGGGGGGGTGCTTGATCCCAGGACCCTAAGATCATGACCTGAGCCAAAGGCAGATGCCTAACCAACAGAGCCAGGTATCCCAAGGATATGGTGTTTAAAATGGATATTGTTTAAAAGTCCACAATGCATACAAGTGTTGAATCACCATGTAGTACACATGAAACTAGTATATCGTATGTCAATCATACTTCAAACAAATGAAAAATGAAATGGATATTGTATCTACTTCAATATAGTCAATGTATCAGATATTATATGATTCTACTCACCTGACATACCTAGAAGAGGCATTAGATTCAGAGACAGACAGTAGAATGCTGGTGGTCAGGGCACTGGGAAGAAGCATGGGATTGAGGGTCATTGTTTAATGGGTACCAAGTTTCTGGAACGATGAAAACTTCTGGGAATGGATAGAGTGACGGCTATCCAACATGATGAATGTAGTGAATGCCACTGAACTATACACTTAAAAATGGCAAAAATGGTAAATTTTATATTATACATATTTTACCGCACACACAAAAATGATGGGTAGAGACTCTAAGCCTTCACAGGGATTTCTTGGCAAAAGAAACAGTGTCATCATCGAAGGCTCAAGGGGCAGAGAAGATGGAAGCGCATATTTTTTTGGCAGAAACTGTCAAATCTCAGAAAAACTCCCCCCCTGCCCCGTACCTTATACGAAATTTTGGCAACTTAAAGCTGGCGGGATGATGGAGCAGGTCTGGCAGAGAGGGTGGGGTCAGTGGGAACCCTGAAGGAGGTCAAGTCATGCTATCTCCAGGACCCAGGGCTCTTAGGCAGGCAGGTCAGGTGATTCAAGGAGGGGAGTTCTAATTTAGTGAGCAGAGAAATGTGCTGGGAAGTTTAGTTGTTGGTCCAAGGTAGAAGTCAGGAGGGCTGGGCAGGATCCAGCTAAAATCTGGCAAGTGTTGTGCAAAATACGAGGTCGTCATTTCTGTCGGGGAATATGCAGAACAGCAGGCAAGCCTGCACACACTAGGCTCACAGTTAAGCGGGGAGAGTGGGCAATGCCGAGACCCGCTCCCGGCTCCCTGGTTCCCAGCACCGCCGAGCGCCCATGGATCTGCTGGGGCGGCGCCCAGGAGCCCGGGGAGGTCTGACCAGATCAGTGGACACTGGCCACCGGGAAGCAGGTGCTAATTCCAAACCAGCCCAGAAGCTGGGCTCGGGCTGCTGATTCCCTTCTGTCAGGGTTACCTCAGGACCTGGGAAGAGCGCAGGAAGACCAAGGCAGAGGGATGACGTGGGGTTGATTGGCTCCCAGGAAGCATCTCAGGAAAAAAACGGAAGACAAGATGACAAAGAAGGTCAGGCAAGCTTGTAGACAAATGTCAAGCTAGCCTACATAGCTTGAATTGAATTCTAGGAGTAACAGAAGGAGAAAACTCTTGAATAGGGAAGTGATAGAAAGAAAACTGTGACTTAAAAAGGTTAATCTGGCATGTGGGATGGTGATACGTACAGAAGTCACCGTATCAGTGGGAGAGCAGCCAGAGCGGGAACATGGAATGGAATGGAAGATTTAGGTGTCTTAGAGATCCACGAGGTATTTTTTTTTGTTGTTCTTGGAGGAGGGAACTATGCTGCAGTTATATTTTCCATGTTTCAGTGGGTTGCAATAAAATCAATTTTAAAATTCATTTAAGAATGAGCTATAAAGGGGCGCCTGGGGAGCTCAGTTCAGCTGAGCGTCCAACTCTTCTTGATTTGGGCTCAGGTCATGATCCCAGGGTCCTGGGATCGAGCCCTGCGTGGGGCTCCCCACTAAGCAGGGAGTCTGTTTTTCCCTCCCCCTCTGTCCTACCCCCCCCCACTCTTGCTCACCTACCCTCTCCCTCTCAAGTAAATAAAATGAAATACAAAATGTAATATGTATTGATTATATATTGCATATACAATATGCTTTCATTATGAACATTATACTCCTAATAGGAAATTTGGAAAATAGGAAAAGTAGAGGGTAGAGAGTAAAGTTGCTTTCGGGTCTCCCTGCACCTGAGATCACGTTTCCTTCGAGTCCTTTTTCTATATGTGGTTATTCAGATCGTTTATTCGTTTCCCATAGCAGTGATGACATTATGCATTTTTGATATTCACCCTCTGTTGGTGGTGTGGTGGGCGGTGGCATAGCACAGAGTCGAAGAGTACAGTCTCCTGAACCAGCTGCCTGGTTTCAAATCCCGATGTCTGCCCTTTACTAACTGTTTGATGTCGGCCTCCCGGTGCCTCAGTTTCCATAGCTATAAAATGGTAGCGATCACAGTTACAATTTCACCGGGCTGTTACGAAGAGTAAGCGAGTTAACACATGGAAAGCCCTCGGCATCTGGCAGATGGGGGTTCTTAACATGTGTGAGGCACTCTCCTCAGTTATTATCAACATGTGTGAGGTAGCCGAGGATTTCCCCTCCAAATGGAAAGTAGGGAAATTCGTGAACAATGGTGATGACGGTAGCATTTATAGGAAGGCAGGATGAGTGGTTTGGAAGATGGCAGGGGACATATGTGGCTCTTAAAGTACGGAGCGGTCGTCACAGGCAGAGAGAAGGGTGGAAATATGCACGGGGGCTTGCAGATACCATACAGGAGCCCCAGAGAGGACTGGAAGACCTCTTCCTGGAAGCAACAATGACTACTTTAAGAAACAACGAGATCACTAAAGGGCAAAAAACAGTGGTGAGGACTTTGGAGAACGTGCACACGTCCAGAATGAAAGGAGGAAGTAGTAGGGGGACATGTTAAGAGCACACACGAAATGAGAGGGGGAGACCAGAAAGATGGAAGAAGGAAGGTCGCGCAAAGTGTTTTTTACAGCAGCCAAATCTTTGACGTGGCTGAGCTGTATCTTGGGGCAGCAGAGCAGAGAGGTGGCCTTCCAGAGTCCCCGGTGGGCAGTTGCCTGGGGCCATTCCTCCAACACCCTTGCCCTCTTGCGGCATGGAGCCTGGGAAGGGAGCCGTGAGGGCACACGTCCGCCCAGCTCTCTTTCTTCTCCCCCCGTTCTTCTCCCAGACCCCTAAGTCTTCCTCTCCTCCTCTGTGACCCTACCTCCCTGGAACCCTGAGAAACCTGCTGTTGACAAGGGCTTTCCCCACACACTGTTTCTTCTACTTCAAAGAGTTGCTCTTTCAGAGCCTGCTTGGGTAAAGGCCACGACAGAGGTGGGGAGGAATTAAGGCCACCTTCTTGTGGCCTGGTCGCGTTTTGCATGTCCGAAGATGGTTTTGCCCTCCTTTAGGAATTGCTACCATTCCTTTGATAACGATCTGTCGCCTCAGGACAGCAGATGGCCAAGGTCTGTGCCCTGAGCTGGGCAAAAAGAAAGCATGTTAGTTTCACGGCAGGGTTCTGTTCCCTATTTTCAAAAGGTAAAAGAAAGGTGTAGCCAGAGGCACGAGAGGGCCTCCGGAGGAGCAAAAGAAAGGCAGAGATGCAGGGGTGAGGCTTGGAAAAGAGGAGTGACGGTTTTTGAATAAATATAGCAAAGACTGAAGAGGCACTACACCAAAATTATGATGCAGGAAGGAGCTGAGTGGCAGGAATCGGTGTAAGGTGACCTCAGGCAGGAGCGCAGACTTAGAATATAAATGCTGGAGACACACAGGCTGGTGTCAGGTTCAAATGTCAGGTCAGCCACTGCTTAGCCCTGAGACCTTGAGAAAGTCCCTTCATCTCTGCTGCTCAGTGTCTGCATCCGTAAAAAAAAAAAAAAAGTGGTGATGTCGTTACAGTGTCTACCTGACAGGCTTGCTATGTGGGTTCATTAAATGCATTACTAAGCCTACTTGGTAACTCTTTTCCACCTAGATAATCAGACTAAAGCGTGCCCGATAATCTTAAAAAAAAAAACAACCCAGCTACAGAGGCGGAGGAAAATCCATCTGCAATTCATCAGAGATTCAGGAAGCCAAACACGTGCACCAGGGAAGTTCAAGGCCCGCTTTCTTTTTCTTCATTCCCCTTCTGCCTCGGGAGCTATTACAACGATCCGCCTCCCACCCACTCAAAATGTGTCATCTGAGAAACAGGGACTTTGGTGGCTTTTGTTCACGATTAATGCAGTAAGTTTACAAGTAATTAACAAATTAAAAATACATTAAGTTGTAGGGAAGCTGGTTCAGAATTGAGCCTGAGCTCCGCATGGGAGGGGGGCGCGGACGGAATGGGAGTGGAGATACAGGAAGGGCTGAAGCGGGAGGGGTCCTCGTGGGGGAAGCAGGGTGGTTGAAAGAAAGGAGGAAGCAGAGGGTAGGAGTTCAGCCTGCAGAGATGTGAGCAGCATTCTCAAATGTTCATGGGAAGATTTAATGGGACCCAGGCCAGGTAAATACACTCCTACTGGGTTTATTCCTGTTTTGCATCTCTTCTGGTATCAATTTGTGTGTGTGTGTGTGTGTGTGTGTGTGTGTGTGTGTGTGAAATTACATTTGTCTAGATTGAAGTATTTATTACGTTGTTTATATTGGTCTCATTTATTTAATCTGTTCTGTGGTTTTTCTTGTATTTTTTCTTATTAAAATTTTTTTTCTTTCATTAGTGTTTTTCTTGATGGAAGTTTCGGGACTCATCTATTTTAGGGGGGAGTTTTCTTATTAAAGGAGCCCCATTTGAATGTATTCGTTAATTTGGGTGATGTGCTGGTGTCTAATATGTTCATCTATAAATCAGATTACTTTCTTCCTTCTGATATCTTCGGGGTTTTATTATTTTCTTTTCTTCTTTTCTAAAGTCTTGAGTATTTAATAATTTAAAAACAAAATAAGGATGCCTGGGTGGCTCAGTTGTTGAGTGCCTGCCTTCGGCTCAGGTCATGATCCTTTGGTCCTGGGATTGAGTCCCTCTTCGGGCTCCTTGCTCCTTTGGGACTCCTTGATCCTCGGCCCTGCTGAGGAAGGACCTTGCTTCTCTCTCTGCCACTCCCCCTGCTTGTGCTCACGCTCTCTCTCTGGCAAATAAATAAATAATAAGACCTTAAAAGAAAAAAAAAAGCCAAAATAAAGTGTGGTGCCTGAAAGTGGCCGATGCTGTGTCTGCCCCAGAGTGTGGAGGGGGGCAGGGAGGCGTGGGGCGGGGGCTGGGGTCGGGGGCAGGGCAGGTCTCTGCTGATTTGCATCCCAGATGCCTGAAGTTTAAAATGGCTCCTACCCCCTCAACTACAATTATTCCCTTTGCAAAGCTCATTTGACTTGAAATTACCACTTTTTCTAATTTTAAAGACAGCTTGGCTTTATCTTTTCTGCCTCCTTTCTATAACTGCAGCCAAGTGCTGAGCCCAGCCCTGTGTCCCAGTCTGGTTTGCAGTTTTCCCATAGTTGTCCTACAGACAGAATAATCTATTGGGATAAAAAGCAGAGACCCTAGAATTAAGTTCACATCACAGTCCCGCTGCTGCCTCACTGTGGGACCTTCGTCAGGTTATTTGACGCAAGCCTCGGTCTCTTCACCTGTTAAATGGGGGTGAGGAGAGCACCTGTCTCAAAAAACACTTGTCAGCAGTCATGTTAAAGCTTTATCACAAAAAGAATGTTTGCTCTTCTCACCTGTTACTTGGGTCCAAGACCTTCCACGTATAGGTTTTTATTTTTATTTTTAAATTTTACTTATTTGAGAGCGCGAGAGAGAAGGAGCAGGGGGAGAAGCAGACTTCCACTGGGCAGAGAGCCTGACGTGGGGCTCGATCCCGGGACACTGGGACCAGGCCTTGAGCTGAAGGCAGATGCTTAACTGACTGAGCACCCAGGCGCCCGTCACGGACAGGTTTTTAATGTCATCCACACACTGTGCTACAGCGGAGGAGGACTGCTATTATTCTTAGTTCACAATGAGGAAAACGAGACACAAACAAAGGGCAATTTCTGTGGTTGACAACTAGTTGAAGACTAGACTTCAAGATTCCTAGTCATGCACTCTCTCCAGAGGGTAAGTCAGCTTTTAGCAAAAACCGAGAAATAGTGGTTTTTTGCTTACAGTTCACAAGCACCCCCTCCTCAGATTTTTAAATTATTTTCCCACAGTCTTCCTTCTCCTGCTAAAATCTCTATAGATAAAGCTTACCCTGTTATATCTCCCAGCGGGCACTTATCTTTTATCGGTGAAGTCTCAAAAACTCAGAAAGCCTTCCAGGGGTGAAGAGTGAATCTCTGAACGAAATCTTAAGGGCAGGAACAGTCTAGGGCAAGGGGCTTTCTCGGTGACTGAACTCTCTTATTATATCTTGTAGTAGACAGAATTACACCCCTGCAACTATGTCCACATCCTAATCCCTGGAAACTACCGCCTCGCTTCGTGTGGCAAAGGAATTTTGCAGAAGTGGTTAAATTTAGGATCTTGAGATGGCGGGGATTATCTGGGATTTCCACACAGATCCAATGTATTCACAAGTGTCCTGATGAGAGGGAGACAGGAGCGTCAGACAGAGTCAGAGGAGGAGAGGTGACAGTGGACACAGAAGTGAGGAGGGAGGAAGAGAGAGAGAGAAAGAGAGAGAAATTTGAAGATGCTATGCTCCTGCCTCTCAAGGCGGAAGGAAGAGCTACAAAGCAAGGAAAGCAGGTGGCCTCTAGATGTTGGAAAAGGCAAGGAAATGGGCTCTCTACTGCAGCCTCTGGAGGCAAGGGGACCCTGCTGACACCTTGAGTTGAGGACTTCCGACCTCCAGAACTGTAATATATTTATGTTGTTTCCAGCCACGATGTTTGTGGTCATTTGTGACAGCAGCATCAGAAACCTGGGAGACATCTCATCCTGCATCTGTGGCCAAGCAAACTCATCTTTTTTCCATGAGTCAGCCATTTCCAGCATAGACTGAGGAGCCCAAGGAACATGGTCACATACTGGTTGCAAAATGAGCTCTCAGGTCAGAATTCACGAAGACTTCAACCACAAAACCAATGTCCTGGGAAATTATCTGATCATGAGGGGAAGTAGTGCATACAGGCATGAAACATTTGATTCTGGGCCACCGAGTATTGCTGTGCAGGTTGGGCCCGGCCCCAGGGGCACCTGACTGAGGAGGCGAGCAAGAGCCAAGCTCCAGGTCAAGCCCGGTCTGCCGATGAGTGCATGCTAGCATGTTGCAGCATTTTCTGAGAGGAAGAGTCACTTTTTTCTAATTGGCCCAAAGGTACCGGATGGATTAGCAGCAGTCCTAGACTTATCCTGATTCTACCATGGACCAACGAGGTGAACTCACATAAGTCACTCAACACTGTCTAGTTTTGTTACCAGTAATCCTTTGGGATAGAAGCTACGAATTAATTAGGTAATTAGCCTTTTTGTGTTCAGTTCCTTTACTCTGAAAAGGAGAGGTCTGATGAGGGGAACTTACCCTCACTAGCGTCACTCCAGCCCTGCTTGCTTTCTTGCCTGGAGCACATACGTACTTCATGTTGCATACGCTTCTTGTCTTAAGCATATACCTGCTACCTCAGGGCCTTTGCACAGTTTCCTTTACCCTTCCTTATTTCATTTAGGCCTGTCCTGGAAAGGCATTTATTCAGAGTCCTTCTTTCCTTCATTGATCATTCTGTTTAATAGCATCAACCTTATACTTTATACTTTTTTCCCTTACTCCACTTAATTTTATTCATATTACTTCTCTCCATCAAACACTGTCTTGTTTGTTTACTGTTTGTCTCCTCCACTAGAACAAAGTCCCATAAACGGGAGAACATTGTTCTGATGGCTGTCACACCCTCAGCATGCATTGACTAAGCACATAGTAGGTGTTCAATAAATATTTGTTGAATGAACTTTTTTCGTCATGGAAACTTGCCTTCTGCTATAGGACACTTTGGTATTTCATAGGGATTTCTTTCTTCCTTTTTCTTTTTTCCTTCCTTCCTTCCTTCCTTCCTTTCTTCCTCTTTTCTTTCACGTGTAATTTTACTCCTTGGCCCTGCACAGAGGTGAGGATGAAGGCGACCTGTGCATTTCTTCAGGATCTGTTCTGGTTCCCTTCTTACTGGTGTCACCATCTTCTAGGACATAACGAGACATAAAACAAAATGAAAATTGCTCACGATTGATCCATGTAACATGGCTGCTTCCTGCCCTGTTCATCTTCGTCTACAAACCCCAAATTCTTCAGATTATAAACTCATGCTTACCAATGAAAAATGTTCGTGCTTTATAATGATCATTTGAAAAGCAATCTCTGCATTTTTATTCCAAGACCCCAAGTCCAGCTGTGGGAGAGAGAGCCCTCCTGGTCCCTGTCCTTGACTGTGCCATGATTTTTCCTTTGTGGGCTCTATTCCTCTCTAAACCCTCATTACCATCCCCCTACCCTTTGGACCAGGTCTGGGTATCTCTTCAGGTGGGCAGGAAGGAAAAGCTCACTATCTCCCTTCTTCTCCAAAGAAGCTAAACTTATTGTGCCTACGATTTGGGTACTTTCCTTAAATGTGTGCCTGAGTAGAGAGATCATCCCGTTTTCCAATTGTCCTTAGAATAGTTTCTGTTTGTACCCAAGAACAACTTCGAGCTCTGCTTTTTCACCCTTCTGATCTTAAGAACTCCCACATGATGGGGCGCCTGGGTGGCTCAGTGGGTTAAGCTTCTGCCTTTGGCTCAGGTCATGATCCCAGGGTCCTGGGATCAAGTCCTGCATCGGGCTCCCTGTTCAGTGGGGAGCTTGCTTCTCCCTCTGCCTGCTGCTCGCCCTGCTTGTGCTCTCTCTCTCTCTCTCTCAAATAAATAAATAAAATCTTAAAAAAAAGAAAAAAGAAAAGAACTTCCACATGGTGGGAGCTTGAGAGAGGCATTTTTACCCCTGGGCCTCTCTCTCTGTCTTGTCTGTCAGGCGCTGCTTGTAGGGAGGTAGGACGGGCGTCTCCAGTGATGACCAGGTGCCTAGGCTCACATCCGTCCAGTCGGTCGGTGCCTCTGGTACCATGTCACTGGGAGGGGGGGCTTTGCCTGGGAGGTTTGCCGTGTGTGTGTGATACAGGCTGGTAACACACACCTGGTCCAGAATCGCCGCTCTTCTCTCGAACGTTTTCAGTGCATATTCTGAAACCCTGGCCAGCCACAGGAAGACGTTTCCAATACAGATTTGTATTTGAAATACCCTGAGTGAATATTGAGCTTTTCCCTGTGAATTCCTCTGTCGGTGATGGGCAGATAAATTTGGAGAGAACTCGGAGTCTAACTTGAGTCCCCACAGAACAGTGGCATTCCAAGGGCTCTGCCCCCAAACACCTGAGACCCACATCAGTTTGAAGTGTCTCGTGTGAAGCCAGAGTACGAGTTTGTTCTCTGAACCAAGCAACTCGACCTCACTGTGGAAAGCTCATTAGTTCCAAATGGAAAATAATCAGCTCAGAAAAGGATGGGTGGGATTCTGTCTTCCTCTTTTTCCTGTAAATTAGAGGAAAATGATTTTTGGCTGAAAGATGGCTTGGCAAGAAGTTTGCTCTCCAAAGGAAAACCCCTGGTGAGGGCGGATAGGTTGCGACCGCCCAGAAAGCCAGGAGGCCACGTGTCTGCATCCATTTGTCTTACGCTTTTGAAATTGGCAGTGGTCTCAGCTGCTTATGTCACAAGAGGGTTTCCATTAGGCTCCTCTTTTCCAGGACAATGTTCTTGTAGTGGCCTCCGCAAGAACTTACGGCCCACTAGTGACTAGCTGCAGGTTTCCACATACCCACCTGCTTTTTTCTCTCGTTCCCCTCTTTTCCTGCTCTGCCCAGTTTGAGGTTAATGTTGTGGGTGGGTAAGAAGAGGCAGAGAGGGAAGTAAGGGAAAATGATAAGGATTTCTAGTTTTTTAATTTATTTTTAAGCTTTTTTTTTTTTTTTTTAGAGAACAAGAGAGGACGTGCGCGAGCTGTAGGGAGGAAGGTGGGAGGAGGGTGTGAAAGGGAGGAGGGGGAGGGACAGAGGGAGAAAGAGAGAGAGAGAGAATCTGAAGCAGGCTCCACACCCAGCATGGAACCCCATACAGGGCTCAGTCTCACCATCCTGAGATCATGACCTGAGCCAAAATCCAGAGTTGGAGGCTTAACCCACTGAGTCACTCAGGAGCCCTGATTTTCTAGCTTTTTAAACAGTATTCATGAAAGTGAAACTTGATAACCCCCAGATCATATGCCCCAGTCTGTAAAGGTAAAAGCAAATCATATGTAAACATTATCTCTGCAGAAACAGCTGGGTTTTCAGTTTCCTTCCTACGTTCTTCCCATCATATTTTCTTCTTCTTCTGACTTTTTCCCTTTCTCCTTTTTTCTCAACCTTTTTCATTTGATTCCTCCACCAATCCCTTGCTTACCTTTTTTCTTCCTTATTCACTTGCCTTCGTTTTTCCTTTAGCTTGTCCTTCCTCCACAATTTCTGTCCCCCACAGTAGGCATTAGGGGAGAGGAAGTTCTGGATTTCATGTCCCACTACCTGAGATTGGAACACGCTGAGAAGTCTGTAGGGTTCATTAGTTCAACAACAGAGTCTTTCTAAACATTTACAGAGACCCACGGGAAGGCTAGGGATAAAATCTCTTTTAATGTCCCCGAATTTGCCTCCTGCATTGGGATTTTTTTTGTAATTGCACTGTTAAAATATTTGTTAAAAACACGGTTTAAGCATTTTTGGTTTGCAAATATTTCGGTATTATTTATAAATCAAGGCTGAGATACATGATAAGTTCATACTTTCAAGTAGATTTAGGTTTTGTTTTAAATTTTTTTTTCATTCGTTTCATTTTTTTTTTTTTTAAAGATTTTATTTATTTATTTGATACAGAGAGAGAGATCACAAGTAGGCAGAGAGGCAGGCAGAGAGAGAGGAGGAAGCAGGCTCCCTGCTGAGCAGAGAGCCCAATGCAGGGCTCGATCCCAGGACCCTGAGATCATGACCTGAGCCGAAGGCAGCGGCTTAACCAACTGAGCCACCCAGGCGCCCCTTCATTTAAGTTTTTCAAAATAATTGGTGTAAGAAATCGTCACAGCAATCTTTGTGTTAGGAAAGGTTTCTCGATCATAATCATTCAATTGGCTAATTGCTCATTTTTTGTTTTATAATTCGATGATGTTAGTAATTAAAAGGCAGCATATTTTATTCTTTTTTTTTTAAGATTTTATTTATTTATTTGACAGAGAGAGAGACAGCGAGAGAAGGAACACAAGCAGGGGGAGTGGGAGAGGGAGAAGCAGGCTTCCTGCTGAGCAGGGAGCCAGATGCAGGGATCGATCCCAGGACCCTGAGTTCATGACCCAGGCCGAAGGCAGACGCTTAACGACTGACCTGGGCGCCCCTATTTTATTGTTCTTTTGGGCTATTTTATGAATCGTGTTGCGGGGCCCTCTCACGTGGACTCTGGGACAGCCCCTTCTTTTGCCCACAGGAAACTGGTCCTGAGTGTGGAGTTCCCCCATCTTGCCTGATAGCCTCTGGGTAGCCCACTGTCCACGCCTTAGTTACAGCCCTCCAGATTACTGCCTTGCATGGCGTGATGGTTCATTTCATGTGTCAATGTGGCCACGCTGAGGGAGGCCCAGACAGCAGATGAACGTTATTTTTGGACATGTCTGCGAGGGCTCTACCAGAAGAGAGTAACATTGGAATGGATGAGCTGAATAAAGCCGGTGGCCCTTCCCAGTGTGGATGGGCATTATCCAGTACCCTGAGGGGAACAAAAAGGCGAAAGAAGGATCACTTTGCTCTCTCTGTTGAGGTTGGGACCTCATCTTCACCCCCACCCCCGACATGGCTGCTCCCTGGTTCTCAGGCCTTCAGACCCAGACTGACTTAGAGCACAGGCTTCTTGGACACAGATGGTGGGACTTCTTGGCCTCCATAATTACGTGAGCCAATTCCTATCACAAATCTCTCCATATACATGATATATGATATAATTTAATTTTTTCTATATCTATGTTATATCATCTGTAACTATTTCCTCTTGGTTCTGGCCCTCTGGAGAACCCTAACTAATAGAGATAGAGGCCACCACTATTCCTCACTTACCCAAGTGACCTAGGCTGGGGCCCCTCAGCATGGGACCTCGTGTGACTCCTTGGGAGTTCATGAGTCCTGGAACCCGTCAGCATTCAATTGGTCCGAGTCAGTATTCCTCATTCTCCCTCATGTAGTTGTCCTTTTCCCTGCAGTAAAGAGTCTGCTACTTTCCTCGTCTTCACAGGAATGTCCGTGGACTAAGAAAAATACAAAAATCAGATAATATATGGTGTCCTCTTCCAAAGATGATACCCAAACAAGGTATTGTTTGAAATTAGCAGATATTTACAACACAATGCTGGCAATAAATCCTTAGAATTGTGGTTGGACTCATCTTTGTCTTCTCAGGTATCTGGAATATAACAGGAACTTCATAAATTTTGAATGAATACAGGGAATAAAATAGATTCTGACAACATTCTAGAATTCAGGAACACAAGAGAAGGGAGAGAGAGAAAAAAAGAATACAGGCCAAAACAGTAATATTTTAGCGTCAGAATTATTTATACTGATTAAAGACATTGTTTACTACATATGAAAAAAATGATTAAGTCAAACATATAATCAGTGTACAAGTTTTCATTTAGAATATTACAGGAATTGCAAATATAGAGTTCAATAACAGACTTTTTTTCTTAGATGGATTAAATGACACGATATTCACAAGTGCTCTGGCTATTTTTTTACACCTTAATTATAGTTGCAATTGATATACAATAAATTACCCATATTTTAGAGTATAAAATTTGATAACTTTTCACATATGTATACATGCTTACATGTACAATACCATCACCACCGTCAAGATTATGAATTTATCCATCACCCTCCAAAGTTTTCTCACCTCCTCTAAGGTTTCTCCTTCCCGTCCATTCCCCAGACAACCACTGATCTGCTTTTTAGTCATTATAAATTAATTTGCATTCCCTAGAATTTTATAAAAGTAGAATCCTACAGTGTGTACTCTTTCTTTGTCTGGCTTCTTTCATTCAGCATAATTATTTTAGGATTCATCCTTGCTCTTGTGAGTATCAATAGTTCATTCCTTTTAAATGTTGGATACTGTCCCATTGCATAGATAACCGCAATATATCTATTCACATATTGATAGACATTTGAGTTGTTTCCAACTTACCGCCATTACCAGTCAAGCCAGCTATCAACATTTCGTATATGATGTTTTCTAAAGCAGTGGTACCATTTTGCATTCTCCCTAGCAGCGTGTGTGAGTTCCACTTACTCTACATCTGCTTCAGCACTTGGTATGACCAGTATCTTGAATTTCAGCCCTTCACATAAGTAGGCAGTAGTATCGCATTGTGGTTTTAATTTCCATTTTACCAGTGACTCGGGATTTGAATGTCTTCCGTGTGCTTGTTTGCTGTTCATATATTTCCTTTGGTGAAGTGTCTGTTCAACTGTTTTGCCTATTTTTAAAACTGGAATGTTTATTTTATTATTGAGTTTTGAGAGTTCCGTATATTTTCTGGATACAAGACCTTTATCAGATACGTGGTTTGCAAATGTTTTCTTCCAGTTTGGGTTTTGTCTTCATATTACTGTTATAATGGCTTTCAAAGAGCAGAAATTCCTAATTCTGTGCAATCCAATTTATTAATTTTTTCTTTTATGGATTTTATCTAAGAAATCTTTGTCTGGCCCAAGGTCATGAAAATTTTCTTCTAGAAGGTTTTTGTTGTTGTTGTTGTTGTTGAAAATCAATTGACCCTGTATGTGTGGCTTTATTTCTGGACGTTCTCTTTGGTTCTACTGACCCGTTTGTCAGATTGTGCTCTGTTTTTATTCTTGAGTTTATTGGATTTTGTTTTTTACTTTAATAAGAAAATAGAGGACTTTTAAATGGTATCATCAGTTAAACTATGGAACAAATTATTGTTGGATATTGGCCAATTATGATTGGAGAATTTTTTTTAACATGTATTTATTTATTTGAGAGAGTGAGTGGGATGCAGAGGGAGAGGGAGGTGCAGACTCCCCACTGAGCACAGAGCCAGATGCGGGGCTCCATCCCAGGACCCTGGAATCATGATCTGAGCCGAAATCAAGAATCAAGAGTTGGATGCTTAACCAACTGAGCCATCCAGGGGCTGCTGGAGAATTTTTTTTATTAAAACAGATTGATATTTGTTTTTATTGGGACTTGTTTTTAAATAATCTAATTAATATTTAATTATCTATTTACAAAAGTTTTCAAAAAGATTAATGGAGCTTTTGTGGCGGGGGGAAAGTAAAGCAAACCGTCATTCTGAAAAGAAAAATACTGCATAATACAAAGTAGTATAGATATTGACTGTTCTTTTTTTTAATTTTTTTTTAAAGATTTTATTTATCTATCTGAGCTAGAGATAGTGAGAGAGAGCATGAGAAGGGAGAAGGTCAGAGGGAGAAGCAGACTCCCCATGGAGCTGGGAGCCCGATGCGGGACTCGATCCCAGGACTCCGGGATCATGACCTGAGCCGAAGGCAGTTGCTCAACCAACTGAGCCATCCAGGCGCCCCTTGACTGTTCTTTTTAACTAGAGGATCTGGTTTTCTCTTACTGGTTCACTGAAACACTGATGATTGAGTTTATCAATAAGACATATTTTGATCTGGGATTCAAAGATTTAAAATATCCTTAATTTTCCTTACATTTTCAATGTGTGTTTCACAGAAGCATATCATTAAATATATATATTATATGTACGTAACATATAATATTGATGATATATGTATTATATATATTCTTTTTATCTTTTTAAAAAGATTTATTTATTTATTTTGAGAGAGAGAGGGAGTGCGTGCATGGTGAGGGAGGGGCAGAGGAAGAAGGAGAGAACCCCCCCTGAGCTTGGACCCGTAGTGGGGTTTGATCTCACGACCTGAGCTATAACACCCAGGAGCCCCTATTCTTTCCTCTTCTATTTTTATAAAAGTAAAATATGCCACTCGTTGTGGAAAGGGAAGGGGTGACGTGAAGGAGAGCTGACAGCTGTTCTGAGAGGACTGGGGATGACAGGGAGGCAAGTGACTGAGGAATTGGGGATGAGACTGGAGGAGAAAGATCTGGAAGCTAGGAGAGGGCAGCAATATGTAAAGTGTAGGAAGGAAGGCACAGACTCGGGACAGGGAGGGACCGTGCTGGGCAAGGGGCCAGTCACGGAGGAAATGATGCAGAGAGGAATGAAGAATGAAAGACGTACGTATCAGGTAGTCCAAAAGGTTAGAGGAAATAGTACAGGTCTAGTGACTGCTGTTTCCATTACAGTTCCAAATGGATAAAAGAATTCAACAGATGTTTTAGGAAAAAAAAAAAAAAGGCTGGAAAATGGGACAGACCATAGGATGATTCAAAGGACAATTTGTTGTTTCTAATGAGCTCCCAAGAGGTCAGCTGTAGAAATCTCCATCATGCGATCTACCTGATGATTCCAAGAGGCAGTTTCACAACAGCCCATGATGCCAACCAGTGTGAAAGAAGAATTTAAGGAGTTGGCCAATGGACCATCTATTACTCAAAGAGTTTCTAAAAGAGAAGAGGAAGACTTCTGGGGGAAATTTGTCACAGTGCCAGTTGGGAGGCCAAGGACAAAGACCCAGGTCGTCCTATAGCTGAGATGCGAAATGGTTGCTGGGGATCCCAGAGCTAGGAAGTTAAAATGACAGTTAAAATGACAAGTTAAATGACAAGTTAATGAAAGTTAAAATGACAGGGCATGTGCATTTCAGGAAGAACTATGGTAGACAGAAGTAGGATATGTCATTTTTTAAAAAAAGATTTTATTTATTTATTTGACAGAAAGAGAGAGAGATCACAAGTAGACAGAGAGGCAGGCAAGGGGGGGGAGGGAGGGAAGCAAGATCCCTGCTGAGCAGAGAGCCCGATGCGGGGCTCGATCCCAGGACCCTGAGGTCATGACCTGGGCCAAAGGCAGAGGCTTTAACCCACTAAGCCACCCAGGCGCCCCAAGATACATCATTCTTCTGGTATGACTTACCTAGAGTATGTAGAGACTGTGGACATATATACTTTTAAAAGATTTCTTTATTCACTTATGAGAGAGAGCAAGAGCGCACAAGTGGGGGAAGGGGTTAACTCTGATCCTTGTCATTTATTTTTGGTTATTGCCACAGTGGTCTTCTTGACTCCAGTCTTGCCTCTCTCTGATTTCTACCCCAAAATGCCACCAGAGTTTTCCAGAACACAAATCTTGTCATGTCACATTTTAACTAATTCTTCAGAGGCTCCCGCTCGCACCCCAGATCAAACCCAACCAACCTCCTTAACGTGACTGAGAAGGCCTTTCATCCTTGGCCCATGGTCACGTCTCTCTTTGCAGAAAATTCCTTAAGAGCCTGGGGCTTCGTAACACATGACAACTCTTCCTTCTCAAGGTTTATCAATTACAAATTGAATTTTGCTGCCTGTAAGGCAAACTTAACTATATTGGCTTAAATGAATATTCTTCTCATATAATAAGAAATCTGGGAACTCCAGAGCTTGCCAAGCAATTCAGTTTTAATGCACCCAGATTTCTTCTAGACTCCCACTCACCACTGAGAACAGCAAACACCTACAGTCAGCCAAATAGATATTGGGATTGAGAACTGGGACCACTGATATCAACTGCTGGGTTAAAAGATGAGAATTTGACGACAAAGACTGTAGAAATGCCCGACTAGGCAAGTCCTCGTCGTTGTTTCTGGAAAACTTTGCTCAAGGATGGTGAGGATGGAAGGATGGTGACCAATAAGTAACTTCACTATTGCTTCAGGAAATTTCTGTACATCAATCACCTGAGGCAACAGCCCACTCACTGGGGCCAACGGCTCACTTCCAACAACAGTTTATTTGATAAGAATCACTGCTAAGATGCTGCAAGATTCTGTTCTTCCTGCAATGAGGTCTAATAAACCTTGCATCGCTTTCTTAAACAGGTTGTCTGGTGATATTTGGGGGACTTCAACACTATCCTTAGCTTGTGGCTTCTGTTCTCCATTTGGAAATTACATACCTTTATTGCAGGCTCAAAGAAATGAGGAGAGGGACGCTGGCATGGCCCAGTCAGTCATATGTCTGCCTTCAGCTCATGTCATGATCTCAGGGTTCTGGGATTGAGCCCCACATCGGGCTTCCTGCTCGGCGGGGCGTCTGCTTCTCCCTCTGCCCCTCTCCCTGCTTGTACACATTCTCTCAAATAAGTAAAAGAAATGAGGAAGGATGAAGGGAAGGGCAGGAAGTACGTGCCAACTCAATCTCACCTTTTATTAACAGTTCGGATTGTTGAAATGAAGACACCGCCCCGCCCCAACACCACTCTGCTGTTACGAAAACCGAAGTTTGCAGTTTACTTCTCTGTTCCTTCAATGATGCTCAGCAGGATGAGTCGTCTTGCTCCTGTCTCAGTAGCTTGATATTCTCTCAGTGCTCACTGGGAGATCTTGCACTCCAGCCTATGTTCAGAAAAAGATCGTTGAATGACATACCAAATTGGGATGGAGTGAAATACTCTCAATGTTGAGCTGTTTAGATTGGAATGATCAAAAGTAGTTACTGATTCTGCAATATTTACAACAACCGCCGAAATATGTATCTTAAGCTCTCGCTCCCTGGGGTGACCTCAGCTCATTCACAAGGATGAGAAAAGTTGAGAGAACCAGCTCCATGGAATGTGGATGCTAGAGAAGTTTGAATTCTTAACTGTGGCCTATTGACCCTCCCATGTCTAAAAAGAAAACCTCCAGTTTCAAGTCTAGCGTGTGCTTAGTGCAGAAATTTACACATTCCGTAAAGGAAGTTCTCTCTCTCCCCACCAGCTCCTCCCCCAAATCCCCTACCACAGGACCCTGCTATTAATACTTTGGCTTATATCCTTTCAGATAATTTTCAGTGAATTCAGAAACATATATATATATATATATATATATATATATATATATATATGATTTATTTTATATAAATCCAATTACATAAAAATTTCCACAAATTGGTTTCTCTATTGTTATTTTAATTAATTAATTTATTTTAGATTTTATTTATTTATCTGACAGAGAGAGTTCACAAGTAGGCAGAGAGGCAGGCAGAGAGAGAGGGGGAAGCAGGCTCCCCACTAAGCAGAGAGCCCGATGCGGGGCTCGATCCCAGGACCCTGAGATCATGACCTGAGCCGAAGGCAGAGGCTTTAACCCACTGAGCCACCCAGGCGCCCCTCTATTGTTATTTTTTAAAGCTCCTTCCATATCAGTACCTAGTGTCCAAATAATTATTTGTAATCACTGCACAGTTTCTGGTGCATGAATGCACTCCAACCTGCTTTCCTCCATCTGCTTCCTGAGCTGTTTCTTTCCCTCCCTCCTGTTTGTTTCTTTCCTCCTTTTCCTGTTGCTGTTCCAATCGTATAATAGACTTCCTTGTACCTAGGACTAACTTCTAATAATTTCTGTTCTTTCAGTGTTTGTCAGCGTGATGGGCTAAGTGAGGTCTTTACCTGTTTCTTTTATTGGCATGCCCTTAATCCTAGAGTTGGGGCAGCATTTAGTCTATTGCCCATTTATATTTCTTTTGTGAATCGCTTCGATCTGTGCAGTCAGATGCGATAGCCACTAGCCAAACACAGCTGGCGAGCACTGGAAATGTGGCTAGCCTCCGCTGAGATATGTTGTTAGTATAAAATACGCAAGGGATTTCGAAGACTTAGTCTAAGGAAAAGAGAGTAAAATCTCTCGCTAACATTTTTATATTGATTATATGTCCAATTATAACATAGACATGCTGCTTTCAATAATGTGAGTGTGGCTGCTGGAAACATTCCAATGACATCCATAGCTCACATGCGAGTTCTGTTGGGCAGATGACTTTGATTTTTCTTTTAGTTATTATCTTTTTCTTATTGATTTATAGGACCTGTTGATCTATTGTTGTTGTTGTTGTTTTTAATTTAATTTGAGTGTAGGCAGCACACAATGTTACATTAGTTTCGGGTGTGCTATATGTGGTGTGCTCCCCACAAGGGTCCCTACCGTCTGCCCCACACAACGATGTTCCAGTAACATTGACTATATTGCCTGTGCTATGCATTTTATTCCTGTGACTCATTCATTCTATAACTGGAAACCTATATCTCCCACTCCTCTTACACATTTTGCCCATCACCCCCAAGCTCCTTCCCCTCTGGCAACCATCAGTTTGTTCTCTGTATTTATAGATCTGCTTTTTTTTTTTGTTTATTCATTTGTTTGTTTTTTTAGACTCTGCCTGTGATTGAAATCATATAGTATTCTATGTCTGATTTATTTCACTTAGCATAATACCCCCTATGTCCATCCATATTGTCACAAATGGCAAGATCTCATCCCTTTTTTATGGCTGTATAATATTCCATTCTATATATTTTATATACCATCTTCTTTATCTTTTCATGTATTGATGGATGCTCAGGTTTCTTTCATATCTTGGCTGTTATAAATAATGCTGCAATAAACATAGGGGTGCATAAGTCTTTTGAAACAGGTGTTTTGTTTTCTTTCGGTAAATACCAAGTAGTGGAATGATTGGATCACATGGTAATTCTATTTTTTTTTTTTTTTTTTTGGTAATTCTATTTTTAATTTTTCGGGGAACCTCCATACTGTTTTCCACAGTGGCTGCACCAACTTGTATTCCTACCAATAGTGCACGAAGGTTCCTTCTCCTCTACACCCTCACCAACACTTATTATTTCGTGTCTTTTTGATTTTAGCCATTCTGGCAGGTGTAAGGTGATATCTCATTATGGTTTTGATTTGCATTTCCCTGATCCTTAGTGATCTTGAGCATCTTTTCATGTGCCTGTTGGACATCTTGTATGCCTTCTTTGGAAAAATGTCTATGCTGGTGTTCTGCACATTTTTGAATTGGATCATTTGGATTTTTTTTGGTTTTGAGTTGTAAAAGTTATTTATATATTTTGGATATTAACCCTTTTTTGGGTATATTATTGGCAAATATCTTCTCCCATTCAGTAAGTTGCCTTTTTGTTTGGTAGTTTCCTTTGCTGTGCAAAAGCTTTTAATTTTGACAAAGTCCCAATAGTTTATTTTTGTTTGTTTCACTTGCCTTGGGAGACATATCTAGAAAATGTTGTTAAGGTTGATGTCAAAGAAATTACTGCCTATATTCT
>CM052807.1:9868734-9909797 GCA_028533885.1 Nasua narica
AAATGCTATAAATCAGGTCTCCGTGTATTGTTTTGTTAATTGTCTAGACTTAAGGTAATGGAGAAAATGTCAATAGTGGAGGTTAAACTGAAAAATGCATCATGTCATAGTCATTATGTTGTGAATAGCACAAAAAAATTGGCAATATTTAAAAACTGGGTTTGATTTAATCAAGAAGTAGCTCACATCATGGACCAACAAATACAGTGAGGACAAGTTGTTTCACTTTTGTTTTATTCATTCATGTAAATGAAAACATCAACCAGCATTCATACTAGAACCTAGTTGTTTCACACACATCATCACACCACTGATCTTAAAGCAAGTAAATAGGGAAAGTCTCCCTTCTTTTCAAAAATTATATCTCGTTTCATGTTTTACAACTATTGTATGGTTTAAGACTCTTGAACATTGTGAAATAACAATAGTGTTACTTGGCATTCTTGATTTGATTCTTATTTCAATATTTCTATTTTATCATTATAAGAATGATTTTGCTAGGGGTGCCTGGGTAGTGCCGTCAGTTAAACATCTGACTCTTGGTTTTGGCTCAGGTCGTGATCTCAGGGTTGTGGGATCAAGCCCCTTGTTAGGCTCTGTGCTCAGCACGGAGTCTGCTTGAGATTCTCTACCTCTCCCTCTGCCTCTCCTGCTCATGCTCTCAATCTCTAAAATAAATAAATAAATCTTAAAAAAAAAAGAATCATATTTGCTCTGGGTTTCTGGTAGCTACTAGTCAGAACTCTGGAATTTCATTTGAATACTTTCTTATACACTAATAGGAAACTGCTGCAGCCTGTTCTTAGTAAAATTTCCTATTTTAAAATATGCTTCCATTTTCTACAAATCTCTATTTTCTTTCCAAAATTTTATGACCATATGGATTCCAGAGTCCTTGCAGCATCTGGCATAATCTCACAGTTCAACAAAATACCTCTTTATAGCTCCTTGAAAAACTTGCCTAGATTCATTGTTTCTACCTCCTGGCCTCTTTTGTCACCAACTCCCCCCCCCCCAACCCCCAGTGCCACTGAAACCTCTTTTGCCAAAGTCACTGGACACTCCATTTTGCCAAATTCAATGGGCGATCCTTTCTCTTCATCTCAATATTATCATGGTTATTCTTGTTGTTATAATACACTTGCCCATCTCTCCTTGAATCCCTTCCTCTTCTTGGCATCTGGGACACAGTGCTCTTCTGGTCTTGCTCCCACTCATCAGCTATAGTTTTTTAGTTTTCTTTACTTGCTCCTCTTCCTCATTTTGGCCTCTAAATGTGGACTATCTCGGCATGCCCAGAGCTCACTTTTCAACCCTCCTCTCTATCACATTCATGGCTTTGAGTACAACATATTTGCTGATGATTCCCCCGTTTATGTCTTTGCCATACTCCTATCTAGAATATTCAGATGTTTTTGCTTATATCTGCTTGGATATTCCACAGGCATTTCAACCTTAAGCCAAAATCACGCATTCGATTCTCAGCCTCTTGCCCAGATCCACTGATTTTATCGTCCTTCCTTTCTCAGCTGGTGGCACCAATCACTGCTTCTACCACAACCTAAAAATCACAGTGCATGCCTCTCTTGGTCTCCACTCTGCAACACAACGCATCGGTAAGTAGTGGGCTTTTTTTTCTATTTTTAAAATGCACCCCAAATCCAACCACTGCTCACCATTCGCATCACTTCCCATGCTGGCCTCAACCCCACTTTTGTCTCCTACCTGGACTGCTAGGACAGTCTCAGAATACAGCAGTTTCTGTTCCCATTCTTCCTCCTTCCCTAGCCACCACAGAATATATGGAGACATAGAACATTACGTTAGTTTCAGGCTTACAACTTAGCAATTCAATATCCGTATATTGTGAAATGATCACCGCACTAAGTCTAGTTAATATCCACAACCATACCTAGTTATAATTTTTTTCTTGTGATGATAATTTTTAAGATCTACTCTCCTAGCAACTTACTATATATATTTCATGTCATTTCTTTTGAAAAAAAAAAATCCAAACTCTTGGCCTGCTGAGTTTCCCATGTACCCTCCGATCTCACCTCGCATCCCCCTCTGCCTTACTCATCATGCTTTTGCTACACTGGATTTCCTATTGTTTCTTAAAAATACTGAGCTTATTCCTATCTTTAGGCTTCGTTCTTGCTGGTTTCTCTATATGGAATACTCTTTCTTTTTATTTATTTATTTATTTATTTGGAAAGAGAGAGAGTGAGAGAGAGCATGAGAAGGGAGAAGGTCAGAGTGAGAAGCGGACTCCCCATAGAGCTGGGAGCCCGATGTGGGACTCGATCCCGGGACTCCGGGATCATGACCCGAGCCGAGGGAGTCGCTCAACCAACTGCGCCACCCAGGCGCCCTCTTTTTTTTTTTTTTTTTTTTAAAGATTTTATCCATTCATTTGATACAGAGAGAGAAATCACAAGTAGGCAGAGAGGCAGGCAGAGAGGGAGGAGGAAGCAGGCTCCCTGCTGAGCAGAGAGCCCGATGCGGGGCTCGATCCCAGGACCCTGAGATCATGACCTGAGCCGAAGGCAGCAGCTCAACCAAGTGAGCCACCCAGGTGCCCCTGGAATACTCTTTCTTTAGAGCTTTCCTCTCTCTGGCTCTTTCTCATCATTCTGGTCTCTCCTCACAGGGGTTTCTCCTAATCACCTTATCCAAATAACCTCTATCCATCACATCTGGCTTCATTTCCTTATTGTATTTAACCGTATATGAAATTGAAGTGTTTATTTATTTAACACGATTATTACCTGACTTTCTCCATTGGAATATAAGTTCTATAAAAGTAGGGAACTCATCGGGGCGCCTGGGTGGCTCAGTTGTTAACTGTCTGCCTTCAGCTCGGGTCATGATCCCGGGGTCCTGGGATTAAGCCCTGCATCGGGCTCCCTGCTCCGCGGGGAGCCTGCTTCTCCCTTTCCCACTCCCCCTACTTGTATTCCCTCTCTTGCTGTGTCTCTCTTTCTGTCAAATGAACAAACAAAATCTTTAAAAAAAAAAAAAAAGTTGGGAACTCATTTGCCTTATACACTGGTATGTTCCCAGCTCCATAGTGCCTGGTGTGTAGGAGGACTCAATCAATGTTTGTCGAATAAGTGAAGGAATAAAGAAGTAAATGACTTATCTGGTTACAAGTGACAAATGACTCAAATAGACTTGAGTAAATAAAAAAATATATACATAGGCTCAAGTACGTGAAAAGTCTGGTGGTAGATGTATCTTTGGGCTCACTTGGATCCAGGATTTCAAATATTGTTAACGCTTTTTCAATGCTTGGTCTCGTGTTCCTCAATGCTAGGCCCTGATCCCTTCACAGTAGCAAGATGGCCGGCAGCACACCCAAGTTTCCCTTGTCTAGGTGACGACCACAGCAGAAAACAGTGGTTTTCTCTTCTCAACAGACTCACAAAGTCCTAGAACTGAGTCTCATTAAGTCTGATTGTATAATGTGCCCTTCTGTGAACCAAACCCTGTGGCCGAGAAAGGTGATGCTCTCGTCGAGGGACTGGCAACCACAGCGCAAGGGCCAATCCATTGTGCTTTCTGTTTTTATAAATAAAGTTTTATTGGAAAATGCCATTCAATTCATTTATATCTTGTCTGTAGCTGTTTTTGTGCTACAGTAGCAGAATGGAGTGTTTGCACAGAGCTTGTTTGGCCCATAAAGCCTAAAATAGTTACTATTTGGTATCTATTATAAAAAATATGTGCCAATCATTCTAATTGGCCAGGATGTTGTTAACTGAATCACAACTCCTGGATTGACGAGGTTTATATGCTGTGTGTTTCAGTTATCTATTGCTATGTATCAAGCCACCACAAAACATAATGGCTTAAAACAATGATTTATTATTTCTGATAACTTATGGGTTGGTTTATTTATTTATTTTTTTAAAGATTTTATTTATTTATTTATTAGGAAAGAGAGAGAGAGTGAGAGAGAGCAGGTCAGAGTGAGAAGCGGACTCCCCATGGAGCTGGGAGCCCGATGTGGGACTCGATCCCGGGACTCCGGGACCATGACCTGAGCCGAAGGCAGTCGCTCAACCAACTGCGCCACCCAGGGGCCCCTGGGTTGGTTTATTTTTTATGTCCTTTTTATAGAAACAGATTTTGGATTTATTGTTCAAAAGTACTTTTTTTAAAAAAGATTTTATTTATTTTTCAGAGAGAGGGAGAGAGAGAACACAAGCAGGGGAAGCAGCAGGCAAAGGGAGAAGCAGGCTCCCTGCTGAGCAAGGAGCCTGATGTGGGACTCAATCCCAGGACCCCGGGATCATGACCTGAGCCAAAGGCAGACACTTAACCGACTGAGCCACCCAGGTGCACCTGTTCAAAAGTACTTTTGAAAACTCTTATGTCAGGTAAAACCTGAAATTAGTATGAATTTTAGTGATTATCTGTTGAATGTTTAGTTAATACATTTCCTCATATTCTGGGTTTTCTAATAATAACCTAAGGCTATATATTTTCCTCCGAGTTTAATCTGTGTGCATCTCTAGGTTTTTATATCCAAGATTATTATTTTTAGTTTTTTCTAATATTCTATAGTTTCATTTGCTTTCTACCATTCAGAAAGTATCTATACATTTGTTTTTTTTTTAAAGATTTTACTTATTTATTTGAGAGGCAGAGAGAGATCACATGTGCACGATGGGGGGAGGGGCCGAAGGAGAGGGAGAAGCAGACTCCCCACTGAGCAGGAAGCTGGACATGGGACCCTGGGATCATGACCTGAGCTGAAGGCAGATGCTTAATCCACTGAGCCACCCAGATGCCCTGAAAAGTCTCTGTACATTTGTATATAGAATCTTCTGACAGCTAAAATTTCCCTTTTATTTTGCTGTTTGCGATTAATCTTTTTGTGATAGCTAGCCTCCAGGTTAGTCCCCAGTGATGTCCTCACCCTGTATTTCCATCCCTACATAGTCCTTTCCCAACTGTGTCAAAGTTGATCTGGGTGACGAAGATGGTAGAAATGACCCTGTGGGACTTGTAAGGCTTACAGTCATAAAAGACGTGATGGCTTCCACCTTGCCCTTTATCCCTTGGGTCTCTCTCACGGAGGGAAGCCAGGTACCATGTCAGGAGGACCGTGGAGCAGCCCTGTAGAGGGGCCCACATGGTGAGGGACTGAGGCCTCCCGCCCCAAGCCGTGAGTGAGCTTGACAGGGAAGCCTCTAAGTCGTCAAGTTTTCAGATGACTTCAGCCCCCAGCCACCCCTGCCATCTTGGTTACAACCTCCTGAGAGACCTTAAGTTGGAAACTCCCAGCTAACCTGCTCCTTAATGCCCATACAAACTGTGAGATTCAAAAACTGTTCATTGTTTTAAGCTTCCAAGTTTGGGGATAATTTGCTATGCAACAATAGGTAACGAATATAAGTTTAAAATCTTATTTTAACAATTTATTTCATTTCAATAAGATTTTGGAAAGGAGAGAAAGAAATGCGCGTGTTCAGTCGGTCATCTTGAGCCGTAATCTCAGTTTCTCTTTAACTTAAAATTGGTCCTATTATCAAGGGTCTAGCTATTTGAACAAAATATTTATATTCATAAAAAGAAAAAGGGGGGGAGAAATTGATGTTCATAAAGGGAAAACATGAATATTAGAATTTCACAAAACATTTTAACCCCTGTACATTTGTATTTCTACTAAGGTATGGAGTCGTATGTTTTAAAACAAATAAATATCCAGCATATAGAGCTGAATGTAAACCTTGAGGGTTATGGGAAAGAACCTTGAGGTGAACGTGTTGCTTGGCAACTAAAGAAAAAGAAACTAAACATTAGCTTCAATCAGATATCACCACATCATCTCATCCTGGATTCGGTTGTTGTGGTGAACAGTTGGTTGAGCATTTAGGGGAGAGAAAAAACCCCCAACTATGTTTGTCTTCTTCGGTCTTCTCTCCATCAGGTTTTTCTTGCGGTTCGTGTTTTTGAACCAAGAACTTTTACTCAGACTCCTCTTCAGTTGTTCTAAAACTTGGTTTCAGGAATTCTTCCTTCACTTCCTTTCTTTCTTCCTCCCTCATCCTCCCCACCCCCCTCAACCTTCTCATCACCCGCCCCCCGCTGACATACGCAGGTTTCTCTGAGCCCCAGTTGTATTTGTGATACTGCAGGTTTTTCTGAGCCCCAGTTGTATTTGTGTAGCTGAGTTCAGATGTTTGGGAGGCACCCTCTGCTTTTCCTTTGTTTCTATATAGACTTAAAAGAAGTGAATTCAAGATACTTTACATGTGTTTCTTTCAAAACTGTATCCCCATGGGTCTCTTTTCACATGGAAACTACTACTTTGAAAGTGCTTGAAAAAATGACATTCTAAGAAAGGAGATTAAAATTGTTTGCAAGGCCAAATCTTTACCAGACCTTAGTTACATTAGTTCCTGTGTTATTTTAGTTTTGCAAATGTATAATGTTACATAATGGAACATCACGGAGCTGCTGGTAACCTTTTCCTGTTACTTCTGAATGGCAGATTTACTCCAGTTGAAAATTTACAGTGTGTGCTGAGCAGGGCCATATAATTGCAAAACTCAGGAATTAGAACAGTACATCTCGGAGCGCTGGGATTTTAACACGTTGAGTTAAATTAAGTAGAACTCTCACGATGCCGTGAGCATAGCCTTTGCAGCTGGATGCAAATGAGCCCAAATCTTGGATGGATGTATCAGCTGTTGGACATTTGGCCTGGTACTTACCTTCTGTATGCCCCTCTTTACTCCTCTGTAAAAAGCAAGTGCTAATACATTTGCAAGCTTGTTTGAGAGTTAAGTGTGATATTATAAAATAGGTACTACAATTTAAGTCCGCAAGCAATGTTGATTGTATGTATACACACACACACAAGAAACACTGTAAGGTTTTCTAGCTATAATACTTTCTGACAGGCTTACACTATTCATATCCTAAATTACTATTTAGGTTATAAAAGGTGTATAAACTGTCAACTATAAAATACTTCAAAACTCCTATGCTTCAAAAAATATTAAATGATATCCTTCCAGTTTTAATTTTTCATCATAAACCATTTAAATGAAATGAGGATGGAATATGGTTAGGATAGCACTTAGGGAATGGGTAGGAATTAGCAATAGGAAGTGGCAAGGTAAGCCACTTGCAATTTGCTAATCACACACACACACACACACACACACACACACACGACAAATTGACGTATGTGCCCAAATATTATCCAAGTTGTTTAAAACATGGTGCTAATAAATTAAGATTTACAGTTCACCTAATTTCTATAAGAATAAAAACTTCTCAGTGTTTTCCGGTGGCTGGAAAGGGAACTTGAGAAAAGGAGTGATGGAGTAACCCAAACTAGACCACAGCTGAGTAAACAAAGCAAATGCCTGTTCGATTAACAGTGAGTCAGTAGCATCCTATTCCCTTATATAGGGTTGAACATATAATTTCTAAATGTCTAAAACCTGGAATTAGTATCTGTCACCTCAGTAATACTAAGAGATAAAATACGAACATAACGTTCTAATTTTCTATGTCAAGATACGATGTTTTTAAAAAGATTTTATTTCTTTATTTGATAGAGAGAGATCACAAGTAGGCAGAGAGGCAGGCAGAGAGTGGGATGCAGGCTCCCCGCCGAGCAGAGAGCCTGGTGCGGGGCTCGATCCCAGGACCCTGAGATCACGACCCGAGCCAAAGGTAAGGCTTGAACCCACTGAGCCGCCCAGGTGCTCCAAGATATGATTTTTTTTAGACTACAAACTGAAGATTAGTTCGTTGGATATCATCTTTAGCTTGTATTATAATCTTCATTGCATGCTGATTTGCTAACATAGCTGCACAGCACCCGTTACTGGGGTTGAATTTTGCACTATGCTATTGAGTATGAAGTTCCTTGCTTTGCGTTTCGTATCAAGATTTTACACTGAAGTTATTTAAATTAGTTTCTAAAGACCTCCCCCAGCATTTTACAGTAGGAATTTACACTTAGAGCTATACTTCCTTGAGGTCTCTGTCCTTAGTAGATTACGGTGGGGAGGAAGAGAAGAAGGAAATCGGTTGAAGGCAAGGCCCAATTGATGAGGAGCTGGAAAGTGGGAGAAGGTCGAAAGGAACTCCCAAGATGTTTCCATCCATTCACTCATTTATCAAATATTTGTTGAGCACCTGCTATATGCAAGGTCCTGAGCTAGGTAAACAGTACTGAACAAAATTGCTCTGATTCTGGGTTTGATAAATTATTATTCTAGTGGGAGGATGGTAAATAAACAAGTAAAAAATACGTAATTCCAAATTGGCATAAATACAGCAAAGTTCTGTGTTGGGAAATCTAATAAATAGCTATTTCAATAGTTCAGGACAAAGATGATGGCGGCCTGAAGTAGGCTGATAGCAGTGGAGATAGAAGAACCAGCAGTTCCTGATAGGCTGAATGTAGGGTTGGGGAGAGAGAAGAATAAAAATTACTTCCAGCTTTCTGATAGGACATGACTAGGCAGTTGGAGGTGCCATTTGCTAAGACAGGGGTGGAGCGGGTTTGGGGAGGAAATCAAAATCTCTGCTCAGCGGGGAGCCTGCTTCCCCCCCCCCTCCCCCCCGGTCTGTCTGCTTCTCTGCCTACTTGTGATTTCTCTCCTCTCTGTCAAATAAATATACAAAATCCAAAAACAAACAAATAAACAAACAAACAAACAGTTGGTCTTTAAAGTAACATGGGAAAAACAATACTTTACTAAACTAAAAAAATAACATAAAAATATCCAGTAGGAGGGACAGCATTCACTCAGACATGACAACAAACCGAAGACATCATAAGAAAGTATTCAAGGGATATTGAATATTTGTATGCTTTAGAATAAGCAACATTTTGCAGTATTCCTAGTATCTAAATTGAACAATAAATCAAAAGATATCCCAATCATTTGGAGGAGAGGGGGTTGGCAAGAAAACTTGAAACTACAGATTATTAGGAGTTTCAGGGGGTAACCAAAGCCATTTTGGAAAACAATGGCAAAGATGAGCAGTATCTTTATAATACATTTAATAGTAAGTAGTAGAGTGACTATAAAATCTATTACGATGTAAAACAATGTGAGGGTATAAAGGATATATTGGCAAAACTGTGATAACTAGAATAGTCATAGTAATGGAAAAGAAGAGAGGCCTGTATATATAAAAATTTAGTATATCATACAAATATTTCAAATCAGTGCCATATTGTATTTGGATAAATGGAAGGCCACTAAACAAAGCTGGACTTACACTTCCTACCAAAATCAATTCCAGCTATATAGAAAATGTAAATGCTAAAAAGGTAACTGCAAGGTATCATAAGAAAACATATTTATAATCATGGAAATCTTTCCAGTGGAGGTGAAAAGCATATAATCCTTTTTTTTTTTTTGGTAGACAAGTAAGGTACCTTTACTTGTCTACCTTCTTAGGTAGACAAGTAAGATAAAAAATATGAGTTTCTCTATTTGGAATGGAAATCAACTCTTAATCAAAGAAACACTCTCTGGTTAAGGAAAAGTCTCAAGATGGAAGCGTTCTTTATTTTTCTTTTCTCTGAACTATGAACAAGCTCCCGACACTCAGAGAGAAAAAACTAAGAATTCTACCAGAGCTGTTATAAACTCATAAACCTTGATCCTGGTCATTTAAAATTCTGCCGTACTGAAAAAAAGGCAACACTTGGATTCATATTCAATGTCAAGGGAGTCAAATTTTAAAAACTAGAAATTAGACCCCAAAGAACAATTACTCTACACTTTTTAAGATGTGAATTTGAACACTGATCCTATTTATATTGTGCGTGGGTGAAAGTTCTAATGAGATTTAATTTTACCTTTTATTAAAAAATTCAGAAGAAAATCCAACAGAGCTGAAATTTTTATCAACCAGGCATCAAGACGCTATTATGTTAATGAGGCAGGAGAAATTTTGAGTTGAATAAGAAAAAGCATTCATGGTTCTCAGGACAGAACACTGTCCCTGAGGACAAACACTTCTTTTGCCGATTGGATGCAAATTGATTGCATCAATTTCAACCACTGAAAGATACCAAAGCATTTTCTTGTTCACCAGGTCAGGGCACTGAGGGAACCCCAAGTCAAATGCCATTTATTTCCTCTTATCTTGTAAGGAGTTATTATCTGAACTATTTTTTGTCCCTGGAACCCTTCCAGTCACCTCTCCTCTGCGGTACAATCAGTGCACACAGACCAACAGAATGTCACGGCACAATGGTCGCCAGTGTGCTGAGCCTCAAGGCTCTGGTTTGGGAATCAAAATTTCACTTGGGTCCTGGCTTGAAAAATCATGTTCTAAACATGTCTGTAAAGGGTCAGAGCATGATTCACCCCCATCGGTAAAAATAGAAACCTTGGTGGAACAATGGGACACGGATGAAACGACTTGTTGAAAATAAATAATTAAACAAATCAGGACTCGCTAACTCTGTGAAGCCAAGTGTTTGAAAATGAACACAAAAGCACAGGTTTTCATTTCTCTCTTTATTCAGCTCTTCGCAGGAGTCCACGTGTTGGAGTTATTTACCCACTTTCTAGGCTGGTCTGCCAGTTTTCTTGTTATGGTCAAATAAGAAGGACAAATACGTGGGGCCTGGCTGTCTCAGTGGGTTAAGCGTCTGCCTTTGGCTCGGGGCGTGATCCCAGAGTCCTGGGATCGAGCTTCGGGGCGTGGGGCTCTCTGCTCAGCGGGAAGCCTGCTTCTCCCACTCCCCCTGCTTGTGTTCCCTCTCTCACTGTGTCTCTCTCTGTCAAATAAATAAATACAATCTGAAAGACAAATTCTTTTTTTTCTCCCCTAACTGCAAATATTTTTCATTCTTTTGCTGAGGACAGTTGAGTGAATTCGAAATAAGGGAGAATGTGAAATATTTGTGTTTTAAATCTCTCTTTCCATGGCAGCCTCTCGAGGCTCAGTGAAAACTTTTTTTTTTTTACCTTTTTGGCCAGCTGAAATCAAAGCCTCCCTGGCTCCCAGTTTGGGCCGCTCTGTATGAGGAGCTATTTTTACCTCCGGCCTGGAGCCATCTGTGAAGGTTCACGGTGGTATTTTTCAGTGCAGCCGGTCACATGTACTCTTTTCCCAAGTCAAGGCCGGTGGCCCGGGTAGGAATGTGTGCGGGCTCTCCGGCATCTCTGACCTCACCACGTCCTCCTGAGACTCTTGGTCCCCTGGCTGAGCTCTGGGCTTCGTGGCCACTAGCCCTGCACCCTCCTCTTGCATTGGAGCGTTGCAGCTTTTTCTTTCCGATGGGCTCGAATAGAATGTCAGCACAGACAGAGGGTTCGGAGTTCTCGAACCCTCTGGTGAATCAGGTGGCATTTACGTGGGTGCGATGAGGACGCCTCCTGCCTTTTCTGCTTTGTTCTTGGGAGCGGGGCGCCCGAGGAACGTTGAGGAACCGAGTGCCTTGTTACAGTAAAAATAGGCCATGGACAGGCAATTAGAAAAATGCTTTTACAAGGCAGACTTGGGAGAAAGGATGACTCATCTTACTCTGCTCCATTCGCCTCGGGGGTGGAGGGGGATGGGGGGGCTCATTGTCACAGAGAGCTGGGGTGGCTGTCACCCAGGGCGGGACGAAAGCCTTTCTAAGGATCTGGGCTCTGTTGTTGGTCTTTTTCCTGAAAACGCTGAAACCAAAGTGTTGGCTGTCGCCATTTGGAGAAGTGTGAGTTTCTTTACCTTATCGACACCTTTCAGCTAATTAATATTTATATAGTGCCTGAAGGACCCACGCTGGATCCAGACCTCTGACTTTGCACGTTTGCAAACGTTGGCAGAGAAGAATTGCGGCTGCCTTAATTCTGGGCAGTCCTCCTCCAAAAGATGAATAGGGTTCTTTTTATTCCGCGGCACTGATTTACGTCCGCGGGGTCTTTTGGGGAGAGTGCCTACTGGAAGTGTAGAAAAGCCCCAATAATTAATAGGGGGATATACAAATTAAAGGAAGAAATAGTCGTAGACCCAAGAACATTTCTCTACGTTATCACATCCCCCAAAGTCTTAGCTGTTGGGCCCTGGGATAGGTAATCACACACAGAAAGAAATTAATTTGTCTGAATTTGTGTCTTGGAGGAACAGGATATGCGGAGTCCTACACAGTGGATTTCATTGCTTCATACCAGATTTTTCCCTTTAAAGATTTTCTTAATGCTGGTACAAACTATTCTTTGTCCCCTAGATATATCTTCCTCCTAATGCTTCTACTTATTGCAATTACTGCTTCCAACTTCCAACTGCTTCCAACAACTAACTTCCAGCTAATACTATTGACCTTGATCATGAGGCAAGCCACGCACTGGGTAGTGTTAAGAACACAGGCTTTGGAGCCAGATTATGGGCTCAGATCTCAGCTCCATAACTTATGCACGGGCAAGCCATTTAACCTCCCTGTACCTCATTTTCTTCATCTCTAAAAAAAAAAAGGAATAGTAATAATACCTACTTTGTAGGGTTATAATGAGGATTAAATTAACCCTGGGATCTACAAACCAGTTCTGGATGCTTGTGAACTTGAATAGGGGTATTAATTATATCTAGGCTCATTGGTTTTTCAAAGTTACAGTATTATTAAACCTGTCACTAGAGCTCATCATTTAATATGTTAGAAAAGAAGCACTTTATTACCATATAACTTGTGTGTCTCCGTATATTTTGTTTCCCTTGTTATCCCATGTATCTTTTTTATCCTAAATTTAAAAACTCTGTTTTGAGAAGGGGTTGGTCCGCTCTACTAGGTTGTCAAAGTGGACTCTGGCACAGAAAAAGCAAAGAATCCTTGGTTAAAACATGTGCCAAGTACTTAATTATTCCTGGCACAGAGTCATCATGATATGTGTTCATTATTATTGTTTAATTCTCAAATGACCGAAGAGGGAAATATGGCTGTTATCATCTCACCTGAATGTCTGCTTATAAATGGCAAGAATTCTTTTTCTGTTTGGTTCATGGTCTATTTCCTGAACCTAAAATGTATATGGCATATAGGAGATAGTTAATCAATATCTGTTTCATGAACCTCTAGATCCCAGTTCGCAAATGAGGACAGCAGGGATTGGAGAGATGGGGTAAAGTGTCCCCAGCCATCCAGCACCCAAGTCCTCAAGCCCTGGTTGATGTAGCTCGTGGGCTGGAGACTGAATTTCTTCACCTGTTGTCTCCTGGTCATTTCATAATTCTTTTTTTTCTTTTTTAAAAATTTATTTATTTATTTTAGAAAGAGAGAGAGAAAGCATGTGTGAGCATGGGGAGGGGCAGAGGAAGTGAGAGATAAGCAGACTCCCTGCTGAGTGGAGAGCCCAATGCGGGGCTCAGTCCCACAACCCTGAGATCATGACCTGAGCAGAAATCAAGAATTGGATGCTTAACCAACTGAGCCATCTGGGTGCCCCTCATTTCACAATTCTTTTTTTTTTTTAAGATTTTATTTATTTCTTTGACAGAGAGAGAGCACAAGTAGGGAGAGTGGCAGGCAGAGGGAGAAGCAGGCTCCCCACTGAGCAGGGATCCCGATGCGGGACTTGATCCTGGGACCCTGGGACCCTGGGATCATGACCTTAGCCGAAGGCAGATGCTTAATGATCGAGCCACCCAGGAGCCCCTATTTCACAATTCTTAAAACAGAAATCCTTCTCAAGGTTAGAACTTGTATTTGGGGAAAACAAAAACTAGTTTTGTCTGGGACTTAAAATTTGTTTAAAATTTAGTTTTTTAATTGAGGCATAATTAACATAATATTACATTAACTTTTGGTGTAGAACACAGTGATTTTATGTGTATATACAGTGGAACTTTGAATAACATAAATTTGAACTGTGTGGGTCCACTTATACATAGGTTTTTTCGATAAATACAGTGCAGTACTATAAATGTATTTTCTCTTCCTTATGATTTTATTAATAACATTTTCTTTTCTCTAGCTTACTTTTTTGGTAAAATACAGGATATAATACATACAACATACAAAATATGTGTTAATAACTATGTTATCAGTCAGGCTTCTGGTCAACAGTAGACTATTAGTAAAGTTTTGGGGAAGTCAGTAGTTATATGAAGATTTTTTTTAAATTCCAGTATAGTCCCATATCCAGGGATATGGACATTGGGGAGGGTATGTGCTATGGCAAATGCTGTGAAATGTGTAAGCCTGATGATTCACAGACTTGTACCCTGGGGTAAATAATACATTATATGTTAATAAAAAAATTAAAAAAAAAAATTCCAGTATAGTTACCATACAGGGTTATATTAGCCCCTGGGGGGAAAAGATAGTGATTCAACAATTCTACACAGCACTCAGTGCTCATCACATTAAGTGTACCCTTAATTTTCATCACCTATCTCACCTATCCCCCCCACTCACCTCCCTCCTGGTAGCCAACAGTATGTTCTCTATAGTTAATGGTCTGTTTTTTGTGTTGTCTCATTTTTTCTTTGATCATTTGTTTTGTTTCTTAAACTCCACATATGAGTGAAATCACATTGTATTTGTCTTTCTCTGATGGGCTTATTTCCCTTTATATTCTCTAGATGCATCCGTGTTGTTGCAAATGGGAAGACTTCATTCTTTTTTATGGTTGAGTCCATTCTGGGGAGGGAGAGAGCCCTCTTGAACATTTCAAGTTCCATGTGCACTTGAAAAGAATGTGTATTCTGCTGTTTGGGGATGGAATGTTCTGAGTATGTTTGTTAAATCCATCTGGTCCAATATGTCATTCAAAGCCACCTTCTCCTTGTTGATTTTTTTGTTTGGATAATCTATCCATTGATGTCAGTGGGGTGTTAAAGTCCCCTACTATTTTTGTATTACTACTGACTACTTCCTTTATGTTTGTTTTTAGCTGCTTTATGTATCTGGGTGCTCCCATGTTGGGTGCACAAATACTTAAAATTGTTATGTCTTCCTTGTTGGATTTTCCCTTTATGATTAGGTAGTGTCCTTGGTCTCTCATTAGTCTTTGTTTTAAAATCTATTTTGTCTGATATAATATCACTACTGCAGCTTTCTTTTCATTTCTTTTACATGACATGTGCTTCTCTATCCCTTCACTTTTTTTTTTAGATTTTTATTTATTAGAGAGAGTGTAAGAGAGAGTGAGAGAGAGAGAGAGAGCACACCAGTAGGAGGAGGGACAAAGGGAGAGGGACAAGCAGACTCCTTGCTGAGCAGGGAACTGGATGTGGGGCTCAGTCCCAGGACCCTGGGATCATGACCTGAGCCAAAGGCAGATGCTTAACTCACTGAGCCACCCGGGCACCCCTCTGTCCCTTCACTTTTATTTGCATGTGGCTTTAGGTTTGAAATGAGTCTCTTATAGGCAGCATACAGATGGGTGTTATTATTATTTTTTTTTTGTCCATCCCATCACGCTGTGTCTTTTTTTTTTCCAGAGAGGAAAAGAGAGAATCTTAAGCAAGTTCCATGCCTAACACAGAGTCCAACTCGGTGTTTGATCTCACAACCCTGAGATCGTGACCTGAGCTGAAATTAAGAGCCAGATGCTTAACCAACTGAGCCACCTGGGTGCCTGACCCTGTGTATTTTGATTAGAGCATTTAGTCCATTTACATTCAAAGTAATTATTGATAAGTATGTACTTATTGCCATTTTGTTTTATGGTTGTTTTTGTAGTTCTTCTCTGTTCCTTTCTTCTCTTGCTGTCTTCTATTATGGCTTGTTGGCTTTTTTAAGTTATATACTTGGCTTCTGGTCTTTATTTTTTGCATATCTATTACTGGTTTTTGACTTGTTACCATCAGGTTTGCATATAACATATATAACATAACATCTTATACATACAGCACTTTATATTAAATTGATGGTTGCTTGAGTTTGGGTTCAAAGTTTGAACCCATTCTTTATTCCTCTCCCCAACATGTTTTAGGTATATGGTGTTATACTTTATATCTTTTTTTTATTTTGTGAATCCCTTGACTGATTTTTATAGATACACTTAATTTTACTGCTTTTGTGCTTCTTACTTTTCTTACCCTTACTTAGGGTTTTTCTTTTCTGCTCAAAGAATCCAATTTAACATTTCTTATAGGGCTGGTTTAGTGGTCATGGATCCTTTAACTTTTGTTTGTCTGGCAAAGTCTTTATGTCTCCTTCTATTCTGAATGATAGCTTAGCTGGATAGAATATCCAGGTTTGCAGGTATTTTTGTTTTTGTTTTTCAGCACTTTGAATATATCATGTCACTCCCTTCTGGCCTACAAAGTTTTTGCTGCAAAATCAGCTGGTAGCCTTATGGGGTTTCCCTTGTGTGTAACTGTTTACTCTTGCTGCCTTTAGTTCTCTCTTTATCAGTACTTTTTGCCATTTTAATTACTATGTATCTTGGTGTGGGCCTCTTTTGGTTATTTTCTTGGGGGCTTTCTGTGCCTCCTGGATCTGGATTTCTGTTTCTTTTCTTTTTCTTTTCCCAGGTTTGGGAAGTTTTCAGCTGTTATTTCCTCAAATAAATATTATGCCCTCTTTCCTCTCCTCCTTCTGGGATCTCTGTAATGTGAAACTTACTCTGCTTGGTGGTGTTGCTGAGTTCCCTAAGTCTATTTTCTTTTTTTTTTTTAAAGATTGTTTTTTTGTTTTGTTTTTTTTTATGAGAGAGAGAGAGAGATTGAGAATGAGAGGGGAGAAGGTCAGAGGGAGAAGCGGACTTCCCGCAGAGCCGGGAGTCCGATATGGGACTCGACCCCGGGACTCTGGGATCATGACCTGAGCCGAAGGCAGTCGCCCAACCAACTGAGCCACCCAGGCGCGCCCCTAAGTCTATTTTCATTTTTGATTATGATTTTTCCCCTTCTCTTGTGTTTGGCTTGATTGCTTTCCCATTACTTTGTCATTCAGGTCACAGACCCATTCTGCTTCCTCTAGTCTATTATTTACTCCCTCTAGTGTAATTTTAGTTTTGGTTATTGAGTTCTTCCTCTCTGATTGGTTCTTTGTTAATGTTTTCTATCTCTTTGATGAGGGTCTCACTGAGGTCTCTATTCTTTTCTCAAGTTCAGTGAGTATCTTTATGATCATTACTTTAAATTCTCTATCAGGCATATTGCTTATCCCCATTTCATTTAGCTCTCTCGCTGTGATTTTGTCCTAGTCTTTCATTTGGGACATATTCCTCTGTCTTCTCATTTTGTCACTCTGTGTCTGTTTCTGTGTGTTAGGAAAGCCAGCTACGTTTCCTGCTCTTGGAAGTGGTGGCCTTATGAAGAAGAGGTCCCATAGTGCTCTGGAGGGTAATGTCCCCTGTTAATCAGGATCTGGCATTTCAGGGGTGTCTACTATGTGTGTCGTGTGCACCATATTGTTGTGGCTGAGCCACGTTTGCCTTCAGTCTAGTTGTCTGCAATGGGTCTCTTTGCCTGTTGTGGGAAAGACTTGTTCCAGTCTGGGGTTGTCTTGGGCTTTGAGTTGAGTCAGACCAGATGTTTGCCAGAGCTGCAGTAGCCTGGACCTGCAGGGCACTTACCTTGTTTTGTCCCCCAAAAGCTTCCATTGGTGGGTGGGGCCTGCAGTCAGATCAGATGTCTGCCTCCAGCCCACTGCTGGGGCCGAGAGGTTATCTCCTCTCCCTGGGGCAGGAGACACTTGGGGAGGTTCTGGCTCCTGGTGGGGCTGCTTGCACACTGTCGGGCCTGTGGCACCACTTTGGATGGACTCTGGCCAAGGGTGTAATGGAGGGGGCAGGTGTGCAGGAGGACATGGGGCCAAGTGCTTGATGTTAGCAAGGTTTGTGTGGGTCTGCTGGGGAGACCTAGAGCCAGGCCTGGCTGGAGGGGACATGTCTTCAGGGGATTGTGGGGGTGGGAGCACACTGTTAGCAAGCTCAGTGGTTGGTGCTCCTTGGTTCCCACAGATGTCCATGTATCTAGGCTGTGGGACAGGGGAGGGAAATGGTGCCAGCCAGCTCCTTTCTTCCTGAGAAGTTTCTGAAAGATCCTTGTCCCTCTAGCACATGTTCTGAGATCAGTAAATAAAACTTCACATTTACCCCAGGTGTTTTTTAAACTTCTGCTTTGATGCTGTATCTCCATGGGGCTCTTTGTTGTGCTGTCTCTTTCAGGGCAGGGATTCAGTTTCCTATCACCCTCCTGGCTGTCTCAGAGCTGAGCCTGCAGATTTTTAAGTTTCAGATGTTAAGCCCCCAGACTGAAAAAACTTGTGAAATTAGGCCCCTCTGCTTTCAAAGGCCAATGTTACAGAGATTTGTGTTCTTGAAGTGAGGGTTTCCCTTGTCTGGAATTCTTGGTGCTTGGGTCTGTTTCACTCTCCTCTTTGGACCTGTAGTGTCCTTCCCTCTTGGGGACAGTCCCTCCCTGGTCCATTTAACTCCTGACCATGTCTCTGCCCTTCTTATCGTCTTTGATGTGGCCTCTTCTGCATAATTAGCTGTGGAGAGTTTGGTGGCCAGTTTTCAGGCCGAATTCTACGTTACTTACACTGTTGTGGGTGTTATCTAGTTGTATGCATGGGATGAGGTGAGTTTAAGATTTTCCTACTCTGTCATCTTCCAAGGAAGTCTACATGTGGGTTTTTGACTGGGGGGTGTGGTGTCAGCGTCCCTAACACCTGCATAGTTCAAGGCTCAACTCTATCGTGAAATGATTATCACAGTAAATCTAGTTAGCATCTGTCACCATATACTTACAAAACTTTTTTCTAGTGATGAAAACTTTTAAGATTTACTCTCTCAGGGGATGCCTGGGTGGCTCAGGTGGTTGAACGGCTGCCTTTGGCTCAGGTCATGGTCCCAGGGTCCTGGGATTGAGTCCTGCATCGAGTTCCTTGCTCAGCGGGGAGCCTGCTTCTCCCTCTGCCTCTGCCTGCCGCTCTGCCTGCTTGTGCTCTCTCTCCCTCTCTCTCTCTCTGACAAATAAATAAATAAAATCTTTAAAAAAAAATATTTACTCTCTCGGGGCACATGGGTAGCTCGGTCATTAAACTTCTGCCTTCAGCTTAGGTCATGATCCTGGGGTCCTGGGATTGGGTCCTGCATCGGGCTCCCTGCTCCGTGGGAAGCCTGCTTCTCCCTCTGCCACTCTCCCGCTTGTGTTCCCTCTCTCGCTCTGTCAAACAAACAAACAAACAAATAAAATCTTAAAAAAAAAGATTTACTCTCTTAGCAACTTTCAAATATGCAACACAGTATTATTAACTATAGTCATCATACATTGGCTGGGACTTCTTGACAGAAAGTCAAGGAGGCCGAAGGAGATCTTCAGATGATGTACAGAACCGAGTAACCCAAATTTCACCAGGTCATATTGGCATATGAGTGATCATGGCTTTCCACTCATACCTGCTAAAGGGAATTCTGCCCATCTCAGCTTAGTTCATGGGATTTTATGGTATAGGATTTGAGTTCAGAGGAAATGAAGAAGTTACAGGGATGTGTGCTAGAAAGGATTTTTACTCATGGGGGAAGACAAAGAGTAGAAACTGAAGGAAAGAGATAGTGACAAGGAGAGATAAGATCCACAAAGGGGAACTGACAATGATAGAAAGTTTGGGGACCGACCACCATTTTTTTTTTAATGTAAAATGGCTATTAGAGATGGAAAAGAGGATTTTTCAAAGCTTTGTTGTGCAAAGCTTCTTGCCTCCCTTGCCCTACCTACCATTGAGTCATGGGCATTTCTTTTAAAGAAGAATGTTAATTGCTCAGCCTCCAAACTTAGGGTTAGTTTAATACTACTTCTTTAGGACAGGGACTACCAGACATTCCAGCTTTTACATGGGTTATAATTATCCTGTCCACTTTGGTCAACACAAGGTCTCTACTCGTCGTTTCTCTCCTACTTTTATTCTCCTTTCCAGGGTCAACCGCCTGCTAGGTTGTTCCCCAATCCTTTAGGGCAGGGCTCATTACAAAACATGGAAGATTAGAGTTCTCCCTGGCTCTGTGATTCATTTCGTCGCATGGACCTGAATGGGCACAAAATGCAACCAGTGTGTGTCCAACTTGCTTAGAAAAAGCAGGGTTTTCTTTGTTTTTGTTTTTTGTTTGTTTGATTTTTATATTCTGTGTCTTAACAGCTGAACAGAAATATGCTTCCAAGAACAAGTAACGGGTTGCAGGGACAGTGAAGTCTAAATAAATTCTTTATTATTTTTTAAAAGATTTTATTTATTTATTTGACAGAAAGAGAGAGAGAGAGCACAAGCAGAGGGAGTGGCAGATGGAGAGGGAGAAGCAGGCTCTCCACTGAGCAGGGAGCCCGATGCGGGACTCAATCCCAGGACCCTGGGATCATGACCTGAGCCAAAGGCAGAGGCTTACCCGACTGAGCCACCCAGAAGCCCCTAAATAAATTCTTTAAAAAACTTCTATGAAGCAAGAAAATTTTTTTTAAGGATTTATTTTGGAGAGAGAGGCAGAGAATGCACGTGTGCACATGTGAGCACAGTGAGAGGGAGGAGCAGAGAGAATGTCAAGCAGACTTCCCACTGAACGTGGAGCCCCACACGGGGCTTGATCTCAGGACCCTTAGATATCCACCCTGAGATCGCAACTTGAGGGAAAACCAAGAGTCAGATGCTTAATGCACTGAATCACTCAGGTGCCCCCCTATGAAGGAAATTTCATCTGAAGGGTTGAGAGTGACAGATAAGGGTTTGACGGCTTTGATGTGAGGCAGACAGGTTTGATTCCGTTCTGTGAATTATTAATCGCCTAAATTCGAGTGATTATTATCATTGATCTAGTTTCAGTTTTCTTATCTGTAAAATAGTGATAGCAACATATACCCCCATGGTATTTATTGCGAGGACTGAGTGACATAATCTGGGTAACATAGTTAACAGGGCTTTACTATCACCATTATTTAACATGGAACAAGTTAGATGTTTGGAGCATGAAAAGATCTTTTCTCAGTTGGCATTGATTTTCATATGTATAATTAACCTTTCCTTGTTTTTTTTTTTTTTTAGATTTTATTTATTTATTTGACAGAGTGAGAGAGAACACAAGTAGGCAGAGAGGCAGGCAGAGAAAAAGGGGGAACCAGGCTCCCTGCTGATCAGAGAGCCCGATGTGGGGCTCGATCCCAGGACCCTGAGATCATGATCATGACCTAAGCCGCAGGCAGAGGCTTTAACCCACTGAGCTACCCAGGCTCCCCTCCTTGGTTTTCCAGAATATTCTGTCCCAAAGATATATCCTGGTCTCTAGCTTTTGCAGGATTGAAAATTGCTTCCATATTTGTATGTCCGCTCTTTTTTCTGGTTTCTACTTGTACCATGAAGGTTTCGGACCTTCCAGATCCAAGTTTTGGGCTGGGTTAAGCTCCGGGAGTGATGAGCTTCCCATGTCCTCGAGGAGTGGGGAGGAAGCTTCTCGGAGCACAGTATCTCAGAAGGGACGCTGAGCCCTGAGATTTCAGGGCAGGTCTCTTCCTCTTGGAGAACTTAGCCCTGCCCTCCCTTGGATTGCCTCTCAGTTATCATGAAGAGGATGAGTTTCATCACAGGCCACTCCTGGGACCTTACTTTACCATGAACCACAGTGAAAAGAATCAAACAAAGAACATATTAAAAAAACTGAAAACAGAGAAACAGATGGTTTGAGGTGGAAATTAAATATTTTAAATTGTGAAAAGATACAACCATAAGTCACCAATCATGAAACAAAGATTTGGGACCCACCCTGAATAATTAAGAGCTTGGAGGGAGAAATGGGTGTGAAAGATTGCAATTTTAATTCGACCCCTTCCCAGTATCGATAAGTAATTGGGGAGTTCAATAATTTTTTTAAATAGGCTTATTATAAGGGTCCTCTTTTGCACTAGTATTATAACAAATAAAATAAGAATAATTTCAATTATTTTATTTTGAAATAGTCTTTTTTTCTCCCCTACCAGATAAAATTTTCCTAAAATACCATTTTCCTCACTAGGTAAAAATATCTGGCAACCTCTCTGGGTCTTAAGATCTAGTCCAAATATCTCAGCATGGTAATGTAGGTGATTTCACTGTTGTCCAACCCTTCTCTACAGAAATCTTTTGTTCCAGCTTGATTCTCCTTTTTCTCCAAACATAGTTAAGTTGTTACTGCTTCAAAGATTTTATTCATCCTGAACCCCAAGAGGAAGGCCCTTTTCCAAGGTATTTCCCAGCCCGTGTATTTCTCTCGCTCAACTCATTTCTCTTCCTTCAATTCACGCTGATCTCTCATACTTTTGTCCTCCAGTGGCTTGATTCCTTCACGTACAGACAACCCAGGTATGGCTGGAGATAAGTTAGAAGCCTCCCACAGTACCTTAAACATACAGTTTCTCTACCTGAGGCAATGAAGGGCATCAGAAGAATAATTTGGGAGAAAATGTGTATTTTTATGAATCGCATTTTCAATTCTCCATATTTAGATACTGTTCTGAATTTATGTTTTAATTTTACTTCACTACAGCCCAGTGTAACTCATAAGACAGTTAACTTAAGATATATAATCTCAATCGGAGTAGATAAATAAAGCAAGCAAATATTTTTCAAGGATACAAAGTTCTTTGAAATGGATTTCTGAAGCTTCATCACATTCCATTTAGAAATTGGTTCTCTAACACATAGGTCATAAACTGCTTCTTGCAATATCATTTGTGAAGAGGAAACCCACACTGGCTGTCTAGAAATGGTGTATATTTGGATTTGACTTCACTGAAGCAAGGCAGGTAAAAACCATTCCATCTTTCTGCGCACAGAAACGAGTGACTATTCATCTGAAAGCAGTTCCACAAGCAAGAACAGTCCTACAGCCTTTCAACAGAGGCTCCTGACTGGTCTGGTGAGCCATGGAAGATTTTTAAGTAGGGAAGGAGGAACACCAGTGTCAAGGGAGGCCTCATGATCTGTCAGGCGTTGTGCTCAGTGCTTGGATGTGTCTTCTCAGTGTTTGTAATGCCCCTGCACCAAGAACGTTCTTATCCCCATTGTAATGGTTAAGGAAAGGGCAATTATAGGATCAGCCCAAGAGTTGGATTCTTTATTTCATTCCAAGATAAACATAATAATGATTACCCATGACAGTTGGAATGCTCACTCCAGGAGGACTGCCTATAGTGAGACATGAAAGTAAGCTCAAGCTTGCAAAGACTCTAAGAGTCTTTGACACTTGCCCATAACAAACAATGGCACCCAGAGTGACAGCATATGGCTATGCAGCTTCTGCAGGACACAGGCAACTGAGGTCACATCATTGGTATCATGTATTTGTAATTTTATTTTCAGAAAATCCTGGTAGAGGTCAGTGAAGTGTCTTGTTCTAACAAAAGCAGCCCATGATGATAGTTTTCCAACAAATGGAAATGAAGCGTCATGAGGAAAGGAATGGTGCCATGATACTGACTATAGGAGCTGGTTTAAGGGCAGTGACCCTTAAATCACTAACTATTCCGTGGAACTCCCAGCTGGTCTGCATTGGATTGGTCTCCCTTCCACCATATCAGTGTATCAAAACATCCATGGTTTCCAGTTGCTGTGAGTACTGGTAGGCTTTTTCTAAATATAATATTTTTTAAAGATTTTATTTACTTATTTGAGAGTGAGAGAGAGCATGAGAGGAGAGAAGGTCAGAGGGAGAAGCAGACTCCCTGTGGAGCTGGGAGCCCAATGCGGGACTCCATCTGCACACTCCAGGATCATGACCTGAGCTGAAGGCAGTTGCTTAAGCAACTGAGCCACCCAGGTGTCCCCTAAATATAATTTTTTAAACAGTAAGAGCACTTGTGGTTAAAAGTCAGGAGAGTTAACTTGAGTACTTGGGGATGAAATCAATTTTTTGCAGAAAGCAGTTTTTGTAAATTTTGATTTCGTAAAATTTTCTAATTGCCACCGAAGCTTTTCTAGTGTATATAAAGGGCAAGGATGCTGCTCTTTAATTGTGTTTTAGGACATTGACTTTAAATTGGCTAAACCTCTTCTCTTTCGCCATCTTACTCGGAACTGCAGAGCCGAGAGGGCCCTGTCTGGCTCCCAGCTCTTCCTCCTTTTATGAAAATGGTCACCTACGCATGGGCATGAGTATGGTGGCCACGATTCCTATATGGAACCCTGGAGTAGCTCCAGACTTTGACTCCTCCTCAGGCCGAAGCAATGGGCTTTCTGTGAAGAGTACGAAATGTGGAACTGAGAAATGCAGTGCGGGAGGCATGACGGAGCTGAGTCACGCTAAAGGTGGTGCTGGAGGAAAACATGCAGCGTTCACTAAACCTGACCTTGTCTTTCCAGCCTTGAGCGTCCAAATCTTCCACCGATCCCTTGAAACACTTCCGTGTCCTTCATATATATGTATATACACATACATGTACATATATAAAATATTTTAAAAGTAAATTTGGTTTTTTTTAGAACACTTCTAGATTTATAGAGAAGTTATGAAGATAGTACAGAGAGTTCCCATATACCCTGTAGTTTCCCCTGGTATGAACATCTTACCTTGGTATAGTACATTCATTATAATTACTGTAACAACATCTATACACTGTTATTAATTAAAGTCCACAGTTTAATTAGATTTCCTTCGTTTATGCATGATGTCCTTTTTCCGACAGGCCAGGATTCCGTCTAGGTGACCATATTACGTTGACTTGTTATATCTTCTTAGCTTCCTTTTGGTAGTGATTGTCTCAAGACTTGTCTTGTTTTTGATGACCTTGACAGCTTTGAAGACTACCAGTCAAGTATTTTGTAGAATTTCCCCCTCTTGGTATTTCTCTGATGTTTTTCTCATGATTAGACTGAGGTTATGGATTTGGGGAGGGAGATCATAAATAATGTTACCATGAATTACCATGACTGTTGATGTTGGCCTTCATCACTCGGCTTAGCGTTATCAGGTTTCTCAGTTGCAGAGTTACTCTTCCTTCCCTCCCTTAACTTCCTGAACTCTTTGGAAGGCAGTCACCACGCACAGCCCACACTTAAAGAATGAGAATATATGCTACTTTCTCGAACGTGGAGCCTCTACATATATTATTTGGAATTTTGTATGGGAGATCTGTCTCTTCTCCCGACAACAGACATTTTCAATTTATATTAAATTGAAGCAGTTCCAATAGCTTTCAACCACAAGAGCAACCCCTTAAAAAGTATCCATTTCAGAAGAGACAGACTTAAATGCTTACAGAGGCCTGGTAGGTAGCCGAGAGGATGAGTGAAGCAGGTTGGACGTGGTCCATGGCAGATTGCAAAGCACATGGCAGCTCTAGAGGGGGCACAGCCTCTGCTTTTGGCAGTTGCTGCTACACGGGAGTGGGGGTCAGCTTTGCCATAGCGTCTTAAAAAAAAAAAATAAATAAACTAGTACATTGGACATTTACATGAAATCTCCTGATTTTGAAAGGTTGGTGACCGATCCAAATTTTTACAAAATCTGTGCCAATACAACACGACTGTAGTTTGCTACTTCTTGGGCAGATTAATAACTACACGTATTATCAGTAAGGAAATAGCCTTAGAAGGGTAGATAAGATGTCCAAGGTCGTACCACCCACTTTAGGGTCTAAATTGGGATTGACATTCAGGGTTCTAATATTATTATATATTCCTCTCCTTTGGAGAATCTTCAACAATTTGTTCACTTTCTCAGAATCACCTGGACTTCGTTCTAAATTCACTACCTTTAAGGAAGTACATGGGAACTGGAACTCCTATGACAGTATGTCTTTCATCAATCCTACTGTAATTAATTGGTGCCATTAATTCTATTCATGCACCGTTTGCCTTATTTTCTTTTGTTTCTCACTACGGTCCATGTTCATTTGTTTGTATAATTCGTGTTACACTTGAGTTGAGCAGGGTCTCAGGCAAATGCTCACACTGGCAATAATGGTTGCAAATGCACGAATCAGAATTCTGTAGTCCTCTGGAGACTATGAATTGCACCTTAAACATTTTCTTATTCTTTCCCCCTAACCCAGGACACACCACAATAACTGGAATGTAGTAGGCTCTTGAATGACTGGCAGTCACTAATGTATTCAGATGAAATATCAACACATAGTAATATTCTTTTTCTTTTTAAGATTTTATTTATCTGTTTGACAGAGAGAGAGATCACAAGTAGGCAGAGGCAGGCAGAGAGAGGGGGAAGCAGATTCCCTGCTGAGCAGAGAGCCCGATGCGGGACTCCATCCCAGGACCCTGAGATCGTGACCTGAGCCGCAGGCAGAGGCTTTAACCCACTGAGCCACCCAGGCGCCCCAGTAATATTCTTTTTTTTTTTTTTTTTAAAGATTTATTTATGTGAGAGAGAGAGAGAGAGGGCAAGTGAGCATGTTAGCGTATGAGCGGGGGGAGGGGCAGAGAGAATCTTATGCAGATCTCAAGGGGGCGCAGTCTCTATTCATGGCCGTTGCTGCTATATGGGAGTGTGAGTCAGCTTTGCCATGTGGAGTGTGGAGCCTGATGTCGGGCTTGATCTTATGACTCTGAGATCATGACCTGAGCCGAATTCAAGAGTTGACGCTTAACTGACTGAGCCCCCAGGTGCCCCTCAACACAGAATAATATTGATTGCACCCAGAACAACCCAATAGTGTGCAAATAAAAATATGTGGCATTTGTTAATGGGAACTGGCCATTCTTAATAGCATAGAAACTGTTTATAGAATTTAAGGAAGTTATTATTTAGTTATTACAGAGTGTTTAGAACTTTATTTTTTTTTTAAAGATTTTGTTTGAGACTGAGAGAGAGCATGAGCTGTGGGAGGGGGGAGGGACAGAGGGAGAGAGAAGCAGGCTCCACGCTGAGCAGGCAGCCCGACGTGCGGCTCGATCGCAGGATCCTGGGACCATGACCAGAGCCGAGGGCAGACACTCAACCGACTGAACCGTCCAGGTGCCCCTAGAACTCTAAATTATGAATATCATATAGCAGTCTTATCTGTAAGGACATTAATCTCTTTAGTCAGTTCTTCAGCTAGGTTATACATATCTTGCATTCTTTGTTATTATTTGGTATATTTCTCTACATATACTCTTGGTTACATGGCTTCATTTTTTTAAAGCTTAGAATTTAAACATCCAGGGCACCCGGGTGGCTCAGGTGCTGATCTCAGGGTTCTGGGATCAAGCCCCGCATCGGGCACTCTGCTCAGCAGGGAGCTGGCTTCCCCCCTCTCTCTGTGCCTGCCTCTCTGCCTACTTGTGATCTCTCTCTCTCTGTTAAAGAAATAAATGAAAATCTTAAAAAAAATTAAAAAAAAAGAATTTAAACTTCCATGACTCAGAGACTTATTTATTAAGTTCCTTTAGTTTCTGCTCATAAACTCGGGAGTGAGGAATTTTTTGATAAAGGTATAGTCATGGAAAGTTAAGAAAAGAGGAAATCAAGCAAGAGAGTCGGATCTCCGAAGCCTGTCTTTGTTGAAAGCGGCCCTGAATGCCGGAGCAGCCCGGAGTCCCACATTCTCAAAAGGTTTCTTCTGCCGCAGCTTTAATGGCTTTCTGTGTCTCGACTGCTTCTCTTTTCCATGTGTCTTAATCTTCTCTGCACAACGAAGAGTTAGTCAGGTTTTAAGTGGCGAGAGAAGGGAGCTTCTCCTTTCTGGGTCAGTGCTGATTAATGAATGACGGTGTCGTTCCTGGGGAACCTAAGTAGCACGAGAGCGATTTTGCTCCCGATGTTCCCTTGTGAGCCCAGCGAGGTAAGTACAGAGATGACTGAGATTAATTAAATATAAGTTTTGTATAACTCATTTCAGCATAAGAGTTTTTTTTTTCTCACCTTTTGGATCGGTGCCCTGCTTTCCGAATGTAAAATGCTCACTCCGATCATAAGTGTCACAGACAGAACATGCGCTTTGTTCTTTGGGTCCTCTCTTGCACCACAAAAGCCACTACATGGGGACAGGATGGACGGGTTGGTAGTTGTGATAGTTCTTGGTGTCTAATCACAGCAGAGAGATCTCTGATCTTTTTTTTTTTTTTTAATGCTAAATGCCATTTTAAAAGATCATTTTCTTATCCTAGTTTCAAACTTCGGAGATAGGAAGGATGTTTTAAAACTACTCCGACTCCTTCAGACTGACAGCGTTCCAGACGTACCCGTGGGAGGATGGAGGCTTACTTGGTTCAGTAGGAGAGACCTGAAGCGATTCATGTCTGTCTATCTCCATCTGTCTCTTTCCCTACGTCCCCAATCAGAGCATCAGATACATTACAGGGCCCATCAGGCTTGAACAAGTGGAGGAGAGATCCCAGACAGGCCGAGACTCCTGAGGTTAGCACACCAGCTGGTCTCCTTATCAATCTGATGATAAGCTGTTATCAGAGTTCGATCATTCCAGGGCTCCTTGATGGTTTTCCTCGAACGCATATGGAATTATGCTATGTTGAGGCCCACCTCCAGGTTTGTATAAAGGCTTTCATGGACTCACTGGGGATCAGCATGCAGACACCCCACATATCTTGCTGTCACTCCTCACCCCCTGCTCCTCGGAGTTATTAAATGACTCTCAGTTTCTGCACAGAAGTCCTTGAGAGAGCAGCCGACTGCTGATTGCATCAGAAACCAATCTTGAAGCATTGCCAAATAAATATGAATGGAATAGAGCATAGTCACTGCTAATAGTTTAGATGAATGTTTCTTGCTTCCCACGATTGGTGGATCAAAACTCTCCCATTTTAAAATGAGTTCTGAATTTATTAGTGCAGCCAAGGTTTGCTGGACACTTACTCTGGGCCAGATCTGGGGATGTCTCCGGGGGCACCGTAGAGAATGAGTCAGACAAAGCCCCTCTCATCGTGGGGACAGTTTCTTCTGTTTCATTTATAAGCCACATCAAGCTGGTATTTTTAGCTAAGAGGAAAAAATATTTCCCCAAACTTATGGCCTTAGAATTTTGATCAAGGGTCCTTCAGATTAGTGAGGGCTAAAGCAGAGTTTCTTAACCTCCTCCCATGAGCAAAGCCAAAGGTACTCTACCCTCCTTAGCGGGATCACTGCTGTTAACGAATTAGTCAATTACGAATGTGTGGGGAGAGAAGAGCGGGAAGGATTGCATTCCTTTCTCAGGGCTTGTGTAATTTAAAAAAGCTCTTTGGGTACTTTTAATATCCTTTGATAATTTCTCCTTTTGCTAGAGTCTGTAGATGTTATTGCTCCCATTTAGGCACATGTTTATGGTTTTTTTTAAAAAGATTTATTTATTAGAGAGAACATGTGCATGGGTGGGGGGAGGGGAAGAGAGAGATAAACCCTCAAGCTGACTCCCTGCTGAGCTCAGAGCCCAATGTGGGGCTTGATCCCAGGACCCCGAGATCATGATTTGAGCCAAAGTAAAAAATCGGATGCTTCAACCGACTGAGCCACCCAGGCACCCCTGTGTATGGTGTTTTGAGTGTGACACAATTGTTAACTACAGGATTCTGGATGACTCTGGTGAGTGTTCGCTGGTGGCGATGAGGTTGTATGACCTCGTCAGAGTAAAAGGAGATGCGGCTGTGAGGACAGAACCTGGGAAAGTGAGATGAGAGCTGGTAACTTGATCTGGGAAGAATCGATCAAGAGTCCCACAGTGACACACCACCCGAGACGAAGCCCAAGTCCAACTTAGGCTGATGAACTTGTAGCAAGGGAGAGTGCTCCAAGGGACCCATGGAGGGCCTTGCCGAACAAAGGAGACAAGGTAATTGTAGGGCGTGCAGGGAGGGTGGGCATTAGGTAAGATCTAAATGACAGATATGATGGTCTCAAAGCAAAGCAAGGCTGTGAGTAATGTTTTATAAACATTAAGTAGTGTTTTTACCAACATCAGGTCTGGGCTGAAAGGCAAACTCGGAGTCCTATTTCATGGATTAAGGTGGCATGCTGTGTCTCCAAATCCTTTACCTGAAGGTCTGCACCTCGGCTGGAAATCAAGGCTGCTTCTTTGTATCAAAGTGACCCACAGGCTCCCCACTCATCTGGGGGTGAAGGAGTGGGGGAGGGAAGAGTTCATTCTCACGATACTCAACTAAGTTTCCAACAGTCTGTGACTTTAGAGAACACATTTTCTTAGCCCTAGGTCCTTGGTGTTCATGAACGAAGGCAGTCTTTGCAGGTTCACATGAGTCTGATGAGATGTAAAAGTAAAGTTTTACTGAGGCCCCAAGAGACAGCGGGTGTCAAATTCTCAAGTCGCCAGAGCAGGAAGCAAATCTCAGAGGAAATATCTTAGCTCTGTGTTGACTCTTAAAAATCCCTCACTCAAAATAGGATCATAAGAGGGCAGAGGAAGTGGAGTTTAGGAAGGCTCTACGAGGAAGTGTGCTTCAAAGAAAGCGAGGCTGACTCTCTGCCTACCTGTGATCTCCTTCTTCGTCAAATAAATAAATAAAAGCTTTTTAAAAAAAAAAAAAAAAGAAAGCGAGGCTGAGTTCCACCTAACCTCTGGTCTGAGGTCTTCCTCCTCAATCTCCCCGGGGAGGGGCAGCAGGGAGCTGCAGGGGCGGTGTGATTGGTGTTTTCTGAGTCTGAGACTATCTGACTTTGGCCTGCAGTATCTAAAATTGAGAGGCTGAAGGTATTCAGAGAGAGAAAGAGAGCGAACGAGCAAGCAGGGAAGGAGGAGGGAGAATCCTCAAGACCCATGTGCTCCGGGGACAGGTGGGTTTCAGTACGGAGGGAGCGAAGGACATATGGAGGCTTCTTGAGGACCCTGAAGAGAGCCGCTTGGTGAGAGTGTGCAGACGTGGAGATCCTGTCCAAGAGGATTTACACCTGGCCAGGCGATCAACAGGTGAATTTGTAGAAAGTAGTCCAAGGGAGGAGGTAGCAGCCGGAGCAAACTGCATTGGCCAGGACAGGAGAGGCCGAGAGAGATGTTTCGTGCTCAGGTCTCTAAGGTGGTTAGAAAGCACCCAAGAGGGGCGCCTGGGTGGCTCAGCGGTTAAGAATCTGCTCAGGTCATGATCCCAGGGTCCTGGGATCGAGCCCCACATCGGGCTCTTGGCTCGGGGGGCGGGGGTCTGTTTCTCCTTCTGCCTCTCCCCCTGCTCATGTGCACGCTCTCTCTCTGTTATCTGTCTCAAATAAATAAAAAAAATCCTTATAAAAAATTGTTAGAAAGAAAGAAAGAAAGCACCCAAGAGAGCAAGTGCATGGTTTAGTCATTGGCCAGGCCCAGAGCGAAGTCTCCCTGCAGCGGGAACACTTGAGCGTGAATTCGGAACCCTCCCAGTTCTCCTTTCTCCTAATGTTATGCGTTTGGAGGAGGTTCCTTTCCCCCTTCCAGGAGGACCCAGCCTGCCTGCGTGGGACCCCAGCTGGGGGACTGCAGGGAAGGCCTATCTCCGAATGAAGCCTGAAGTGGGTGAGCAAAGCGGATTGGCATTCGTGTTATAATTTCTGAATTCAAACCGTATTTTATGGCTTGACTGATCAAGGGATTTTTTTTATTACCTAAATGCCATCAGAAAAGTTACGGGAGTGCCCACATTTTCATCTGACTGGGTGTGGAAGGGACAATGGTAGGTGGAGGTTTGCCTTCTGCTTTGGCCAACCGGCTTGCTCTGTGTGCGGCTCACGGAGAGTCACCAGCTTGGCCAGGACTTCTGTTCTTTGAAGAAATTCGTGTCAGTAGGGTATACGTCACACAGGAAAATTGGGAATCAGTAGAAGACTTAAAGGCATGGCAGCTTGAAGCTGGAAGAGATGAGGGTACTCGGTATCTGGAAGCCAACTGAAATAAAGAGATGCCAAGAGAGCTGGTGGTCACCATTGAAGACCTGGACCTTGGCTGCTGGGCCTCCATCTTCGTGTGAAAGGCCAGGCAAAGACTGTCACTGAACAGGAAATGGAGCCCCGCTGCCTGACTACCAAAAATGTGGTGGGACAGGATGCGTGCCTCTCTGGCAATCTGTCCAGTGCCTGTTCTCTGGTAAATCTGCCTGTGAACGGAGATGAGTCCTGGCAGCCATGTTGGTGGCCTCCCCCTCCCCACTCCCATCACCTCCCTCATCACAGGGGGTGGGATAGAGCGGGAGAGGCCAGGCGAGGCCCCTCTTACTCTCTCTCCTTAGCATTTGGGATTGGGTCAAGGTGGTTAATTTAGTCAGGGATTGAGGAGCACTGAGGTAGCTATACTTTGACTCTTGGACTTAAGAGCCAGGAAAGCTGTTTTCTAGGGAAGAATAGGAGAGGTAGGTTTGAAGATGGAGGAAACTGTAGCTGAGTTCCTCTCATTTCTCATCTCGTCTCACCTCGCCTCGGATCCTGGCCCTCTTGAGGACTGACTTCTTTTTGCCCTTGGGTTCTCAAAGTTACCCCTCTGTCCTTAGAACTGATTTTTGAGGGATTCCTGGGTGGTTCAGTTGGTTAAGCATCTGCCTTCGGCTCAGGTCATGATCTTGGGGTCCTGGGGTCAAACCTCATGTTGGGCTCCCTACTATGGGGGGAGCCTGCTTTTCCCACTCCCACTCCCCCTGCTTGTGCTCTCTCTCTCTGTCAAATAAATAAAATCTTAAAAAAAACCCACCCTGATTTTTGAACTCTATTATTAGGGCACAGAAATTACTTTTCAGTGGCTTTGAAGCATTGTGTCATATATTTCAATGGTTACATTTTTTATTTACTTTGTAATTTATTTAGTTGCTGCATCTTGTGATTCACTGGCATCGCCAGCCCCCACCGAGATACTTTGCGGTCCCCAGCGGTTCCTCTGCTTGGCCCTCCACAGTAGGGGCTGGCTTGCTTTCCTTACAGGTATCTGCTAATGGTATGAATTCAAGTAAGGAGAAAGCCATGCCCAGAAGCAGGGGGAGAGGCCAGAAGTAGTAGAACAGAGCTCTAACTCCAAGGGCTTCAGCTCTGTCCTAATTCTGGCCAAATAGGATTAATACTGTTAACTCATTACAGTCCTAAAAAGAATGTCATAGTTCAAAGGGGGCTGTGCACGCTATTTAATGACTTTTGTTTAAGAAACAAAGGCGAGGATGATGTGAAACAATAATCAGTCTGTTTCTGTTTCTTCTACTTCGCTTGGCTCTTATGCTTTCAGAATGCTGTTTCTCACTGGATTTTTGTTTCCACATTCTGGGCTCATCCATGCTAGGCAAGCTTGCGATTGGGAAAGTTGATTTTTTAAATGCAATGGTTTCTCAGGCTTTGCATTAGATGTCTTTCTTCCCGACTGTGGTCCCAGGTTCCGCCATTGTTGCTCCCTGGATCTAGAACCTTATAGCCTTTCAATGGGGTGACTCTTACCAATTCCGTGATTCCTCATTTCCTTCAGGATGATTTCCTTGGCCCCTTCAAGATTGTGTTTCCTTTAGCACCTTGATTTCCCCATCATCTGTGAGGTAACAGTTGTAGATCCAGCTGGGTCTGTGTCATTCTCACTATTAGACCCCCACATCTAGCTGATCCCTGCGAACTAGCTGGTTCTTCCTAGATCTATGCCTAATGGACTGGCTTGGTGAATGAAGGCCCAGTTCTTTGGAGACTCTGAAAAAGGTCTTCTCTCTGTTCCTACTACATCACTTCTCCTCTTCCTTTAGGGCCTCCGCTCTTGCATTTGCTAAGGATCCCACTGCCGTTGAGTTTGCATAGCTGGTGTTTTCTGATTTAAGTGACAACCCAGGGTAGTTTCTCTTTCCCTCCCCAAATTCAAGTAGTGCTTCCATCCCTCAGGTCACTCTTTTTTCTTCTCTGCCTTTATTCCTTTCTGTAAATGTATCCATTTACTGGTTCATTATCTTTCTTTTAAGGATAAATAGCTTCCAGTCTGCCTTGTTCAGGACAATACTTAGTAGAGTGTCTAGTTCACTGAAGGAACTAGAATCTGATGATTAATGTTATTATACATTTGTTGAGTAAATGAATACAAGAATAATTTTTGATATAAATGATTCAATCCTAAAGAAAGAATGTTAGTGGTGGAATTTCAGGCACAATTGGGAAAAAAACTTTTGGAGTGTTTTCTTTCCAATTTGTTCATAGTAGACAGCATTAAGTTCTTTTTTTTTCCTTACATATTTAAACATAGTTAGATCTCAAAACTAAGTTACTTGCTTAGAGTACGCTGTGACACGTATTTTCAGATTATCACTTAGGATTCCATTTATTACAAGGGTTCTATAAAAAATGTGTTAGATAATGAGGTTACCGTCCTTCAAAGAGTTTTACCTTATTCTCAGGAAAAAAGGGAAAGAAGAGGATTTGCTCTATTCTTTGTATTGAGTTTCTTGTCCTTTTCAAGGTCACGTTTACCTTGATATTCCTTTCCTTTAGGTGTGATTTGTCAATTTCCATTTTTTCCCCCACTCCTATGTAATTTATGGAGTTGTTGGAGGAAGGGCTTTATTTCCAACAGCCTGTTTCAAAACCTCATGGGAATGGCAGGAAGACCAAACAGAATAGTAAGGCAGTCAGAGAGTTAAGGGACTGTGGTCCTCAGGTGAGTAATGCTTCACTCCTTTCTAAACTGGCTTAAATAACACAGGGCTGGCCTCCTGTGGTCTGAGAGCTCAGATTACTTAATCATAGATCATTGATTATTATCTCCACCATGCTCCCTCAACTTTCAATTTCCAAAGTCCAAGTTACATCTTGAAATTTTGTCACATTCCTTTCTTATAATTCCCTGCATTCGTTGAAGTTTCCAATTTGTACTCTCTGAATTTCTTTCCATATACTACCTTTTTTGGTTTTGGTGTTTTTTAATGCTTTATTTTGTCCTTTGGATTCTAAATCCTTCCCGTCAGGGAGTTTTCCTATAAATCTGTTTACAGCGTGGTGCACTCTAAGTACTCTAGGTAATGCATGCCCCATATGGAACACAGGTAAAACGAAAAAAGAAAGTTACACATAATTTTGTCAAGGCTGAAAACATTTTATGCCTTTTCTTTGCACAGGACAATTTCCCTCTGAATTTTATGCAGCATTTAAAAAATACCCAGGAGACCTCTCTAAAGCCAAGCGATGTTAAAGATGAGCTGTTATTCATCAAGTTCATACGGGAGTGAAAGAATCGCTCGCATCTGGCAATGAAACCTGGGTATCCCAGGTTTTGCGCTTCAGGGATGCTGCAGGTCGATAAAGCAGCCCATTCTGCAGCCACCTGGGACCAGAGCGTGTGGGGAGGAGCTTCCGTTGATTGAGGGGCGAGGGAGAGGAGCTATAGAGTTCTCACCAATCAGAGTTCCGCTTTGTTTTCTCTTGCCGACCAATGAGGAGGCTCTGCTGGCGAGGCTCTCTTCAAGTCCGAGACGCCTACCTCTGTCGCAGCCTATCAGCAGACGCCTTTTACGAAGCGTCCACGGAGCTCCCGCCCCGCGGGCGGTGCGGCCCTGCCCCTCCCCGCCCCTTCGGCCGTGGCCCCGCCCCCCCCGCAGAGGGAGGGGGCCGAGTCGGTTACTTACTGGGCTGGAGGTGGGGGCCGGGCTCCTGCTGGGCTCGTGTGTTCTGCGCCCGCCCAGGCGGTGCCGAGCCCGCTGGCTCCTGATTGTCCTTTGCGGCGACTGCGGTCTCTGCCTCTTTGCCTCCCGACCCCCGGCTGCAGGGGCCAGAGCGACGCGCCTCCCGCGGGCCACCGCTGCCCAGAGCAGGTAATGAGGTACCGAGACTGCAGCTCCTTTCGGAGCACCGGTGCGGCCCGGGCGGTGGGGTCTGTTCCCCTGGCTGCTCCCGCAGGCGGCAGCCGGGCGGATCCGGGCCGCGTCACCCGGAGCCTCCCGTCGGCCTCAAGGCGCCTCCGCCCGGGAACCCGCGGCTGCGGCGACACCTTGCGGGGAGGTGGGGGCGGGGCCGGGCGGGGGACCGAGAGGGGGGAGGGGCGGGGCAGCTGCCGGCGGGACCCCTTGGGGACTCCGAGTGAGGCGGCTGGGCCCAACGGAAGGCGCGAGGACCTGCAGGTGGAGGAAAACTGCGGAGTTGAGTCAGAGTCAGGCTCGCGAGGGTAAGGGACCTACTGATAAGTAGGGAGAAGCTGAGTGACTTTTTTTTTTTTTTAAAGCCAGAAAGGTGCCTCGGGTATTGTTAATTACATATTTTCTGGAGGCAGGCGCATTGCCGTGCCTTTACGCATTAACACTGTTTACTTGTTCTTTATTGTTTTTTAAATTAAGAGCAGTCTTTAACGTGAACTTGTTTGGGGACTTTTCCTTAAGTGACAAGTAGACCCAGCAGCGTGACTCACCTTTGTCTGGGCTGAAGTGGGGAAAGTGCGCTAGGAGTGAGGGGAAGAATGTTGATGTGGAATGCCTGCGCAGGTTTGAAAGGATTGTGGGGGTGGAACCTTGTTTCTGTCACTCTATCATGGATGAGAGTAGAATTGTGATTTTTTTCCCCCTAATTTTTTTAAACATTAGCATTCAAATAAAACAGCTTCTCTAAAAACAGTTCCTGGGTTTTAGGTTTTGGGGATGCACCTGTTTGGTACTCACACGTTTAATACTTTGCTGACAAGCCAGGCAATTTACTGATTTGCACCTGGAGTTGTTACTACCTTCTTCTTGACTTGCTTAATAACCTTTGCTTTCATTCCCTAATTGTTAACAAGTGAAATGGTGAAGGTCACCGGGTTTGGGCAGTAATGGCACAGTGAGAACTCTTGGAGCAGTAATGTTCTCCCCTTCTAGGTGCACTCCAGTTCTAACCAGGACAGGTTTTCCCTGCTATCTGAAAACAGCGTTCCTATGAAATCTTTCCTAAACCGAAGTACTGCAAAGCAAAAAAAAAAAACCCCACTTACTATTAATGTATATGGGAAAATTTTTTAGTGTTTCAGACCCCCCAGAAACCTCTTAGGCTTTTCTGATACCTTAGGATACATTTTGCTAATGGATGCATAAAATAAGTCAGGGTACAGCACAGCTGCTCAGAGAGAGGTCAAAGCTGCCAGGAGTTGAGGCTGAGATGTTGAGTGGAGTTCCCAGGGAAGGAGCTTGGCTCTGCCACTCTTGCTGTTCCAGGTGTGTGTTGCCTCTCTACCAGCTGATGCAAAACGAGCACTTCTGTGCATTTCTCTCAGTTAGTGAAACCAGATACAAAGGTCTGTCGTAAAAGCAAAGTAGTGTAACGTGAACTTGTGAAAAACGGGGGATACCTGTATTTCCATTTAGGTCTTTTAGTTGAGACTCTGGTAGACTGTCAGTTTTTTTAATCCTTCTATTGGGAGGCAGGTAGTACATATCATGTCTACTTCACAAGTACATAAAGTGAAAGCCCTAGAGATGAAGAGAGTTCTGCCCCAGGCTACCTGACTCCTACTTTATTCTATATCTGAAATGGGTTTAATCCAGGATCTACTAAGGTTTCCACCATCAAGTAAGCTTCTGGATACCAATTTGATCACGTGGTACAAGAATCACAGATGGAGATGGTTTTTTCTAAGTAAAGAAATAGTGTCTCTTAGGTTTTTTTTTTTCTTCCCTCTTCTCGAGGTTGCCGACATAGTTTGAATCACACCAGAAAGGTAATTTTTCACACAGGGAAAACAAAACAAATTCCTGGTGGTGCTATGTGAAAATCTCTATTTTAAATTTTGGGACGTTTTCCAAATTCGAGAACCCTAGCTTATCTCTGTTAGCATCTGTAGGTTAGCAGTGGATTTCTGAGTTGAACTGAAGTAACTATTATGCATGAGGCAAATAAAAATGAAGCATGATGCATTCTGGTCATGACTTAGGACTTTTGGGGAAAGGTTAACTGTAAACTTAGTAGAAAAGTTAATGTAAAAATCATTTATTCCTCAGAAAGTGCAAGCAAGGGAGTTTGGAGGTTAATAGAAAGCAGGCTTAGGATAGGTGGGAGGAACCTCTAGAATGATGTCAAGGCTTAGGGAATTCTGGAGAATTGCTAGGTTATGTTAAACTTACTAGGCATCAGAAATATGGAAATGTTTTATGAATTACTGAATGGAACTGTTCTAATCATGAACATTGTCCCTTTTCATGGCAGATGCGTCTCTTGCCTATAACATGTCCATTTTGACATAACTTATTCTTGTAGGATATAAGGCATCGCTCACACAAGCCTTGTCTATCTCTGATTTGATTTGTTTTTGCAGTCATGTCTTCACTTAATTTTTACTCTCCTGTCAAAATGTCTAGTACCCAAGGATTTCCATTAAGAAACCTATACCAGTCTGTTTGTACAGGAAATGAGTCCTTTCTTATGAACACAGCCCTCGTGCAGTGTGGGAAACTTGAAAGAGTTAGGCTGTTTGTATAGTATTTGTAATTCTTAACTAGGGTTTCTGTCCTTTAAAAAAGTATTAATTACGATGTTACACAACTTCCACTAGGTGGTGCACTGGGTGCTACTCAATGGAGCGTTCAATCAGATTTTCCTCCTTATTTTAAGTATTTCATTGACAAAGATATAAATGTACTGTAACTGTTGTAATTACAATTCAGACAATTGCAATGAGTGTCACTTTCATTAAGTGAGGTTATTTGGAAGGACAGGACGACTTAACTTGAAGTGAAGGACACTGTTAGTAATTTTAGAAATAACTTCTAAGAAGCTCTCTGATTCTCCTGCGAGCAGGAACCCACAGCAGAATGTGGATCTTTGGTCCTTATTTATGCACACCTGAACTTTTTTTAAATGGCTGTGTTTTGTTTAAATCTTTTGTGAGCTCTGAGCTATTGCAGCATAGTTTCATGTTTTGCTTCTGTTGATTATGGATTCCTCAAAAGAAGTGGTAGAATACAGTGGGTACATATAACAAGATTACTCAAATCTGGAATATGAGTGAATACTTAAGTTATAAAAAATGTTTTTTCCCCAGGCATGTAACAGTTTGTTTTTTTCTTTCTTGGATTGGCTCACATAATCTCTTAAGGAGAGCATTATTAACAGCCTACCTATAAAGAAGAGGGGAGCAGCCTCCCTTTGATTGTAGGAGCAAACAGGCTTGTTTGTTACTGATTACAGAAGGGCTTAGCTGCCACACAGCTGTTACTGTTACAGAAGGGGGATGAGAAGACATAGTTGTTTCTTGCAACCCCCTGTGGTTCTGGGAGGGCGGGTGGATTTGACGGTGTTTGGGAGAGGGAAAATAAACAGGTGCTATTCCTTCTAGGAGGGTAGCTCTTGCCAGTGCTGCCAATCCTTGGGTGAGCTTGGGCGTGGAAAGGTGAATGGTTGTGAGTAGCCACACAGATTAGAAACGGCCTGAGTGTGGGCTTCTCAGAGCTCTTTACGCTTTTGACGACTTACATCAAGTCAATATGCATTTGAAGTCAGGTTTCTAGCTATCCCACTGTACAGGCTTGGGCAAGTTAACCCTTCAAACTGTAAATCTATGTTTTTAATTTTCAAAATAAGTAGTATCCTGAACTTTATGAAATTGACCATCTGAGTATACAGGTGAATAGCTTAAGAGTTTTTGGCATACAGTAGGTTCTCAAATTATGGTAGGTGCTTGAATCTGTACATACTTCTGATACTGTCTTCCAGTACCTTAAAAAAAGGTGTTAATAGAAATGGACAGGGGCACGTGGATGGCTAAGTTGGTTAAGTGTCTGCCTTCCGCTCAGGTCATGATCCCAGAATCCCAAGATTGAGCCCCTCCTCAGCTGGCTTCCTGCTCAGCAGGGAGTCCGCTTCTCCCTCTGCCCGTCATCCCACTCATGCTCTCTGTCTCCCTCTCCCAAATAAATAAAATCTTTTAAAAATATTAAAAGACATGGACAAATTTAAGTACACAAAGAGCTATATTACTCAAACTGAGGACTTGAGTTTGGGTAGGAAAGAAGGTTCCCGGTCTAGATATTGCTTTGAATAGAGAAAAGTCAGGTAGGATGCTGTAAAGGGGTCTAGGTAAGGGGTCGGGGCTGTGTAAGCAGTTTTTGCACTAGTGTATGTACGCACTAGCGTATCTGACTAGCTTGACTTGTGATAAACATTTTTGGAAGATGGTGCCTATATATGTTCATTGAAAGCAATTTGAGTTTTGAGAAACAAATACTTCTGAAGGTCATAACTTTTTTTTTTTTTTTTGAGGGGGGGCAATTGGAAGTTTGTCGAAGGGGTGTTGCAAAAATCTAAAGTAGAGCCAGAGATAAAAAGGCTTATGGAGGGGCGCCTGGGTGGCTCAGTGGGCTAAAACCGCTGCCTTCGGCTCAGGTCATGATCTCAGGGTCCTGGGATCGAGCCCCGCTTCGGGCCCTCTGCTCAGCAGGGAGCCTGCTTCCCCCTCTCTCTCTGCCTGCCTCTCTGCCTACTTGTGATCTCTCTGTCAAATAAACAAATAAAATCTTAAAAAAAAGAAAAAAAAAGGCTTATGGAGCTATGGACCAAGATTTGTCAAGCTTCTACTGCTGATACTCAAAACATTTTTGTCCTCTTCCTAATATGGCTTCTGATTCAACTTCTGAAGATTCTGTTTGGACCTCTGTGCTCTTTTTCATGTTTGGAATTTAAAATCCAGTTCCTAGTAAGGCCCCTCGGAGTAGACTTTCTTTTTTTTTTTTTTTTAATTTGACAGAGAGATCACAAATAGGCAGAGAGGCAGGCAGAGAGAGAGGGGAAAGCAGGCTCTCCACCAAGCAGAGAGCCCGATTTGGGGCTCGATCCCAGGACCCTGAGATCATGACAGTTGAAGGGAGACGCTTTATGACTGAGCCACCCAGGCGCCCCTAGACTTTTTTTTTTTTTTAATGGTTGAAACGAGGTACAGATTGGACATTTTGTCAGGTTGCGGAGGAGTTGCTGGGTCTTGAGAAAGTGAATATACATAATTTTGATTTATTAGGGTCATTTTAAATAGGATTGAAAGTTTAAGTTGTAAAATTTCCAAAAGGTTGATCATTTCCCCTTTAACGTACATACATCGAGGGTGAAAACAAGTGGTTCTCGAACCTTCGAGTGCCTCCAGCTCACCAGGAGGGCTTGTTAAAACGCATGGACAGGACTAGAAGAGATTATGCGGAGTGAAATAAGTCAAGCGGAGAGAGGCAATTATCTTATGGTCTCACTTACGTGTGGAGTATAAAGAAAATCATGGAGGGCATCGTGAGAAGGAAGGGAAGGGCGAATGGGGGGAAATTGGAGGGGGTGTTGAACCAGGAGAGACTGTGGACTCTGAGCAACAAACTGAGG
>CM052807.1:9910297-9950275 GCA_028533885.1 Nasua narica
TCCTGCCTCTCAAATTCCTCATATTAGAGAGATCATATGATAATTGTCTTTCTCTGATTGACTTATTTCACTTAGCATTATACCCTCTAGTTAGATCCACGTCATTGCAAATGGCAAGATTTCAGCTTTTTTGATGGCTGCATAGTATTCCACTGTGTATATATACCACATCTTCTTTATCGATTCATCTGTTGATGGACATCTAGGTTCTTTCCATAGTTTGGCTATTGTGGACATTGCTGCTATAAACATTGGGGTGCACATGCCCCTTCGGATCACTACATCTGTATCTTTGGGGTAAATACCCAGTAGTGTGATTGCTGGGTCATAGAGAAGCTCTATTTTCAGCTTTTTGAGGAACCTCCATACTGTTTTCCAGAGTGGCTGCCCCAGCTTGCATTCCCACCAACACTGTAGGAGGGTCCCCCTTTCTCCGCATCCTCGCCAACACCTGTCATTTTGTGACTTGTTAATTTTAGCCATTCTGACTGGTGAGAGGTGGTATCTCACTGTGGTTTTGATTTGTATTTCCAGGGCGGTTATTCTTAATCCTTTTTACCCAGGTTTCATTGTTCTTCATATTGTGCTACTCTAAGTATTCAGGTTTAACCTTTTAACAGTATAAACCTGTTGTGTAATCGGATCTGGATGGTTGGCCCTGAGATTCCCTGAGAGAGGATCCTGTGGGCAGAAGATCCCATTTGGAGGAGGTAGCAGAAAGAGAGGTTCGTTTTTAAATACATTGAGTTTGAGATGCCTGCACGTTCAGGAAAGAGCACTGTTGGTTGTGTGCTATGAGTGGGGTAAGGACAGGGAACTAGAGATGTCAGCTTACGGATGGCACTTGCGGACGAATTTGTGTGGTGACATTTTCAGGTTCAACAATGTCTCTCAAGGACCTAATTTTTCTAAGTAAAGATTTTAGCTGTTTTATCAAGACTTCCCAAATACCTGTTATTGAGCGGCATTGTGGTGGGCGCTGAGCTGATGGAAAGAGCCATATTATCCAGCCTCTCTCTCGGGAACTTCACATCAAAGTAGAAATTGAATGAAAGCAGAATGAAATATGCTTAAAAGATAAACATTGAGGGCAGCTGTGGTTGTGGGGTTATTTATGATGTTGAATTTGAAGGCATATGGGAAACTAGGAGGGGGTGGTGACAAAGCTAGCTGATTTTCACAAAGCTTTCGTTTCCTTCACGTTTTGGTAGCAGGAAGTAGGAAGCAGGTTTTCTAGGCAGCCTCCCACGGGGCGTGTGGCGCAAGGAGCGTCATGCTTCAGTCTCTCGGTGTAGACATTGTGTAAACATTGGATGTCTGATTGTTCTATAAATCTGTTTTATTGGTTTCCTTGGTTCTGAGAGCCAGAGTCTTCTAGTTAATTAGGTCATTAGAAAATTGGTACGTTTTATGAGATTTTATATGTCCTTTGTTTCCGTGGTGTCAAATGTGTGAAATACTTTCGATTGTTGAAGAATATTTTATGTTAAAAATAAACTCCTTCAGGAGCCTTTGACTATAAATGTACTGTCTAATCAACATTCTGAGATATATATAGCTTTGATAATTTATACAGGGATGAGAATAAAAATCTGCTAGGTCTAACAAATGCAGAACTTCCAATTGTTAATGCAAAGAATAACCGTGTTCCGGGGGAGAGAAACTTCTTTTATGCCTTTGCATTTTTTGATTGTGCTCTTGATACCATTTGTTTCAAAACAGAAGACTTTTAAAAGCCTTTGCTCTCATAGTCTCTGAATTCTTGTCCCTTAAGTACTATGATAGTTGTGGGTGAGTTAACTGGAATGTGAGAGTGGGTAAGAATTTCGTTATTTCATCGAGCTTTCTCTTCCATTGGAGAGGTCCTACCGAGTAATTACTTATGTATGTTTCCAGTTACCTTATAACTTTATCAATAAGGTTGCCTAAGAAATGTGACAAAATACACTAATGTGAATACTTTTAATCTTTCTTCAGCTGTGAATTTTTTTTGTTTGTTTGCTTTTTGTTTTTTGAGATAGAATTCATTTGTAATTGTACCAGAAGACAGAAAGGACTCCCTGGTTAACTTAGTTTGAACTTAGGTTTTTTATTTATTAATTTGACAGAGAAGGAGCACAAGCAGGTGGAGTGGCAGGCAAAGGCGAGGGAGAACCAGGTTTCTCGATGAGCAGGGAGCCCGATGGGGAGCTCCATCTCAGGGCCCTGGAGTCATCATGACCTGAGTCAAAGGCAGACACTGAACTGGCCGAGCCACCCAGGCACCCCTCCTGGTTAACTTAGAACACATTACCTTACCAGTCTCTTACATTTAGACTACGCAAGGCTTCTTTGGAACCATTAAGACCAGATTTTTCTTTTTTTTTTTTTTTGCACGAGTGAAAGAGAAATCTTTGTGAATATATTGTTATCGTATAAAATACAAATAGATTTTTATACATAACTTTGTAATAAAAATAGATTAACTTTTTAAGATTGTAGTTGACATACAATGAATGTCCTTTTAGTTTCAGGTGTGCATCATGGTGGTTTGCTATTTTGATGTATGCGAAGTGGTCTCTATGATAAGTCTAGTTACCATAGGTCACCATAAAGTGATTATATTATTATTGACAGTATTCCCTGTGTTGAACATTACATCCTCATGGCTAATTTATTTCATAAGTGGAAGTTTGTATCTCTTAATCCCTTCACCAATTTCACCTGCCCCTCTAGTCCCTATCTCCTGTGTACTTTGTTCCTGTATTTTTGAGTCTGTTTCTATTCATTTGTTTTGTTTTTTAGATTACACATGTAAAAAATCATACAGATTTGTCTTTTTCTGACTTATTTCACTTAGCATAATATCCTCTAGGTCCATTCATGTCACAAATGACAAGATCTCATTTTTTATTGCTGAGTAGTATTCCATTGTGTGTGTGTGTGTGTGTGTGTGTGTGTGTGTATGTGTATCTATATCTATGTACATCTTCTTTAGTCATCTGTCGCTGTACTTAGGTTGCTTCCATATCTTGGCCTTTGTAAATCATGCCTCATTGAACATAGGGTGCATATATCTCTTTGAATTGGTGTTTTATTTTCTTTAGATCAGGACCCAAAAGTAGAATTGCTGGATCATAGGGTAGTTCTATTTGTACTTTTTCGAGGACTCTCCATACTGTTTTCCATAGTGACTGCACCAGTGAGCATTCCCACTAACAGTTTGAGTGTTCCCTTTTCTCCACATCTCACCAAAACTTATTTTACTTTAGTTTTGATAATAACCAATCTGACTAATGTGAGGTAATATCTCATTGTAGTTTTGATTTGCGTTTCACTTATGGTTCGTGATGTTGAGCATCTTTTCATGTGACTGTTGACCCTCTGTAGGTCTTCTTTGGGAAAAGGTCCTCTGCCCATTTTTTAGTCAGATGTTTTTTTTTTCCTAATTGAGTTTTGTAAGTTCTTTATATATCACCTGTATGATTTGCAGCTATCTTCTCCCATTCAATAGGTGGCCTTTCATTTTGTTGATGGTTTCCTTTACTATGCAAAAGGTTTTTAGTTTGGTGTAATCTCATTTTTAGCTTTTTTTTGTTCTTGCCTGGGGCAACTGATCCACAAAAATGTCGCTAAGACCAATATCAAAGAGCCTACTGCCTGTGTCCTGCTAGGAGTTTTATGGTTTCAGGTCTTAAATATAAGTCTCTTAATCCATTTTGAGTTAATTTCTGTGCATGGTGTGAAATAGTGGTCGTGTTTCACTCTTTTGCATGTGGCTGTCCAATTTTTCCAGCTCCGTTTATGAAGAGACTGTCTTTTCCCCTTTGTATATTCTTGCCTCCTTTATTATGGATTAACTGACCATATAGCTGTGGGTTTGTTTTTTGGGTTCTCTCTTCTTTTCCACTGATCTATGAGTATATTTTTTGTCTTAGTACCATACTGTTTTGATCACTATAGCTTTGTTTTATAGTTTGAAATCACAGGGTGAGATGCGTCCAGTTTTGACTATTTTCAAGTCTGTTGTATGGACGCTTTAACGGTATTCTTCCAAGAAATGGGCATGATATTGTTTTGCATTTATTTGTGTCTTCAGTTTCTGTCATCACTCTTATAGTTTTCTTCATGTCTATCTTACATTCCTAGGTATTTTACTCTTGATGTAATTGTAAATGGGATTGTTTTCTTAGAAATTTCTTTGATAGGTTTTTAGTATATAAGAAACATAACCAATTTTTGTAGGTTAATTTTTGTATTCGAACTAACTGAATTCATTTACCAGTTTTAATAGTTCTGGTGGAATCTGCAGGGTTTTATATATATATATATATATATATATATATATATATATCTAGATTTATATATATATATATATATAGTGTGTCACCTGTGAATAGTGAAAGAAGAGTAAAACCTTTACCAATTTGGATGCCTCTTATTTCTTTTTCTTTTCTTTTGCCTCATTGATGTGGCTAGGATTTCCTACTATGTTTGAATAAAAGTGGTGATAGTGGGCATCTTTGTCTTATTCCTAATCTTAGACAAAGGTTTCAGCTTTCACCATTGAGTATGATGATAACTGTGGGTTTATCATATATGGCCTTTATTATGTCGAGATATGTTCCCTCTATATGTGCTTCCTTGAGAGCTTTTATCAGAAATAGATGTTGAATTTTGTCAAATGCTCAGATGATTTTTATCCTTCATTTTGTTAATGTGTATCCCGTTGATGTATGGATGTTGAACCATCTTTGCATCTCTCGAATAAATTCCATTTTATCATGGTTTATGACCCTTTTAATGTATTGTTAGATTTAGTTTACTGATATTCTACTGAGGATTTTTGCATCTATGTTCATTAAGGATATTGGCCTTATTCCTTCCTGTTGTTCTGGGAATAATTTGAGTAAGATAGGTACTAACTCTTAATTGTTCGGTAGAATTCACCTGGTCCTGGACTTACTAAATTGCTTGTTCAATTTTATTACTCATAATCAGTCTATTCATATGTTTTTTTTTTTTTTCTTAGAAGGCTGTGTTTTTAGGAGTTCATCCACTTCTGGTTTTTCCAAATTGTTGGCCTACAATTGTAGTAATCTGTTATGATCTTATGTATTTGTCAGTTGTAATTTCTTTTTCATTTTTGATTGTATTGGGACCATGTCTCTTTTACTCTTGATTCGGGCTACAAGTTTATCAATTTTTTATCTTTTCAAAGAACCAGCTTTTAGTTTCAGTTATCTTTCCTAATTTTTTAAACTATTTCATTTATTGCCACTGTGATCTTTATTATTTCTTTCTACTAACTGGGCTTTATTTGTGTTTTTTTTTTTTTTTCCTTTTTTCCTAGTTGTTTAGGTATGAACTTAGATTGAGATAGATCTTGTTTCTTAGGGAGGCCTGTATCGCGATAAATCTCCTTCTCACAACTGCTTTTGCTGTGTCCATAGGTTTTGGTCTTTTGTATCTCCATTTTCATTTGCCTCCAGATATTTTTGATTTCTCCTTTGATTTCTTAGTTAACTCTTTGCTTGTTTAGCAGCATGTTGTTTGGCTTCCTTTTTTGTTTTTGTTTTTGTTTTTTGTTTTTTGCAGTTTTCTATTTATAATTGGTTTCTGGTTGCACGCCATTGTGGTCAAAAAAGGTGTTTGATAAAATTTCAGTCTCTTGAATCTATCGAAACTTATTTTGTTGCCTAACATGTGTTCTAACTTGGAGAATATTCCATGAGCACTTGAGAGGAATGTGTATTCTGCTTTTGGACGGGATGTTCTGTAAATATCTGTTAGGTCCATCTGGTCTAACGTGTCTTGTAAGGCCAGTGTTTCCTTGTTCGTGTTCTGTCTGGATGATCTATCCTTTGATGTAAGTGGAGTCCTAAAGTCCCCCACAGTTACTGAATTGCTGTTGATTTCTCTTTATGTCTATTCATATTCCCTTTTATATAGAGTAAGTGCTCCTATATTGGGTGCACACACATTCACAAATGTTGTCTTCTTTTCTTGGATTGAGCTCTTTATCATTATGTAATGCCCTTCTTTGCCCTTTGTTTACAATCTTTGTTCTAAAATCTGTTTTGTTTGATAAGAGTATTGCTACTCCTACTTTTTGTGTTTATTTGCATGGCATATCCTTTCCATCCTTTCACTTTCAGCCTGTGTGTGTCTTTAGGTCTGAAGCAAGTCTCTTGTAGGCAGCATACAAATGGGTCTTATATTCTTTATCTATTGGGTCACTCTATGTCTTATGATTGGAGCTTTCCCATTTCAGGTAACTATTGAGATGCCATTCTGTTAATTGTTTTCTGGCTGTTTTTGTAGTTCTTTTCTGTGTCTTCTTTTGTTTCTTCCCTTGTGGTTTGCTAGTTTTTCTTAGTGTTATTTTGGGTTCCTTTCTCTTTAGTTTTTGTATATCTTTTATAGGTTTTTGGTTTGTGGTTACCATGAGTTACATGCGCGCGTGCGCACACACACACAAATATATATATATCTACCTATACATATAGCAGTGTATTTTTAGCCTGTAGTTGCTAAATTTTGAATGCATTCTAAAAGCCCTACATTTTTATTCCTCCATACACATCTTATGGTCTTGATATCATATTTTACATCTTTTTTTGAATCTTTTTTTTTTTTTAAGATTTTATTTATTTATTTGACAGAGAGAGAGATCACAAGTAGGCAAAGAGGCAGGCAGAGAAGGAAGGGGAAGCAGGCCCTCCACAGAGCAGAGAGCCCGATGTGGGGCTCGATCCCAGGACCCTGAGATCATGACCGGAGCTGAAGGCAGAGGCTTTAACCCACTGAGCCACCCAGGCGCCCCTGTAAATATTTTTAAAAGAGTGCTTATAAAATTAAAATGCAAGCAAATCTTTATGAAAACTCAAGTTAATGAAAAGGTCAAATCGAGTTGAGGGAGGAATTTTCCTGTATCTACGGATTATGCATCAGCAGTTGCTCCTGGAACTAATTTACTTTCTAGAAGATATTTTCAGCCTTTCAATGGTTATAAATGGCAGTTCAAAAATATATCACTTCTTTTCATTATTTGAATATCTATTAATATCTAACATCTCTGATTATAATTACATACATGTGTATATAAGAATACACACACATTTAATATACATATAGCTACAAATAAAACTTTTTAAAGTAAAGTACTTGCAGAAAAATGCCCATATATGTGTATACCTTAATGTTCACACATGAGCTACATCTGTGTAAGTAGCACATTTTGGAGACTATTTTACAAATTTCCTTGGTTTGTGTAAGAAGCAGCAGCACTGATCTACGTTGGGAATCTAGAAGTGCATCTTAGGTTGGCTGAAGGTGTCTGGCTATTTCTACTTTGGGTGTTTTCCTGACTTAGATAGTCAAGGCCAAGCTATATGTCCTAGAACATGGACACTTTGATCATCATCCAGTAGTCTGCCTAATTTTCAGAGGAGAATCTCGACCTTGCTGATTTCTGTTTCTCCAAAGCTGCAGCGAGCTGGCTGCATTCTTGTAATGCCCCTCAGCTTTATGGAAGAATCTTAGCTTTGCGCCTAGACTTCCTGTTAAGGCAAGTGGATTTGTATTTGTCTAGCTACTCTCCAGACATGGCCATAAGGGAGGACGCACAAGCTTCCTGCCGTTCAGTATTTATCAAAGTCTTGTTTGAAAGGAGCAGTATTTAGCGAGGAGTGGTGAAAGGATATGTGGGGCATACATTATATTAGTTTTAAGTATATTCCTGGATCAAGACAGATTAGCAGAAGCTGTTCTGTCCTTGTATCATATTTTATTGACACGCCAACAGGCTTTTACTGAATTGTTAGTTGGTGTGATAGTGACAGGTTTTACTATGACCAATGCAGGGCATCCACTAGAGGTGTTAGAGATCCCCTGGCCCATCACTTAAGAGTTTTCCTTCTCCGTGAAGGCAAATGGGCTCCATAGTCTATGACTGTCATCTTTTTTTAAATGAAATATTTAGCTTTCTCTGCTGCTTCCGGAAAGATAGTCTGAACATCTGCAAAGAGGAAAGGCGTAGTTCAAATCTTGATTAAATCTTTTTTGCTTAGAAATCATATGGAGCTTTTTTGGTGTCTTTTTGAATCAGGCACATGCAATTTAAAACATTTGTAAGACTATTTTTTTTTTTTTTTTTTAGAGCAGTTTCAGGTTTACGGCAAAATTGAGGGGGAAGGTCTAGAGTACCCCATGTACGCCCCAACCCCCACACAGCCAGAGCCTTCCCTGTTACCAACGTCCCCCGCCAGACTAGAACATACAGTTGAACCAGAGTCTGTAGTTTACATTATGGTTGAGTCCTGGTGGTGCGCCTTCTGTGGGTTTGGACAAATGTGTGATGTGTGCATACATCAGCATGGCCTCATACAGTGTTCTCACTGCTCCCGGAATCCTCTGTGTTCTGCCTCCTTATCCCTTCCCTCCCAAACCCTGCCATCAGTGATCTTCTTACTGTCTGCATAGTTTTGCCTCCTTTGGAATGGCCGGTAATTGGAATTACACAGTATGTAGCCTGCCCGGATCGGTTTCCTTCCCTTGGTAATATGCATTTAAGTTTCCTCCATGTGAGGATTCCTGGGTGCTGCAGTTGCCTCAGCATCCGACTCTTGGTTTCGGCTCAGGTCGTGATCCCAGCATTGTGGGATCGAGCGCCGCGTTGGCGTCTGCGTGCTCTTTGTGGAGTCTGCTTGAGATTCTCTCTCTCCTTCTGTCTCTCCCACTAGTGTGCTCTCTCTCTCTCTCTCTCTCTCAGATAAATCTTAAGAAAAAGTGTCCTCCATGTATTTCATAGCTTGACAGCTCATTTGTTTTTAGTGCTGAATAATATTCCATTGTATAGATGTACCACATAGATAGATGTACCACATAGATAGATGTACCACATCTATTAATGTACCACAGTCTATTAATCCATTTACCTACCGAAGGACTTCTTGATTGCTTTAAGGTTTTGGCGGTCACGAAGCTGCTACAGATATCCATGTGCAGGTTTTTGTATGGACATAGGTTTTCAGCTCCCTTGGGGAAATGACCAATGAGTGTAATTGCTGGCTGGTGTAATAATAGTGTGCTGAGTATTCTAAGAAGTTGCCAGACTGCCTTCCAAAGTGGCTCCCCTGGTTTGCATTCCTACCAGCAATGAAAGCTGGTAGGAAGCCGGTAAGCTTTATAACTCTTTAAACCAGCAGCCCAAACGGTACAGCTAGTGTTGTCTGATAAATTCCAATTCGGTAGGTTCCTCAGAGACGTTTCTAACCTGTGGTCATTTGATATTTTTATGTCTTTTACAACAAATACTTTCATTTCCTCCTGAATGTTTAAGAAAAACAGGATGGAGGGTATTCACGTGAAGCAGGGACCTATAAACAGACCCCCCCCCCCCATCTCCCCAAGTCCTCTCAACCCAGGAAGGGTTGCTATCCTTGGTGTTTCTTTTTCTTTTTTAAAATTAAATGAATGTTTTTAAAACATGATTTGAAGGCCGGACTGCTGGGTTACCTGTGTATTGTGATGATAGCCATATATATATATATATATATATATATATATATATATATATATAAAATATAGTGAATGTGGCATTAGAGAAAAATCCTGGACTTTCTGCCCAATGAAAGTACAGTCAGTGATTCTTTCAGCTGAGATGTGCCTTAACTTCATCCTTACGCATGTTGAGGTCCTCACATCCCTCAAGGACTAGCGCAGACACCGCTTTGTCCCTGAAGCTGGACACCCTCTTCACTGGCCATCTCAGAGTCTAGTGGTGTCTCCCAGCCTTGAGTCACTGAATGGAGAAGCTGTTCGGGATCTTGTAGATCATCAGATTCCCCTCTTTAGCCTTCATATGGGAAAAGTAGGCCTGGGGGATCACAGGGCTGGCTGTGACCACGTCACTGTCACTAGGGGAACCCCAGAACCAGCCCTGGAGTCCAGGTTCCCAAAGTCCAACTCCTGTCTCCTTCCTTTCTGGTATTGCATCCTTTTTGAATATTTCAATCTTATGTACTCTGAATCAGTTTGAAATAAAAGGATCTGATTTTTTTTTTGTTTTGTTTTTGCAATTTGAAGCACCACTTACTAGTTTTATCTTTAAAATATTCAAACTATGTAGACCAACTTCTGTGGCTAATTCATGATTTTATGTTGATGGTGATTTTGTTATGAATGACATCAGATTCACTTCTTTGCTTAGTGATCCTGGTTCTTTGGTATCTAAGGAAGAGGGGGACTTAGACCCAAGTTGGTCTCATGTAAGCCAGTCTCATGAAATTCAGTTAAAGTCGACCACGATTTATTGAGCATTGACTGAAGTCCAACCCCTCTTTGGGGCTTTGAGGACACGGCATTGAACAGGCCCTGCGTAGTCCTGTTGTCACAGAACTTTTCTGGGAGGGGACTCGTTCCCCTTGAGTGGAATTAGAACAACAGGGAAGGTTCTGTTCCCTTTGACAAAGCTCCTAAATCAGTCTGATGAACCAGGTTTTATACAAATGAAGTTGTATTAATTCCTGATTCTTTGGACTCGACACCTCAGGGGAAACTGCCTTGACTTACAGTGTGGTAGAAGTCAGAGTGCAGCTTTGGGATAAAGATGCGGAACCTCTTAATCTCATTTTCTATTTTGGAGTCAGGACTACTAATAGCTTTACACGAATATCGAATGAGGTTCCTCAGGTACTGCGACTTGGGTAGCAAGTAAGAGATGTCCCATTAGCAGTTGTGGCTCTCATTGTGGAGTCCAGGGTGGCTGTGGAAATCAGGGTCCGAGCATGCTTGCATTTTCTTCCTGCAGTAGCGTAGTTCTTAGTCTTTTTTTGTTTGCTTTTGGCACAAATTAAGCTCATGGGGATAATACCCTGCTTCTCAGAATGGATCCAGGAAAGCAGCTGGAACCCCACCTCTCAGGAAAGCACTGGGGTGTGAGTGACATCATTATTGAGAGGTTTGTGCCCAGTGGTTAAAACCCTGGGCTGAGCTACCTCGGGCGAGCTGCTTAACCCATCTGTGTCTAAATAGTCTTATTTGTAGGTTAGGGAAAAACCTCTGTTTCCTACTGGATAATGTTGTTATGGAGACTGAATTTATGTGGGTGAGGTGCTTAGAACAATTTTTTTTAGTAGTATTTTTTGGTTAGTAGTATTTTTTGGTACTGAGAAAAATCTTGGTTCTGATAAGAGTAAATCATAAGCTTCCAGAGCTAATTTGTAACAAAATTCAGGTTTTTTTTTTTAAGATTATTTACTTGATAGAGCGAGCACAAGCAGGGGGAGCAGCAGAGGGAGAGGGAGAAGCAGGCTCCCTGGCTGAGCAGGGAGCCTGACGCGGGGCTCCATCCCAGGACCCTGAGATCATGAGCTGAGCCGAAGGCAGATGCCTAACTGGCTGAGCCAGCCATGCGCCCCTCAGTCTTATCTTAATACTATCAGTTTCTTACGTCATATTGCCCTTCCATATTTCAATATTACCTGAATGGAAGCATTACTTTTGTTTTTTTTTTATGTAGATTAGCTATAATATGGTTTGTTTTTAGGGAACACTTCTGACGTTACTATTCAAGACCTACCAGTCTGGAATTAGAAAAAAATTATTGCCATTGCAATAGTTGACTTTTTTTTTTTTTTTTTGAGAGCTTTAATACTTTTTATGAATCATAACTATGAGCTGATAATTAAAGGTGATCAAAATGTGAGGAAGACCCCTGAAACAAATAATACATTATATAGTGATAAAAAAAAATGCGTGAGGAAGTCCTGATAGTTATAGGAAAAGAAAGTCCTCACTCTTGAGCAAAAGTTAGATGTAATCAGAGATGGATTTACTCTCTGTTCTTAGTAATAAGGGAGAAGAGTTGTGTGTGTCTGAGATACTAGCTCCTAACCTTTTCCCAATTGTTTTTATAATATAAGTGGTTTTTAGACACTTTAAAATATGGACAATAGAAATACGATAAAATGGCTCACAAGGTGCAATATAATTTAACACCTGCCTATGTTTCCTTACAGATTTTATCAGGATTTCTCTCTGGCTCATTATGTTCCAGGCTCACTGTCCTTTCAGTACCGTCGTCTTCCTCAGAACCTAAGCTCATGATGGGCCTTCAGCTTGAATGCGCTCATCTCTGACCTGACTGTCCCTCCCCACCCCCCTAATTCAGGTCTGTTTAATTTCACCTTCTTAGAGAAACTTCCCCCTGTTTAAGAAAACAAAATTCAAGTAAATTTGAGGATCTAATTGGCTTTATTAAATGAGTCAAGAATCAGGCAGTGTCCCTTCTAGCAAATAGAGGGGAGCTCTGAGGATTTGTACAAAATGGAAGGTTTTTATAAGTGGGGAAGAAAGTTAGTAGCAAAGGAAAAGGATGTTTCCAGGCAAGGTAGTTTCCCATTAGGGGGAGGGACAGCGGTCTTACCATGCAGATAACCTCATCTTCCTTTGTGGCATGGAGAAGGCCTGTATGGCCATTGGCATAATTGGAAAATTTCTTTTTTCTTTCCTTTTTTTTTTTTTTAAAGATTTTTTTTTTTTTTTTTTTTTTTTTTTTGAGAGATAGGGAGAGAAGGCTGGAGAGTAGCAGAGGGAGAGAGAGAAGCCGATTCCCTACTGAGCTGGGAACCTGACACGGGGCTCGATTTCAGGACCCTGGGATCATGACTTGAGCTGAAGGCAGACACTTAACTGACCGAGCCACCCTGGCACCCCTGGAAATTCTTGACTGACCAGTTAAGATTGCATTTCTCAGGGAGGTTTGAAACTGCCATTAGATTAGGAATCAAGCCCCACTTTAGGGTCTTGGCCTACCTGATGCCATTTTGGGCCTGTGGTTTTCTTTTCTAACACCCGTTTACCCATTGTAAGCTGTGTCCCCCTCCCATAGTCATTCTTTGAAATAGTACTAACCAACCCACTTTTACTGTATTTATCGCAGTTAGTAGTTTACTGGTTATTCATTTGAGTCCTTGTGTGTTTTGTCTTTTGCTTTGGCAGCGCTGTGAAGGTGAGGGCCGTATCTGTTTGTTCACAATATACCCAGCACCGGAAGGCAGTGGCTGGCTCATAGTAAATACTCTCAAATTTGACTCATCAATGGTTCCAACTAATAGGTCAGCAAAGTTTTTGTGTAAAGGGCCAGATGGTAAATATCTTAAACTGTGTGAGCTGTTAGGTCTCCATTGCAGCTACTCGGTTCTCCCCTTTTAACACAAAAGTGACCCTGGACAGAATGCAACTGAATAAATGTGGCTGTGTATTTTCCAGTAAAACTTTATTTAGAGAACTAGGGGGTAGGCAACTTGCTGTAGTTCACTGGCTTCTGAGCTAATGGATGTGGCAGAACAGCCCATGTATTGTGGATTGAATATCTGGGTTGCCTTCAGTCTCAAAGCTAAGGTAATCAAAGCAGATAGAACATTTGAATTGCATGTTGACCAGAATTAATTGAAACTGAGAACCATTTTTGAGCACTTACTACGTGCCAGTCACTCTGGAAACTAGGGACCCGAAATTGATAATGGGCAGAGGCCCGGCCTATTGACTAGTGAGAAGCAGGCAAGCCAACAATTAGAGCATCTTCAATGCGGCTAGAGGTAGACCTGGGGGGTCTCAGGGATGGAGAAGAGGCCGTGTTCTATAGTAGAAAGGTAAAAATTTTTAAGCAAGTGATTACAAAAGGAAACAGGAAACCAACTTTTATTGAGGCCCTTCTGTGTGCGAAGAGCTATCCACATCCTACCTTTTGTACTTCACCTCAAACCTATGAGGAAGGTAGAGTGAGGACCTGAAGTGCGGGGAGTCATGGGAAGACAGAGGTTGGCAGTTTGAGGACGGTGAAGGGATTCTCCATCAGACCCCTGTTCAGATCCTGCCTTGCCTCTTCTTAAAATTTTTAAATTAAAAAAATTTTTTTTAAAGATCAGAGTGCATATGAGTAGGGGGTAGAGGCGGAGGGAGAGAATCTTCAAGCAGACTCCTCCGTGAGCAGGGAGCCCAACTTGGGGCCCGATCCCCTGATTCTGAGATCATGACCTGAGCCAAAACCAAGAGTCAAATGCTTAACTGACTGAGCCACCCAGACGCCCCGCCTGCCTTGCCTCTTTAATCACTTGGGCAATTTGTTGAACCTGTCAATTCAGAGGGCCACTATGGAGGTCAGATCAGTCTTGTAAATCCCTTAGTATGGAAGTACTTAAACTTGGAAGCGCTCAAGCAGTGATGTGGTTCTGTTGATTTGTTAAAAATATACTGAAATGTAGGTCTGAAAAATTCTACAACCGATTCTTTTCCTTTCTACTACACTTCTTCCGGTCATTACATTCCATTAAAAATCACGATTTGTGTTAAAATGTATGATTTGACTGATAAATTAAGAAAGTACTCATGTATTTCTTGGTTATTGAATAGTGGGTCGGATACATTAACATCTTGTGAAATTTATAGGGATTTTTACACTGAGAAACTTTCCATAAGAAAAAGATTCAGAGTGGAATTTATTTTTTTTTTAGGTATAAAGGCATTTTGATGTGAGCTGGGCTGCCAGTGCTGTCCCTTTAAGTCCTCCTTGTGTATCATTTACCCAGGTTTCCTCTTTGCATCTTCAATCTGTTGGCTCTGGTGTACCCGTCTTTAAAAATGGCGGCAGTGAAAACCCAGTACCTCTGTTGGGAACTTCCAGAAGGATTTGTCGTCCTCTCTTTATGCATAACTTCCTGATGGGCTGTGTATACTCAGCACCTCCTCAGGGCGCGTGGCAGTGACATTTGCTACCCTTCTTCCCACTTCGGATCCGCAGAGCTGTCTCTACTCGGTTCCACCTTCTCACCCATGATCTCCACACTAATAAACCTGTTAGAGTGTCTTCCAAACTGGTTTTTTTTTTTTTAATATTTCTGAATATCAACGGCATTTCTACCGTTGTTCCAGTAAATTAATCTCTCAGACACGGTTCAGAACCTGCCCTTTCCTTCCTGCTCCCTCTTCCCCCGCATAAACTCCTCTGGCTGGCGGCTGGCGTTCGAGACCATTCTTTTCTAATCTTATCTCCCACTTTCTTTCTAGCATTTACCTTTTATTTTATCCCAACTGTAATAAACAGTTTCCCTAACGTGTCTTCTGCTTCCCACTTGCATATGCCAGCTCAAGCTGTTGGGGACGGCAGACAGCCATGCCGGGGCTCTGTAGCCAGGCTCTCGGTACTTGGCTTTGTATCTGAAACTCGGTTCTGCTTAGAAAACCCTCCCACACCGGGGCCGGTGTCTGTCTCAGCTCAGCTCTGATTCTGCGATCACGGGCAGGTGGAGTTTAAGAGCCCAGTCCCTCCTGTGCCATCAGGCCTCTGCCATCGGGACTCAGGTGGTCTCGAGGGGAGCACTGGGCTTTCTCACTGTGCTTATTTCTTTGCTAACCAGGCCAGTATCTGGTGGTGCTCCGGTCCCTGGTACTGCTCTGTGTCCCAGGCCTCCCTAGGGCGGGGCTTCTCCCTAGGGCGGGGCTTCTCCCTAGGGCGGGGCTTCTCCCTAGGGCGGGGCTTCTCCCTAGGGCGGGGCTTCTCCCTAGGGCGGGGCTTCTCCCTAGGGCGGGGCTTCTCCCTAGGGCGGGGCTTCTCCCTAGGGCGGGGCTTCTCCTTTGGTCCCCGCAGCCCTGTCTGCTCTGTCCCTGCCTTTTCTGGGGGCTGAAGCCCCGACTCTGAGTTCGAGTCTGGGGCTCCCACACCAAGCAATTCTGTGACCCCAGCTGGATGTCCCACACCCTAACTCTGGTCTGACACGACCTGGATGCAGCACCAGGTCAGTCCCATGGGACCGGCCTCCCCTCCCCGCCTTCCGGTGGAGTTTGGTTGTCACCCTTGCTTCTGACCCACCAGCCATAGATCGGAGATTCCCACCACCACCTCCTCAGGTTCCATTAATTTGCTGGAGTAGTTCACCCACCTCAGGACAAAGTTTACTTACTAGATAACCAATTGATTATAAAAGCTGTAACTCCGAACTGCCAGGTGAAAGAGATGCGCAGGTCAAGGTGCGGGGGAAAGGGATATGGAGCTTCTGCATCCTCTCCCGGCGCACCACTGTTCCCCCCCTCCCCCCCCACCTCCGTACGCCCACCCGCCTGGAACCTCTCCGAACCCTGCCCTTGTGGCTCCCATTGGCCCTTGGTGAATGGACTCCGTCTCCAGCCCCTCTGTCCTCGTCGGGTTGGTTCCGAATCACTTAGTTGGTTCCCCTCCACACCTAGGGGTTCTCCAGAAGTCTCCTCATTAACAGAGACTCAGGTGGGTTTGAATGGGGTGTGGCCTGTTATGAATAACAAAAGACATCTTTTATCGCTCTTCACTTTAGAAATCCCAAGGGTTTTTCAAGCTCTGTGCTAGGAATCAGGGAGAAGACCTGATAGATATTTATTGTCAATCACAATATCGCTCTGGGGTCCCAGAGCTCAAAGGGCAAAGCATAAATCTTAGGAATTTGTATGGTACGATTTAGGAAGTTTATTTCAGTAGCACTGGGACAGGACCTGTGGGCAGAAAGGGCTGTGCTTTTGCTGTATGACGTTGATGGTTATATGCTTGGTGCCTAAGAGAGAGTAGACAGAGTATTAGATCATAAATTATTTCTTTGAATTTCTGCTTGTAAAACTACTTTGGCAAGATTTCTCTGGTGCTTATTCAGTGCAATATTAACAATCGGTGAGATAGGCAGGCAATCATGAGACCCTTTGAGAATGTAGCAATCACCGCGTATTTGATCCTTATCAGAACGAAGCAGGCTAGAGGTCAGGCTTCTGGGCTTAAGCGTGAATATTTTTCTGCTTTTATCCATCTTTGTGGATAAATCCTCTCTTGAAAACCTACTACCGTTGCCTGAGACATGCCTGAGCTTCCCACATTGGTCGGATGTTTTCTTTGCTCCTCTTAAAACAAAAAAATATTCAAACTGTTAAAGGAACGGTTATTCTTAAGCTTTGTTGAAAGTGAGGCAGGCTTTATTCGAGGGAAGGCCATCGTGATGGTGGTCTGGCCACGGCAGTGGGGTCTTGTGGTGGGAGAGGAAATGCAGCCAGAGCCAGTGGCAGCCAAGGAGCGGGGTGGACATCCCTAGATGGAAACTTACTAAAAGGGGGAGACATCGGGGGTAACGGGAGAGAGCCTGGCTCAACTGACCTAACAGGATTCTTGCTTCTGAAGGCAGGCCACCGCGATCAGGCCTTACCTGGGGCACGGTGGAGGATGAGCCCAGTTAGGTAGCGGGGGATGGGGGGGTTCTGGTTGAATGGATTTATACGGATTCTTGCTAAAACTGGACAACGCACAGAGGAACGTGGACGTCCAGAAGTCAGGCCTATTATAGAGAGCGTTCAGGGGAGACTGAGTTTTTGTCACTCCTTCCGCTGGAGCTCTGCTTCTGAGCTGAACCACACTTGTCATCCCCACCCCTCCCTTCCCCTTCTCTTTGGTCTGCAGCTTATAGGCCAACTCCAGCGGCCCCCCCGCCCCCCACAATTCTGGCTGCCTAGGTCTTGCTTCACAGCCAAGTCCTAAGGAGGGGAATACTTCAGGGTTGATGTCAAGATTTTCTCTATCTACTGTATATGTCTCATGAGCCAATCTAAGTTTTCATCCCAATAAACATTGATGGAAAAATGTGGCTCAGTATTCTTAAGATCCAGCGGACGGTCATGAACCAAGATGGGCACTTCTGGGCCTTTATGTCTTTCATAACCGTTCTATTCCTTTGCCCATATTTTGCTATTTTCTTGATATTTACTTGTGACTCTCCTCCCCTGCCCCACCCCCATGTCTGAGAGCCTAGAGCTGCTGCCTTCCCCGGTAATAGCCTTTCCATGCGGTGCATTTGATTTTTCTTGAAGATATTTTATAATTGTTTCTGATTTATACGTGAGCACAGACTTGTGTACAGTTCTTTCCAGTTGTTGAGGCTGTGGCTTCGTGTTAGCTTTTGTGAGCTGCTAGCAAGAATTCCAGGTCTGGGTACGCAAACAGGCCTCCGAGTCTTCTGACTCTATGGCCTGCCTGGACTAGATGCGTCTAGTCTGTGTTCCTGAATGTTCCTGAGGACAGAAGGGCCCACAGTTCTCATGTGATCCCAAATGCTGTGGCTCCTGAAAGGAGAGTATTATTTATGAATCCGGAAGAGTAACCCAAAAGACAGATGACCGTTTTCAGGGCACCGAGTTAGGCCCTGTGACCACAACACGTGGCTCAGTGCCTGCTCCTGACCTTTTGAGCTGGACTGTTAGTTCTCCCTGGTTTCCTGGGTCAGTCAAAAGTGACAAATGGAGAGATCGACAGGAAGGCTGGTAGCCTCTCTCTCAGGGTGGAGTAGCGTATTGGTTCGTGTATCACCTGACCGGACACTGTCCTTCCACAAGTTGGAAGTTGTTCCTCATCACTGTCACTGGAATGTTTGTGACATTCAAGTGTCACCCAGGGGAGGAACTGCTGCTGCCTAAGAGAAGCAGACTCGGAGGTAAGAGGAGGGATGGAGGTGCCGTTGACCGGGAACGGGGACTGTGGCTCTTCGCGGGTGGTCCTAGACTTAACGGAATTCAACTGAGTACATCTTAAGGCTCTTACTGGCTTTATTCAGTGACACATGAGTTGGGCAGAGAAGGGAGCTCTGGAGAGCTGTACACGGCAGGAGGTTGCACAGACCAAGGTGAGCGGGAACGAGGAAGGTACAGGAGGTATTTGCTGATTGGCTCAGGCAGGGTTGATTTCCTGCTTTCCAGGAAGGCAGGTCAGGTGACGTGTGCTGACTGGTTGACCTAGGCCTGCCTTTTCTGGGCGAGCCAGGCATAGAAACTTGGTTAAGTTTCGGTTTGCTGACATTGGGGCTTAGCATGGACGCCGCCATCTTGGACCCGGTCTTGTTACTTGTTACACAGGTATGACCATTTCTGGGACATCACAGGAGGGACAGTGATTTGCCTGACTTAGGTTCTTGTGGAAGTACATACAGAGTCTCTTCTGGATCTGATCTTTGACTTGTTCCAGTGTAAAAAGCACTGCCCAGTAGAGTGCAAGCCACTGTGCTGCTGGGGAGGGTCCCCAGTGAGTGACTTGTAGAGCCTTCTGCAAATCGTGGTCCAGGGTCCCTGCTTTGTTCGTAAGGGACGTGTTCACAGCTAGATCTGCTGTGCTCATGGGCATGTGCTATTTTGACTGCTAAAATGCTTGGTTCCCGACAGAGAAGTAGTGAGATAAAATAGATAAGGACAATTTTCTTAATTGAAAAATTAAAGATAATTGAACTGGGAATTCATTTGGCTTTGTGGTTTGCTGAATTGGCAGAAAGTTAATTTGCTTTGGTAAGAAACTAGGCTAACTAAAAAATAATCTTCGAGGGGTGGCTCAGTAGATTAAAGCCTCTGCCTTCGGCTCAGGTCATGATCTCAGGGTCCTGGGATTGAGCCCCACATCGGGCTCTCTGCTCAGCGGGGAACTTGCTTCCCCCTCTCTCTCTCTCCCTGCCTACTTGTGATCTCTCTGTCAAATAAAATCTTAAAAAAAAAACCTTCTAGGGTAATTTTTTGGCAGTGGTACTTGGAAAAATCATTTAAATTCTTTCTCCAGAAGGATTTGGGCATAGAAAATGAATCTCAATGCTGAAGTCAGCTCTAACAGGTACATATATCCTGTATGTATCATGTAGTGAGAGCAGTGTGTTCGTTTTCATTTTAAGTGCATCAGAAAAAAGATACTATTTGGTGGGAACATAATTAAATATGGCATCTGGTGTTTTCATGTTTTTGATCTATCTTGACAGTGATTGAGGGATAAACCATCTGTAATTGTCTATAGGCACGAGGAAGATTCATATAACTGTTTCACATTATTAATTGATAACTAGATGTAGAAAACATGCTCATTTATGGAGAGCTAGGGAGACTGGAATAGAATGGATTGCCACCAGAAATAATAGTACTTTTTAGGTGAGAAAGCATACATTAATTCACAACTGGAAAAAGGAGTCAACAATGATGTGTCACATAATAATCTATAAACATTTACTCTGTTCACAATTTTTTAAGAATATATAAATAGATCCTAACAGAATTAAACTAGTGTTTCCTAAGTGTAGACAATGCCGGGTTATTTTAGCATTATTCTTACAATTTGTGTGTGTGTGTGTGTGTGTGTTAAAAGATTTTATTTATTTGACCCAGAGAGAGAGTGAGCTCACAAGCCGGGGGAGTGGCAGGCGGAGAGCTCGATGTGGGACTCAATCCCAGGACCCTGGGATCATGACCTGAGCTGAAGGCAGATGCTTAACCGACCGAGCCACCCAGGCACCTCCGAACAGTTTTTAATGTTAAACGCTCTGCCTTTATTTTCACATATACTGGAAAACATAACTAGCTCATCCAACTCATGGTTTCAGAAGGGTCCAAAGTATGCATTTAAGTTAAAACAAACAAACTTGATTTAAGAAAGATGTTCAGAGGAGTCTTTTGTGTAATGTAAAGCCTTGTGAGGGTGGAGATATGAAAGACTGTGGTTTGGGAACTGCTGATGGAAATTACCGACGCATTGCTATTTCTGTTTAACTTTGAGCTGATAGATTTCAGAAAGTAAAAGGAAACCAGGGAGGAGAGTGGGATGTCACAGGTGTGGAGCCCCAGCCATTCAGCCTGAGTAGAAGTCCTGAAAGGACATTTCATGGGCCTGCTCTAATTTCCCTCTAGTAGCTGCTTAGTGTAGTGATAACTTATGTTTCCACAGCCTCTTGCTCCACTCTCCCGTTCTCTGTGGAGCTTACCAGATCACTGTAGGTATAGGCATGCTTGCAGACTAATGGCTGGAAGACAATTTTGGGATTGGTTTTACCTTTCTGTCTCGGTGGCATCAGCTTGGCTTTGCAGGGAAAGGCAGAATGAGACTGAGAGCGTGGAAGGAACACCTCGTCTCTTGAAGTCTAGTAATTTTTAAAGATTTATTTAGTTTTGAGAGCGTGTGTGTGAGCGTGTACACGTGTGTATAAGTAGGGGGAGGAGCAGAGGGAGAGGGAGAGAAGCAGACTCCTCGCTGAGCACGGAGCCCTCTCTCACAACCCTGAGACCATGACCTGAAATCAAGAGTTACTTAACCCATGCACTCCAAGTCTAGTAATTCTTGATTGAATATCGGTCATTTTCGAAAACTGAAGCGGCTCTGACGATAGTTTAGTTTCTGATCGGCAGTTAGAATTGAGGCAGTCACTTTAATCCAGTCAGAGGTTGAGTCGATTTGAGACTCTGACACCTTTGTAGGGCCTCGTGTATTTGCAACTTTCCCTTACCCACACGTGGAGTTCTTTCAAAGTCTCAACTGGGTGCACACCTTTAGGGGTCCTAACTGAAAGCTGGTGGAATTTAGCTGTGCCGCTCTCCCTTGTTAGGCCCCAAACTCCAGTTTTTGTTTTTTTTTTTATCTTTCTGGTCTGGGGAGACAGGCGGTATCTCTGCTCAGCTTCTCTCAACCTTAGCAGCTGCATTCTGTTCAACTTCTCTACCTCAGGCCTTTGCTTGTGCATCGGTGAGTACTTGAGCCAAAAAGTAGCTCGGGTTGCCAGACTCACTCTTTGGGGCTTGTCTTCTCTCTGGAATCTTGACCCTTCAAGTCCTAGCTGCCTTAGTTGTCCTGAACTCCAGTTTTTGTCTTCCCAGCCCCATCAGACTGACAGGGGCTCTCTCTTGAATGCCTTGCTTTCTGACGGATGTCTTCTCAGCCTCTGATCTCTGCTGCTTATGAACTGGGAATGTGCTCAGGGAAAGGCAGTGTGGAATATTGGGTACATTTCCAGGTGTTTCCCTTTTCGTCCAGATCTTGGTCATTCAAGTCCCACTTTGGAAGATTTTTTTTTTTTTCCTTAGCTTCCAGACATTAAAAAAAAAACAAAACACAAAAAACTAGACAGGCCTTTCTAGTTGTTCTTATTCTCCTCGTTTTCCTCTGGTATTAGGTGGTGGTAAGTGGAACATAAATTCTCTTAATTTCTGTAACTGCTACAGTTACTGTGCTTGACTCGTGAAGTTAACCACTAGCCAAAGTCTGATTTTGATGAGATTTTAGGATTCTTGTTTTAAAGAAATAAAATGGTTTATATATATATATTTTTTTAAGATTTTATTTGACAGAGAGATATCACAAGTAGGCAGAGGCAGGCAGAGAGAGAGGGGGAAGAGGCTCCCCACTGAGCAGAGAGCCGGTGTGGGGATTGATCCCTGGACCCTGGGATCATGACCTGAGCCACCCGGGTGCCCCTAAAACTGTTTATTTCTAAAAACAAGTAATTGAATTTCATCTCATTAAGGAAACTAATAAAATTTTAAGGGACCATTAATCTCAAAGCCTTATAAAAGTAATTTCCCAAAGTTTTGATTACAAAGAATGTAATTTTATAATGTACTATTTTTCCAGAATTGTAATTAAGTTAAATGAAAACGAATGTTTTATCTTTCCCTATTTTACTTATTATTTTAAACATTCTTAAAATGAAGGTAACCTAAAAATATGTTGAAAAAATGGTATTCTGAAACTGTAAATACCGAAGTCACTTTAAATTCTGCGTATTTTAAATGATTCAAGTTTGAGATACTTACCCTCCCATCATAATGAAATGCTCTTGAATTAAAGCCCGAAAGCAATAAATTAACAAGTTAAACTTAGAGGCCTAAAATTAAGAGTTTGGCATTACTTAGGTAATATAATAAAAGATGATCTCACATTTGAACTTGAGCACCTTGATAATTCTTTCTTAACCCGAAAACCTCATTTGCATGGAATGTTATTAAGTGAACTAGAGGTACCAAGTAAGATTATTCTGGTGCCTTTAAACACAATGTCCACTTTATGCTGCATAGATTTGTAATTTTTTAAAGATCTGGTAGGGCAAAATAAGCAAAATTCCTTCGCGAATTCAGTTATAACTGTTAGAATGACTCATGCGACCAGCTAGTTACAAGGCCACACAATTCCTTACTGAAGTCCAAATACATTATAGAATTCAAAATTGCTACAATTGCCAGCCTGCCAGGAAATTTTGAACACTGTGTTAGAACCTAGTGAAGAAAAGAAAATTTAAAACGTTTTGCTTCTGAGTAATGTTGTTGGTAGCCCTGTTAATGACAAGATTACATAGAGACAATGTTTACCCAGAGGGTTATTAAATCAGAAAGTTTCATTTCAAGATAAATCAACAGATGCTGGCGAAGATTTACTTAGAGCACTCTACCGAATTCTTGAAGATACTCGAAGAATGTTACTTCCAAACTACCACCAACGTAACACTGAGTTTCGAAAAATTCTTAATGAGTATGAGATCAGTGTACCAGTCTCTGCTGTTTCACACCTTCAGTGTTAGTAGACCACAAGAAAGGTTTTGTCAAGAATTTGCATATAAGAACTTTTGTTGTTGTTGTTTTGGGTTTCTTTGCGAACAATCTCTCTTTGTAGATTTGTGGGATGATGATTGTGTTAAGTTGAAAGATGGCTTCAGTAAAAATGGTGGAACATCTTAAGGAACTTACTAGGAAATTCCAAGAACTGTGGAGATTATGTATTATGTTTATTGACAATTCAAAAGTAGAAATTAGGAAAGTTAGATTACAAGTGCTCACTATGAGGATGTTCAGTAGATATTGGTTACAAAAGAATGATTTACACATAAAGCATTTATGCCTATTTAAAGAAAAAATATTAAAAAAAAAATTTGAAAGTAGACTTTTTAAGAGCAGCTTTAGGTTTATAGCAAAATTGAGTGGAAGGCACGAAGATTGCCTTTATACTCGGCCCCACATATGCATGGCCGCCTCTGTTTCTAGCATATTCTACCAGAATGTTGTATTTGTCACAGCCGATGAACCCACACTGACAAATGATTATCACCCAGAGTCCCCAGTTTATATGAGGTGCAGTCTTGGTGTTGCTGGGTTTGGACAAATGAAATGTATCCATTATTTTAGTATCAGAGGGAATAGTTTCACTGCTCTGACAAAGTCCTGTTTCCTGCTCACTTATCCCTTCCTCACCCTTTACCTTTGAAAACCACGGCATTGTATTGTCTCCATGGTTTGCCTTTGGAAAATGTTACTTTAAACAATGCTTTATGAAAAGTTGGATTGAATTTGAAGTCTGTTATGCCTCGTCACAAGATGCGTTTATCAATGAAAAAATAGGAAATATGAAATCCTCTCACAATTTTTGAACGATAGGGAAATGATTTAAAATGTTTTATGATGTTGTCTGAACAAAGTTTATTATTGATGGGGGTCCGTGAGAAATTTGAAGAAATCCTCTGTCTGAGTCAGTATATAGTCCCTATACATGCAGAGCCCCATGTAAAAAAGTTACATTCATAGAAACAAGCTTATATTTCTCATGAAAAAAATCCGAGAAGGTTTCTTTTGGGAGTTTTATACAAATTCTGTATTAACATCTTCCCTAATACTTTCTATTCTGGTATCCTGATCATAACTATAGAATATAAGGAGAATATCGATTAGTATCACCCAAGCCTTGATTTCCCTGCCAGGCACCAGATAAATAATGTTATTTACGATCTGTGCTCTGACTTGAATCTCTGCGCTGTCTTGGCTGCTTTTTAACACTGTGTAAGTTGACTCTCCAGAGGAGTCATTTGGTTTCTAATCTGTGGGGAGTCTTGGTGAGGGATAAATTCGATCTAGGAAACCCAGAATCTTCTAAGGGATGATGGAAGTTTTTGAAATGTATACGGTTTCTGAGAACTATCTTCATTCTTTGCATTGGTCAGGCTGACCTAGCTCGGAGACCTTAGTCATGACTTCAGCCAAGTGCCCATGTGTGTTTGTTGAGTTATGCATTATTTAGTTTAGTTATGTATATTCAGTATACATTTAATGAGCATCACTGTACCTGGCATTGTGGAAGATAATGTATATTTATCTTTGTTCTTAAGGAATTTGTAGTTTAATGGAGGAGAAAGACCCCTAGATGCTTATGTAAATGTATTAAGTACAATGACCCTTTAAGTAGGCTTGAGACCCATGATGGAATTGTGGGCCATGGTTTGGTATTCGAGTCTCAAAAAATTGCTGTAACGTGTGTGTAATTCTTTGTTTTTCATTAGGTAAGTAAGAATTGAACAAGTATGGATGAATTTTAAAAAGTACAAATGATATAGTCTAAAAATTTAGCTTCATTTTATATCCTGACCCTACTCCCTCTTTCCACTTTTTTTTTTTTTAACCATTGCCTGATTGGTGAACATTTTAGATCATTACCTTTTTTTTTTCTTTTGGTCATCAGTGATGATTCCTAAGTTTTCTTGCACTTCTGTATTTTCAAACACACGTAAGTGATGTCTATAGTGAAAATTCCTAGGAGTAGAATCTGGGCTGAAGAATATTTCTCTGGTGTATTTGCTTGTTATCAGAATCCTTAGAATTAATAGGCTTTGCTTTTACTTACTCTTCTTGTAAAGATTTGTTTACTTGAGGAGGGCACGAGCGGGAGGGTCTGAGGGAGGGGGAGCAGACTCCGTGCTTAGTGCGGAGCCCGACTTGGGGCTCGATCTCACGACCGTGAAATCACGACCTGAGCTGAAACCAAGAGTTGGATACTTAACCAACTGCACCACCCAGGCGCCCCAATAGGCTTTTCTTCGAAAGATAACTAAACACGTGGGAGGCTTTCAGGCGTTGGGAGTGGCAGAAATCGTCTGGAAGACCGTAATCGTAATGGTTTAGCTGCAGCACCTGCAGGGTCACCTGGGAGGAATTGCTGGATGGCTGTGTGCGCCCTCGATCCTTCTTTGGTCCGTCACCTCCTCTTCCTGTCACATGAGCCACCACTGCGCTCCGGTCTTCCCTGTCTAGACATGCTTTCCCCAGTCGTTCTGGATTCCAGAATCTCCCTTTTCAGTCCTTGTGTCCTGAGCTGACCTGAGGTAGTCAGGCTTCTGATTGTCAGAGCGAGAAGATCAGCCGTGCATGTCTCTACGGAGACTAGCATTTCCAGGGTCTTCCATGAAGTCCAAACAATAGTTTATATATAGTGATACTTCACTTGTCTTAAAAGAGGTAAATTACCTGAATTTGAATATGGTATTTACTAGCTCACCACTCCCCTTACCTCCTCCCAATGCCTCAGCAAACAATTACTAGAAATGCTCCTAGTTGTTTAACCCTCATATAGGAGACGATTCCTTTATTTTTCCGAGTTAGGATGCTCTGATCCATTGGGCTCTGTGTTTAGAATTTTGTTGATTTGTAGAATTGACTAGGAAAAAGTATTTCAATAATAAATTTGTAGACTTAAGAAAAAAATGCATTCCTGTCATTCTTCTCCCAAAGTACCTTTGTACTGTATTAGAAGGAGAATGAAAATTTAGGGAATAAAAGAGGGGAAATGCTGAAAAAGCAGTAATTTCTAATTGCCATTTTACAACAAATTGGTGTATAGTATTTGATTGTAGATTCCTGCTGGAACCCAACCCCCAACTTCCCGCCCTCGTTCTTTAATCATCTTCAGATCCATAGACCATAGCAATTACATGTGAGGCCTCAATAGTTTATCCCTTAATTTTGTACAGGTTTCCTGATTGCATGAATTCAACAATTCTCAGGTCTTCATTAAATTGTTCTGTGTGTTTGGGCAGGCTGCCTTGATTTATAGCCAGCGCTTAACAGAGATGAGTAAGATAGCAAGTCTTACCTTGTTTTTTACCTCAGCCATTCCTATGCTTGTGGTTGGGAGACCTACTTAGAGTACAGGTAGCAGAATTACTCAGCTCAATATAATCCACCCAAGCTTTCATTTTGAGGTAGATCTCTTTTATGACGATCTGTATAATACTTATTATTGCCACTCAGGATCATTCTGTCTGGTAGGTTTTAAGTAATCATCTCTAGTCTCTCAGTTTACTACTTAAGGTATAGCGAATCTAGGAATCCTTGATGTTAAAAAGGGTAAGATCAAATTATTAACTCAGGGTGATGCAGTACTGATTTAGTTAGTTGTGTTTACCAGAGCCTTGCAAAATGAGTTCTTAGGATTAGAAGTACAGTGGTTTTAGGTAATCCCTCCCTCACCTAAACATTTGTTACAGTCGAAGCTTTCCAATGCTAGCCTTGTATCAGATCCTTTTCTTTAGTCTTTCCTCCCCCTTAGCAATTTACTCCTCAAGGATTAGGGCAAAGAAACAATGGTTGAACCACAAGGCATAGTTAGCAAGATTTTCAGAACTTAGACAGTTGTGATTTTTCTCTTTGAAATCTTGGCTAGTTGGTGAAATTAACGGTTTTAGAAGTGTTCTCTGGTGGTTTAGGGGAGATTAAAAAAACTTTTTGAGACATTGTCATATTTCCTTATTCCAAAGAGATCAGAATGCAACCGAAGATAACTCACAAAAGAGAAGACCTAGTAAAAGTCTCTTTTTAATAATTAGGAAATGCTGTCTGGAGCCATCAAGTGAACACAATTGCTTGGTTCACTTTGTGTAACTGTTGCAGAAATTAGGGAGGAAGAATTTTTCATTGTAAATCTTAATAGAATCCTATGTCATTAGCAGACCTGTTTTCTACATGACATTTATAGGTTTCCTTGATGTTGAGATAGTGGTAGCACAGATTTATTATTTTTCCTCTTTCTGATTAATCCACTCCTCCAGTCTGGCCCAATTTCTTAGGCTGTAGAGAAGGTAGAGTCCTGGTCTTCCTTAGGTCCTTCTTCTTCTTTATGTTGATCTGGCTAACCACGTGAGCTTTTCCAGCAACCTTTACACTATAGAATCCTACTCTCTTTTTAACTGGCAGCTCCCCTGGGCATCTTAGTACATTTCCTCTTGTTGGAGTATTATTATTATTAACTGAAAATTAAAAAAAATCTTTAAAGAGCTGTAAAGGAGAAGAGACTCTTTTTAGGGAACCAAATATACTTGCCGCAGTCAGGCGAGTGGGCTTTCTGCCGGACAGGTATGTCAGACTTGGAACCTTTTCTTAACAGATTATTCACTTCTTAATGTCCTCTGCCTTTTTAGATTTCATAGTCCCAAGTGTCTGTTGAGTTTTCACTGGTAAGGGATGATTTTGCCAAATTGGAAAACAATCATAACCGGTTGCCTCTTAATGCTTTGGCAGAGAGACCTGATTTCTTGCATCCTTACCTATTGCCTGTTGAAGAAAACGATGACTGGTAGCAGATTGCCTGGGAAACGGAGGACCTTAATGGGGAGAGTGCATTTATGAGAATTGATGCCGGCTTCCTGGAATTTGAGCTGGCCTTAAGTAATAATTGATTTTTTCTTTTTTTAGTAATAATGGATTTTTAACTTCTTTAGAAAGCCTAATAAAATTCCTAGTACCCTGGGGGGTTCCATTGTTTTTCAATCCCGATCTCCTTCCTTCCAGATGAGGATGAGCTCTAACAGTGATGATGGATGGTTCATATGGAATGCCTGCTTCAGAATATTCTAAGTAAGACATGCCCCAATTTGCTCGAGTCCCTGAAGGTCATAGGTGAAACGACAGAATAAAATCTAGATGCACAGATTCAGAATTTTGAAAGAGAAGTGGAATTAATTTTAAGATAATCCAATCTAAGTATGTTTATAAACTACGTTTATAGTTTGGTAAACCCTTTTGTAGCCTGGCAGTACCATGCAAATCATAGGACTTTGATACATTTTGATAGATTTCTTAAAGAGCTTTAACACCGCATCTGAAATGGTGAAAGTTGCTTTTGTTGGCAGGACAGTCATTTACTTGTTAAAAGTGAAATTATGGCACCCTCTGCTGATGTTAAAAGGAATGACTGGATAGTAAATGCAAGTTTGAGTAAGAGAACGAATAAATGTGCAACTTAAACTTTCTTGTCCCCCGGGGTGGTCCTTTGTGCTCACGTTGCTCCACACGCAGGAGGCGGTGCGGTAATAAATGCGCAGCTCCGTATGGTTAAACCCATAGTTCGAAGCAAGTAGAGAAACCAGAGTGAGCAAGTTCCGCAGGGGCATGAGATAACATGGGGTGTTCAGGGATCGGCACTTAGTTTTACAGGAACTTTGAGAGAGGGTGTTGGGATGATTTTGGCAATGAAACAAACTGTTGGGGACAGAGGGCGTGGTGTCATTCTCGGGAGTCTTAAACTATCACGAAAGTGCTATTTCACCCTCCGATGCTTCCACTTGGAAGAGTGATGCCATCATTTAGGTTCCCTAGAAAGGTGGTGCTGGCGGCCGGCTGCAGGAGGGGTTGAAGGGCGGGGGACGGACCATTTCTAGGATCAGTGCCTTTGCTAAGTGGGCTGCGTAGGGTCCGAAGGAGACACCCAGATCAGAGATAGGAGAGGCCTGGAGACCTGGACTTTTTTTTTTTTTAAAGCTTTTAATTTCAAACATACAGAAAAATAGAACAGTACCCTGAATACCCCTGTGCCCACCTTAGCGCCAACAATTGATAACACTGCCTCTTGTCCTCCTTCTCCCTCTCCTGTCCGCCCTCCCCCGTCTATTGAAGGACATTAGATAAGTCACAGAGCTCCCTACTCTGTATCCCTAAATACTTAAGCAAAGCTCTCTCCAAAATAAGGCCATCAGGAGAGAGATGTTCAGGGAGATATAAAATCCTAACAGTTTAGCATTTGGGGGTAAAGATAATGGATTCTGTTTTATTCAGTAAGAGATGCTACGAGGGACAAAGGCTTGGTTTAACAATGAACAATTTGTGGTTATATAGTATTTTTTCCTCGTCTCTTGGGGAGATGGTTATACAGTAAGTGCTATTAAATTTTATTTTATTTCTTAAAGATTTTATTTGTCAGAGGTCACAAGTAGGCAGAGAGGCAGGCAGAGAGAGAGGGGGAAGCAGCCTCCCCGCTGAGCAGAGAGCCTGATGCGGGTCTCGATCCCAGGACCCTGGGATCATGACCTGAGCTGAAGGCAGAGGCTTAACCCACTGAGCTACCCAGGCGCCCTGCAATTTTAAATAGAACTTAATTAAAAAAAACTTTTTAATCAGAAAACATTCTCAAGTACAGTAGTGGACAGTGGGCAGTGTCTTGGCTGAGGCAGTGGTCCATGGCAGGCTTCCCGATGGGAGGGAAAAATAGGTGATTGCAGAGGGGCTGGCCGGCAACGGCCGTTGAACCTTGCGAAGGCCTGGATCAGTGGATGCAGGTGTGCGACGAGCGCAGGTGTGACCCAACCCGAGTGTGATGCCGAGAGCACCAAGGAGGCAGGTGACTGTCACCAGCATCGGTGGTGGTGATGGTGGGGAGAGGAGGAAGCCGGAAATGCCAGAGGGCACGGGGACATAAATGCCGGCCTTTTAATGTCTTTAACTAGTTAGGGAATTGCCTCCTCTACCTGTGGCCCCTAAGTGTTTTACAGACGATCAGTGGGACCAGCAAGTCTTCCCCTCTGGGCAGGGCAACCAGGAACTGGGATAAGGCATAACATACCTTGGATGATATCATCATACCCAAATTGGTAGAGATTCCCACATTCCCTCGTTCGTCCTCTCATTCGTTCAATGAGCAGGAAGACAGCAGCGAGCAGCTTAGGTCCAGTCCCTGCCCTCTTGTGGCTTGTCTTCAACTAGGAAAGACTGACCAACATACGACACACATGAAATACACCTCACAGGTTGTGGTCAGCACCGAGAAACCATACGTGGGGTGTGGGGTCTGTGTGGAGACTTCAGAAACGGAGGCCCAGGGACTCCACTAAGATGCCATTCGGGGAAAGACCTGTGAAACTTGAACCATTTGAGTGGTGTCGGTGTGCACACGGTGTGTCTTTTGCCTTTTCTCTGTGGCCTGTCTTCGCTCAAGAATGTGTGACTAGGAAGTGACTGTCAGCTTCCATATGATACTTAATTTTTTCTTCTGTCCCTGCACACAGTTTTTTTGTTTGTTTTTGTTTGTGTTTTTTTTTTTAGTCAGACTTTTCAGATTCTTCTAATCGTAAAATTTCTTGACCTAAATGAACCGTAAAGTAAGTTTTCTCCCTGTCACGTTGTATGTCTCTTTCCAGAGTGTGTGAGTGTAGCACCGTGTGGCTCTGCATCCACTCAAAGGCTTTGCAGAGTTCCGTGAAACGTTCGCGTGTGTAAGCGTTTCCCGTGGTTTTGAACAATGACTGGCATGTTACTTTTCTTGGCAACTTGATTTTTGTTCCATCCTCACAGGAAACTTTGGAAATGGTAACTTTTTCCCTTTTCCACTCGTTTGTTTCACTCTGGAAATGAAAATAATCCATTTCAGAGCTGTGATAGGCAAATTAAGGATTTACAAAGTATGGTTGGAATTACTATTTTTCAATATAAGAATACGGTTTTGAATTATTCTTTAAGGGACTTAATCCTTTTTGTTTTCAGTTTTGGAAACCATTATAGTAGATGAGTATGTTAGCAACATAAACTCCTTTGCAAGAAAGTGAAGATTTCTTTTAAGAGTGTAAGGACAGACCCCCCCCCCATGGATGAAAACCAAACTTAATCTAAAGTTGTTTGTATTATACATGACCAGTGCTTTTTTTTTTTTTAAGATTTTATTTATTTGACAGAGAGATCACAAGTAGGCAGAGAGGCAGGCAGAGAGAGAAGGGGAAGCAGGCTCCCCGCTGAGCAGAGAGCCCGATGCGGGTCTCGATCCCAGGACCCTGAGATCATGACCTGAGCCAAAGGCAGCGACTTAAACCACTGAGCCACCCAGGCGCCCATGACCAGTGCTTTTGAATTGCATGTCTTCTTTTATCACTATCTGTGATAGCTTTAAAAATATGTAAATTATGTAAATATGCATTAATAGCCACTGTGTATGACATTTAGTTTACCTCTTTAGTGCTGTCCCTCATTAGGAAATAACAGTTAACTTTGATATTCTAAGTAGTCTTTTACAAATAAGAATTGATTTTTGCCTGGGTGGCTCGTTAAGGTTAAGCATCTGCCTTCGGCTCAGGTCATGATTCCAGGGTCCTGAGATCGAGCCCTGCATCAGGTTCCTTGCTCAGCTGGGAGTCTCCTTCTCTCCCTCCTTCCTGCTCCCTCTTCCTCTCTCTTTCTCACTATCTCTCTCTCAAATAAAGTCTTAAAAAAACCCTGATTTCTGGAAAGCTTATTTTTTATAGCCCTATTTTAGGGCCTGAGAAACTGACAAAACTAGACAATTTGTATGATTTCTGATGTCAAGTGAGTAAACACGTGATTTACCAGTAAACACGTATTTACCAAATACCCAGATTCATTGCACGTGTTTTCAGGAGCCTCTATTTTTAGGAACTACTGGGTTGAATCATACAATATTTATTAGTACTTGGTAAATAACAATGTAAATTCTTAGACTAAATGATTTATATCATTTAAAAATTGTATCATTGATTTTTGCAACTGGCTAGTATGTCAGGATGGGTTAGCAGCAAACAACTCCAACCAGAGTTGTTCATTTCTGGCTTATGCTCTCTGCCGATTACACGACACACTGAGGGGCACGCAGCTCCGTGTCATCCTCTGTCAAGACTTGGGCTGATGGAGGCGCCGTTCTCTTGAACATCGGACAGCTCGGGAAAGAGGACATATAAGATTCTCCCAGTGGCTCTTAAATGTGACTTCCTGGGAGTGACAAACCTGATGCTTTCTTTTTATTGGTCCAGGCAGGTCCCATATGCCTGGAAGGGGAGAAGTCACGGGAACATTGTGGGGTATCAGTACTGCCTACTCACAATTAGAAAACTCTCCAGAGTAAATGAGTGTCATATAGTTTACTACATTATCTACTTTGTTATAGCAATGGGGTTGTCATTTATAAATCGTAGCGATGGTCGAAACCATTTACTATACCCCAAATTTATAGTCTAATGCCCTGGTATTAGTACCTGCTCTCTGACAAAGTGTTTATTTGTTCATTACAAGAATGATTTTTTTTTTTTTTTTAAGATTTTACTTATTTGAGTGGGAGCAAGTGAGAGAGCAAGCAAGCATGAGTGGGGTAAGGGACAAAGAGAGAAGCAGGCTCCTCTCTCAGCAGGGAGCCTGATGCGGGACTCGATCCCAGGACTCTGAGGTCATGACCTGAGCTGAAGGCAGTTGCTTAATCAACTGAGCCACCCAGGCGCCCCAAATTACAACAATATTCTGTGTTTCAACCTTAAGTTCCAAGACTGCTTTGTGTACTTTACAATGAAGCCTGGCTTGTATTTGCAAATGTTGCTTAAATCAGTTAGCTTGTTGCTAGAACTAAGCTTTCCCATCTCTGATAATAATTGGGCAACTATTATTGGCTACAATTATTGGGCAACTGTTCTGGCTACTATTAATTTGTGGTAATTTCATTTCTTCCTTAGACTGTCTTCAAGTCTTGGACTTACTAATTTTTTAAGTGTAAAGTGCATAATTTAAGATTTACTGTGTTGACTATTTCTAAGTGTATGGTTCAGTAGTATTAAGTGTATTTACATTGTTGTGTAACAAATCTCCAGAATGTTTTTTAATATGGCAAACCTGAAACTATGCACATAAAACAACTCCCCATTTCTCTTACCTCCTCACCCCTGGCAGCCGCCATTCAAATTTCTGTTTCCATGACTTTGGCTACTTTAGATACCTTACATAAGTGCAATCACACAGTAGTTTTCTTTTCCCTACTGGCTTATTTCACTTAGTATAGTGTTCTCAGGTGTCATTCATGTTGTAGCATGCGACAAGATTTCCTTCTTTTTTAGGGTGAATAATATTCTGGTGTGTGGGTGTGTGTGTATACACATTTTGTTTATTAATCTTTTAATGGGCATTTGATTTGCTTTAACCTCTTTGCTATTGTTAATAATGTTGCAATGAACATGGATTTGCAAATATCTCTTTGAGATGCTACTTCCCATTCTTTGGGGGTATATAAGTCAAAGTGGAACTGTGCCGGGTCACGTAATTTCATTTTTAATTTTTTGAGGAACTTCCATACTGTTTTCCATAGTGGGTGCACCATTGTAAATTCCCACCAGCAGGGCAGAAGGTTCCAATTTCTCTACATTATTGCCAACAGTTATTTTCTGTGTTTTGTTTTTGTTGTGGATGGTCAATGGGTGTGAGGTACCACAAAGAGGTACCTCTTTGTGATTTTGTTTGCACTTCTTTAATGATTGATTTCATGTGCTTGTTGGAGAAATGTCTGTTCAAGTTCTTTGCTCATGTATTTTTGAATTGTAGGAGTTCTTTATATATTCTGGATATTAACCTTTTATCAGATATGTGATATGTAGATATTTTCTTCCATTCTGTAGGTTGCCTTTTCACTCTGTTGATTGTTTACTTTGTTTCTTAGAAGTTTTTAAAAGATTTTTATGTAGTCCCATTTATTTATGTTTACTTTTGTGCTTTTGTGTCATATCCAATAAATTGTTACCAAATTCAATGTCATGAAGCTTTTCCCCTGTTTTCTTAAGAGTTCTGTAGTTTTAGGTCCTATGTTTAGGTCTTATTTCATGTTAATTGCTGTATATGGTGTACGGTAAGGATCTAACATAATTCTCTTGCATGTGAATATTCAGTTTTGTCTACACCACTTGCTGAAGAGATTGTCCTTTTCCTATTGAGTAGTCCTGGCACCTTGGTTGAAGATCATTCAACTATATGTCTGAGAATTTCTTTTCCTGGGTTCTGATTTCTGTTTCATTGGTCTGTATGTCTGTCTTTATGCCAATATAATGTTTTGAAATCAGGAATTGTAATATGTTTTAAAATCCAGAATTGTGAGGCCTTGAACTTTTTTCTTCTTTTTTAATATTGTTTTGGGTTTTCAGAGTTTTTTGAGATTCCATATGAATTATACGGCAGTTTTTCTATTTTTGCCCCCCAAAAAACTAGGATTTTTGATAAGGATTATAATGAATTTGTAGATTGCTTTTGGGTGTTCTGGACATTTTAACAATTTTAAGTTTTCCATTCTGTGAACACATATCTTTCCACTTACTTGCATCTTCTTTAATTTGTTTCAGCAGTGTTTTGCAGTTTTTCAGTCTATAGGTCTTTGACCTTCTTGGTTGAATTTATTCCTAAGTATCTCCTTATTTTTGATGCTATTGTCAGTATGATTGTTTTCTTAATGTCCTTTTAGAGTTGTTTGTGGTTCGTGTTTGAAAACTCAGTTGATTTTTTTGTGTTGATATTGTATCCTGCAACTTTGCTGGATTTGTTTAGTCATTCTAATAATTTGTGCGTGTATGTAATCTTTGGGGTTTTCTGCATATAAGATTATGTAATGTCATCTGTGAATAGAGATAGTTTTCTTTCTTCCTTCCTAATCTGACTGCCTTTTATTTATTTCTTGCCAAATTGCAAAGCAATTATGCCTTCTAGTATTATGTTGAATAGTAGTAGTGAGAGTGGGCGTCAATGCTGTGTTCATCTTAGAGGAAAAGCTTTCAGTCTTTTAGCATTGAGTATGATGTTAGCTGTGAACTTTTTATATATGGCCTTTATGATATTGAGGTAGTTTCCTTCTGTTTCTAGTTTGTTTTAATTGTGGAAGGTGTTTTAGTCAAATGGTTTTTCTTCATGAATTGAGATGATCTCATGTGGTTTTGTCCTTCATTCATTTCATGTGATATATCACATTTTCATGTGTTGAGCCATCCTTGCATTCCTAGGATAAATCCAACTTGGTATTAGTGTGTAATCCTTTTGCTGTGCTGTTCAACTTGGTTTGCTAGTATTTTTTTTAAGGACTTTAAAATTGTTGATCATCAGGGATTTTGGTCTACAGTTTTCTTGTAGTGTTTTGTTTGGCTTTGCTATGGGGTAGTTCTGGCCTCAGAATGAGTTTGGAAGTGTTCCTTGCTCTTCAATTTTGGGGAAGAACTTGAGGAATTTTGGTGTTAATTCTTTAAATGTTTAGTAGAATTCTCTAGTGAAGTCATCTGTCCCTGGGTTTTAATTTGCTGGGAGGTTTTTGATTACTGTTTCAATCTCTTTATTAGATAATGGTCTATTCACATTTTAAATTTCTGTTGTTCACTTTGTAGGTCGTATGTTTCTAGGAATTTATCCATTCTAAGTTATCAAACTTGTTTGGTATATAGTTAATAGTTTGTTATGATTCTTCTCATTTCTGTGACATCAGTTATAATGTCTCTTTTCTGATTTTAAAGTTTTTTACTTTAAACTTTAAGGACTTAAAGTTATTTAAGTCATCTTTTATTCTTAGCTAAGCATTTAATTTTGTTGATCTTTTGAAAAAAACTTTAATTTTTTTCTGTTCTCTCTTTGCTCTAATAATTTCCTTTCTTTGCTAACATTGTTACTTTTCTAGTTCCTTGAGTTACAAAGTTGGGTTATTGATTTTAGACTTTTTTTTAATGTGGTTTTCAGCTATAAACTTCACTCTTAGCACTGCCTTCACTACATCATGTAAGATTTATTATGTTGTGTTTTCATTTTTATTTGTCTGAAGATATTTTCTAATTTCTTTTGTGATTTATTCTTTGGCCCACGGGTTGTTTAAGTGTGTATTGCTTAATTTCCACATATTTGTGGATTTTTATTTTTCCTTCTGTTTTTGATTTCTGGTTTCATTCCATTGAGGTCAGAAAAGATACTTGGTATGAATTCAGACTTCTTAAATTTGTTAAGACTTGTTTTGTGGTCTAACATGTGGTCGGTTCTGGAAAATGTTCCATGTGTGCTTGAGAAAAATGTGTATTTTGTTGAGTAGAGTGTTCTGTCTATGACTGGTGCATTTATAGTATTGTTCAAGTCCTCTATTTCCTCATTGGTTTTCTATCTGGTCGTTCTTTCTATTGTAATGACATCAAAGTCTTCTAATATTACTGCGTTGATGTCTATTTCACCCTTCAATTCTGTCAGTGTTTACTTCATATATTTAGGAGTTCTGATGTCAGGTGTATACATATTTAAAACTGTCGGATCTCTTGGTGAGTGGACCCTTTTGTCATTATATAATGTCCTGTTTTGTGTTTTGTTAGTTTTTGACTTAGTCTATTAATATGGCCACCCTGCTCTCTTTTGGTTAGCATTTGCATGGAATATCTTTTTTCCATCCTTTCATTTTCAGCCTATGTGTATCTTTAGATCCAAAGTGAGTCTCTAGTAGACAGCAGATAATTGGTCGTGTGTGTGTGTGTGTGTGTGTGTGTGTGTGTGTCTCCTCATTAATCCATTTAGCTCCTCTGTCTTTTTGATTTGGGAGTTTAATCCATTTACACTTAAAGTAATTACTGATAAAGGAAGGAAGGTTTTTTTATTCCATTTTCTTGTTTTCTGTCTTGTAATTTTTTGTTCCTCTTTTCCTTTATTACTGCCTTTTCTTTGTGTATTAATGAGGCTTTTTTTAAGTCACATGCTTTGATTCCCTTTACATAGGTTTTTGTGTATTTTCTATAGATTTTTGTATGTGTGTGGTTTCCATGGGAATTACATAAAACATATTCAGGCTTTAACAATCTATTTTAAACTGATAACTTCAACTGCATACAAAAACTCTACTCCTTTATATCTCTACCCCCCCATGTCCCCAATTTGTTACTGATGTCACAAATTGTACCTTTTTATATTGTGTGTCCTGTTAACATAGATTTATACTTTAATGCTTTTGCCTTTTAAATTCTATAAAAGAATTAAAAATGATTTATGTGTCAACATTACAATACTGTAGGATCCTATATTTGCCCAAATACTCGCCTTTACCGGAGAGCTTTATATTTTCGCATGGTTTTGCGTTGCTGTTTCAGCTTAAAGTATTTAGTATTTTTTGGAGGGCAGATCTGATGGCGATTGACTTTTGTTTATCTGGCTGGGAAAGTCTTAATTTCTCTTTCATCTTTAAAGGATAACTTTATGGATATAGTTTCTTGGTTGGCAGTTCTTTTCTTTCAAGCATGTTGAATATACCATATCACTGTTTTCTTACCTGCAAAGTTTCTGTAGAGACATCAACTTTTAGTCAATAGATGTTCCTTTTTCCATGATGAGTCCCTTTTCTCTTGCTGCTTTCAAGATTGTTTTCTTCTGTAACTTTTGACAGTTTAATTATAATGTGTGTTGGTCTCTTTGCATTTACCCTCATTGGAATTCATTCAGCTTCTTGAATTTATATGTCCATTTTTCCTCAAATTTGGAAAATTTTCAGCCATTGTTTCTTTAAATAGACACTCTGTTTCTTTCCTACTTCTCTTTCTGGGTCTCCTGCAATGTATTTATAGTCTTTTTGTGGTGTCTTATATGGCCCATAGGCTCTCTTTACTTTGCTTTATTATTACTTTTTTTCCCATTCCTCCGACTCAGTAATTTCAAATGATATTTTCTAATTTGGTGATTTTTTTTCTTTTTTGTTCTGCTTGATCAAGTCTGAAGTCTGTTTAGTGAATTTTTCAGTTTAATTATTGTATCCTTCAACTCCAAAGTTTACCTTTTATTAAAGTTTCTATCTTTGTGTTGATATTCTTATTTTGTTCATGCATTGTTTCCCTGATTTCATTTAGGTATCTATTTGTGTTGTCTTTTAGCTCACTGAGCATCTTTAGAATGATTTATTTTAAATTATTCGTCAGGTTACTCATAGATCTCCATTTCTTTAGGTTTGGTTGTGGTGCTTTAATTTGCTCCTTTGATTGAACCATCTTTACCTCTTTCTTTGTGGGCTTCTGATCTGTTGAGGGTTGGGCATTTGAGAAGACTGTCATCTCTTAGGACAGTCTTAATTGACTCGCTTCACAGAGTGTAAGACCTTCACTAATCAGCCTGACCAAAGATCCTATGAACCTCTCAAACTCTTTCTGGAGATGCATATTTTCTGGGCTTGTGTGTGTAGCTTCTGAGGCTTACTTTTGTTTTCTCCATAGGCTGCCATAATCTCTTTCCTCTCTTTGGCATCTGCCTGTGACAGTGTAATCTCCCTGATATTGTCGTGTGCCCCAGTGCTTGACTTTTTTCTGAGCAGCCTCCAACCTGGCATCCAAATGATGCTGCCTTCCTGTGAGCATTTATAGCCAGGCAAGAAAAAAACCGAGTCCTGTGGGCATCCCTTAGCATGCCAAATCCTTGTTTGAAGGATGCGTTTCTCTTTTCCCTTTCCCTCCTAAAGGGAGAAATTAGGTATTGGTGTTTGTTTGTTTTTCCCCTTGATTGTGCTTCATCGCAGGAGAGAAGGGGATTAAGGTAGGGAAATGCAATGAACTCTGTCTGCTGCAACGTGGCTCTTTTTGGCTTTTACTCACCTAGTTGATACAGCTGCTTAACTGGTTTCTGGAGTTGTCTGAGACAATTAGGTCTTTATATTTTTGTTAAGTTTCTCCTAAAGAAACAAGGGCCTGAGTTTTTTGTGTTCCACCATCTTGCTGATGTTAGTCCCTGTACACATTTGGTTTTTACTCCAGTCACTGTTAGGATATTTTACCTGTGTTACCTATCATGCCTATACAGATAATCACAGGTGTTTTACTATTATATGCTTTATTGCTAAAGGGCTATTTTTGATAACTGTTATGATTTGATGTTACATGTAGTTCTTTAATAAACATAAGTTTATTCTGTTTTGGGGTGTTAATTTTTTTTTAATTTTTTATTAACATATAATGTATTATGTATTATTTGCCCCAGGGTACATGTCTGTGAATCATCAGGCTTACACATTTCATAGCATTTGCCATAGCACATACCCTCCCCAATGTCCATATCCTTAGCCCCCCCCCCCCCGCCAACTCCCAGCAACCCTTAGTTTGTTTCGTGAGTTTAGGAGTCTCTTATGGTTTGTCTCCTTCCCCATCCCATCTTGCTTCATTTCTCTTCCCCACCCTCCCATAACTCCCTGCCCTGCCTCTCAAATTCTTCATATCAGAGCAATCATGTGATAATTGTCTTTCTCTGACTGACTTATTTCGCTTAGCATAATACCCTCTAGTTCCATCCACGTTGTTGCAAATGGCAAGATTTCGTTTCTCTTGATGGCTGCATAGTATTCCATTGAATATATATACCACATCTTCTTGATCCATTCATCTGTTG
>CM052807.1:9950775-10020146 GCA_028533885.1 Nasua narica
GGCAGAAGGAAAGGGAGAAGCAGGCTCCCCCCTGAGCAGGGAGCCCTGATACAGGGCTGGATCCCAGGACCCTGGGATCATGACCTGAGCTGAAGGCAGAAACATAACCAACTCAGCACGCAGGCGCCCCTGTGTGTGTTCTTTTGAGTAGGAAGTGATAAATAATTTTAATAAGGCTTGTTTGTTGGCTGGTTTATTTTTAGGCTTTTCATGAAATTTTGAAATTAACTATAAATTCTAGTCAGTGCTATGGTGACATTTTGTTAATAAGAAAGATTCAGTAGTGTTTGAATCATGTTCTTGAGCTTCTAACATAGTCCATTGTTTAGAGAACATAGAGGAATAATGTCCTCAGCTACCTTGCAGTAGTTTGATGTGACAGTACTTTTCTGGAAAATTTTCTGGAAATCTTCTGGAAAGTCTATGGCTATAAAGAGGGTATGGTCTTCGTAGATGTGGTGTAGTCGGATATTAAAGCAAAGGTTGTGGGAAGGGGGTAGGTAATCTTTAAGCATCTGGTGTGTTTCCTGTGCTTTATATAGATTTCATTTAGCCACCACCAAAAGTAAGTGAATCATAATGTGTTTCCATTTGACAGCTGAGAAAACTGAATGGGAAAGGTTAAATAAGAGAGTTGAGCGGCAGCATTGGGTAGTGTGATTGGCGCAATGGGCATCAGATCCATACATGTTGGCATTAGAATCCGTTCAAGCTGTGGGCTTAAGATAAGTTGCTTAAAATTCAGTTTCCTTGTCTGTAAAACCATCATAGTGCTTACATTATAGGATTATTTTAGTAATTAAATGAAACCATGCAAGTTGAGTTCTTAACCTAATGTCTGGGAAATTGTAGGCACTCAATGTTATTTGTCACTAACAAATATAAACATAGATATAAATAAATCTATAAATCTATCTATATATATACACACACACACACATACACATGTTGAGTTTTTAAGTTAATGTTTGGGAAATTGTATGCCCCCAATTAATGTTATTTTTCCCTAACATTTATATATGTATGTATTTATATTTATATTATAAATATGTGTCTTTACATTTACATGTGTATTATATAAATATACACAAATACATATGTATATATATTTCTATTTATATGTTTATACATCACATATAGGTGTACACACACACACACACACACACACACACACACACACATATAAAACTTAAATTGGTATTTTATTGGTTTCCCAAGGTCTCAAGCCTTCTAAGTTGAGCATGTGGTACGTGGTAGAATCAGGAGACTGGTCTCTCACTGAAGCCCATGTTTTTTTCATTGTAGAACCTTGAAAAGTTTGCTAGATTGGAGGAAATGAGAAGCAGAGTGATGAAAATGAGGTCGGAGAGTGTTAATAAAGCTGTCATCTGCTGATTGGCTGCTATAGGTTAGGTGTTTTACTTATGTCATTGCATTTAATCTCCTTTCATTAAATAGCCTGGCCAAGACCAGGGAGTTGGTATGACAGAGCTGGTCTGTCTCATTTCAAAATCTGCGCTCTCCTCATTAGGCAGTGCTCTCTCCCCGTAGGTAACTAATGAGGTTATTCTGACCTTGAAGGGAAAGGGAGCACTTTGAGGGTTGAAACTGGTCACACAAGAAGGACTTCTGAATGAGTTTCATTGCACACTTTTTAAGGAAGCATGATGATATGAGTACCATCCTTAGGGAACTCTAGTGGGGGATGAAAGCCTAAGAAAAATAGAAAATTATGTTGATGTATCTTAATCATCAAAGATGATTGCAAGATTGGTTTTTCCAATAGAGAGGACTTAAGAAATGCTGATGGAATGCCGGGATGGATCTGGAGTTGAGACTTGGTCAAGAAAATACGAATTTACCGTTTTCTCCTGTCCCCAATAATTAGAGGAGAGTGCCAAAAAACGGGAAAAAAAAAAAGTCATTGATGGTTAATGGTATAATCTGGAAGACTATACAAGACTTTTTAGTAGTGGTTGGTAGAACATAAATCCGGTGAAAAAAAAGTCGGCAGAAAAGAAGTGTCCCGCTGTGAGAGCTTGGGGGGGGGAGTGCACAGCACTAGAAATGCCACTGGTTTGACTTGAGGCGCGTCTGGGGGAAAACCCTGGGGTGTTGATGCACTGATTGGCCGTAGATGGTTTGTGTCGTCTAGAATGAGGTCTTAGCTTGTGGGTGTCAGTTCATTCATTACACCAGTGCTTCCGGATTGGGGAACCTGAGTGGGCGAGTGTGACGGTGTGTGCTTTCTCGCTGAGAACCCTGACCAGGGGCAACCTTGACCTGTGTGGTTAATGTCCCTTTTGGGCAAGTGCACCAGGCCTCCTTGCAGACTTCCCTAGTGGCTTTAAAGCTCGGGTTTCTTCCTGGGGGTTTTAAAGCAGCATTTCTCCTCTTTTAAGTCTTCAGAGTTTTATAGGATTCCTTCAGTGGGATCCTATTTTTTCTCTTGCCTTGGTATTTTCCTTTCCATTTGTGGAAAGGAGATAATAGGAGTTTTGTATTATGCAATAATCGAACCCTCTTGAGTTGGTAAAATGGGTGTTTTTAATCTTTCATAATTTTCCCCTTTTCCTTGAGAGCCAGGATTTTTTGTGTTTGGTTGTATAAAGCATATTTGCTTACATATAGTAGCTACTGTGTTGCCAGTTTTAAGTTAGTTTTAATTTTCTTGGTGTACTGACAGATTTTAAGATTCTTGGAATAGACAAAATTCAAATGCGATTTTTGTGTGTGGTTAGAAACTGCATAGTTTAAAAACCTGTATCTGTTGTTTTGCATACATTTCTGCATTAAATAGTGGAAGCTATTTTTAAAAACTCATTTCCTTTGAAAATTTAAAAAATAAAAATGTTACTGGAAAGCATGCTACTTTTAGATCTTTAAGGGACTAGCAGATAGAGTGTCATGGCCTAGAACAGTGCTCAGCAAATTCTGCCCTCTCTGTCTCTGTAAATAAAATATTATAGGAACAAAGTCATAACCAAATTCATGTAAGTATTGTCTGTGTTGAGACAGAGACCATAGGGACCACGAAGGCTAAAATAGTTACTGTCTGCTTTTTGCAGGAAATGTGTGCTTATCCCTGGCATAGAATAGTAGTTTCCACTTCTAGGGTCTCTTGGACATTTTTACACTCTTAAAAATTATTAAGGACTCCAAAGAACTTATATGCATTATGCTGATGTTTACCGTATTGGAAATAACTGAGTAATGAAAAAAAATTATTTTAGTGCATTTAAAAATAACGATATTAAGGTGTGCCTGGCTAGCTCAGTCAGTAGAGCGTGTGACTTTTGATCTCAGGGTGGTGAGTTCCAGCCCCACATTGGGTATAGAGATGACTTAAAAATCAAATAATATTAAACTTATTTTTTTTAACAGAAATAACATTTTCTTTAAAAAAAACAAGAGGTGGATTGAGAGGCAGAGATGAGGGAGAGGCACAGAGAGAGAGAGGGAGAGAATCCTAAGCAGGCTCCACGTCGAGCACAGAGCCTGAGGTGTGACCTTGTGGTCCGGATCTGAGCCAAAATCAAGAGTCGGACATCTAACTCCCTGCGCCACCCGGGTGCCCCAAAATAACATTTCTATGAAAAATAACTTGTTTCCCAAAACAAAAGCATTAGCCAATTGGCAATTTCTCTGGTGCCTGGATTAATAGACCGCCATTTCCATTTTTGTGCATACTTTAAACTTATCACTGTATGTTTGGGTTGGAGGAGATGAAGAAAATCACACAGGTGTGCAGATGGAAGAGGGACAAGTGTTTTGACAGCCCGTTCAGTGAATTGTGGAGATTCTTCGATACAACACCAAAACTTGTTGCATGGTTGTTTATTAAAGGGAGTTACAACGTGGAATCTGAAAGTATATCAATGAACTTACCATATTGGAACTGTGAAATCCATTGCTCTGTCTTGTACTTTGAGTGAATCTTTTATTTGTGCATGATTTTCTAATATCTTGTGTTGATATTTTCAAAAACATTCACAATCCACATGTAGACACTATTTAAAAAAAAAAATCACATTGGTTAATATTGCCATTGATCTCCGAGGAGCCTTTGCATATTGGGAAGCTGCTGGAACTATGCAAAATGGGGGCTGGGTCCTAGTGTGTTTGCATTTCTCAGCCCCTCCCAAAGTGAGGCCAAAGCAGCCTCTCTGGTGGGCCCGACTTTTAGACGATTATATTTTTTACTCAAAAGTTTCTGTTGTATCATTAGCAATGCATACTGTCAGTGGTCCCCCCACCCCCCCGAAGTCCCAGATTCATTTCATTCATTTTCAAGAAAATGTTTACCAAATACTCAAGCCCGATTAAGGTCAGTACCCGAATAACTTGTCTTTCAGTTGTTCTTTTAAGTAAAAACAGTTATCCACGAAAAAAGCAACTGGTTTGGCTTACAGAAACCGTCACACAGGTGTTTTTCTCTGAGACAGACATGACTTCATTTACGGCAACAGCACCTTCTGTGTCCTTCTCATTGCATCACACCGGACGCTAAACAGGCAATTATATAGGAATTTGATTTAAGAACTTTTTACTCAATTAAGAACATTCTGGAGTGAACATTTTTTCTTTCTCCTCCTCCTCTGTCGTCATCATCGTCTTTTTTTTTTTTAAAGGTTTTATTTATTTATCTGACACAGAGCGAGAGCGGCGCGAGAGAGGGAACACAAGCAGGGGGAGTTGGGAGAGGGAGAAGCAAGCTTCCTGCTGAGCAGGGAGCCCGACACGGGGCTCGATCTCAGGACCCTAGGATCATGACCTGAGCGGAAGGCAGCCACTTAATGACTGAGCCACCCAGGCGCCCCGTCATCGTCTTTTTTAATGTGAGTGCTTGGCACTGAAGAGCACAAGGATGAATAATTTCAATTTGGTGTAGCAGTTTTTCCCACCATTGCTTTTTACCATCAGTGCGGATGTCGACACAGTACGAAAGGCTAATGGCATCTTGGTATTTTTATGAAACTAATTTGACCTCATGAACCCCTCTGAGAGGGTCTTGAAGACAACTGGGGGTCTGCAGACCACACTTAGAGAGCCGCTGGTGTAAATGGTGTAAATATCATTTTAGATAAGTGGATTTATGCCACTTAGCTATGTGTTGCTTCCTTTATTGTCTTACAGTTAGAATTTATGAAGTTTTCAATAATGTTGACAGATATCAGTTTGCTGCTTACATTGGTTAATATATAACAAATCTTTCAAATCGAGCTTTTAAAAAATGAGGTTTGGTTTTTGTTTTTTTGTTTTTTTTTTAGATTTTATTTATTTATTTGACAGAGATCACAAGTAGGCAGAGAGGCAGGCAGAGAGAGACCGGGAAGCAGGCCCGCTGAGCAGAGAGCCCGATGCGGGGCTCGATCCCAGGACCCTGAGATCATGACCTGAGCCAAAGGCAGAGGCTTAACCACTGAACCACCCAGGCGCCCCCCAAATCTGAGTTTTCTTAAAAAGATTTTTGTCAGCACAAGAAGGGGAAGCAGCAGAGAGAAACAGGCTCCCCGCTGAGCAAGGAGCCTGATGTGGAACTTGATCCCAGCACCCTGGAATCATAAACCTTCTAGAAAAAGTTTAGTCTTTTGTTATTTTATTGCTCTGATTTTGAAAGCATAGCTTGGAGTACTTGTAACAGGTGAAGTAACCTGCAGTTGGATTACTGGGTACAGTTACTGTCTCCTGAAACAGCATATTAATAGGATTTTTAAATACTTAGGATGAGTTAATTTAAAGTTTTCATGTTTGGGGCTGCTGGGTGGCTCAGTCCGTTAAGGATCCGACTCTTGATTTCAGCTCAGGTCTTGATCTCAGGGTCATGAGATTGAGCCCCACTTGGGCTCTGTGCTCAGCGTGGAGTCTGCCTGAGATTCTCTCCTCCTCCCGCTGCCCCTCCTCCTGCTCACATTCTCTCTGTCTCTCTCTCTGTAAATAGAGAAATCTTAAAAATGTTTTCATGTTCTTGTGTACTCTGCCGTATTGAGAGGAAATGTGGAAACTAGGTCCGGCATTGCTTTCTTGTTCAACTGCTTAAACTTGGTGGGTCTGTGCCGTGTTGTGGTTTCCGATAAGAAAGATCTATTTGGTTTTGCCTCCCATTTTTGGCACAAAGCTCCTAAAACCCTAGTTGATAAGAGTGATCAAGGTAATCTTGTTACTGGTAATGTGCCCCTTTCAGCCACACCTGCGATTATGGTAACTCGGTGCCTTTTGTAAAGCTCCTGAGAATGGAGGCTGGCTGCCCGCGGACCAACCTTGATTGGAGAGTTGGAATTTGCAGTCGAGCTCTGGAAATGTGCGAGGGGCTAGAGGCAGCATCCGTCACCCATGGACAGCGATTGACTCAGTCGTGCCTATATAAGGAAGTCTCCATAAAAACCGAAAAGGACAGAGTTCAGAGAGCTTCTGGGTTGGCGAATGGGTGGAGGTTGGGGGGGGGGTAAGGTGGTGGGGGCGTGGGGTAAGAGGTGCACCTCCAAAGAGAGGGCATGGGGAGCCCTGTGCTCCTTCCCATACTTGCCCTAGTATCTCTTCTATCTGGCTGTTCCAGAGTTGTATCTATTTTTAATGAACCGGTGGTCTAGTCAGTAGAGGTTTTCCTGAGTTCTTTGAGTGACTCTTGCCAATCAATAAAAACCAAGCAGGGATTCATGGGAACCTCTGATTTATAGTGAATTGATGAGAAGCACAGGTGACCCGCCTGAACTTGTGGTGACCTGGGGGCGGGGGCAGCCTTTTGGGACTGTGCCCTTAACCTGTGGGATCTGATCCCATCTCCAGGTGGAGAGTGCCAAAACTGAATTAAATTGTAGGACACTCAGCTCGCGCTGCAGAATTGCTTAACGTGTGGAACACCACGGTTGGTGTCAGAAGTGTCTTCTCCATAGAGGAAGAGGAGACACACAGGAGGAGCGTATCTTTCTTAATAGTTTCATGGGCATATGGATGAAAATTTCTACAGATGACGTTCTCTGGGTGCAATGAGACCGTTTTTGCTTTACTGGAAACTCAAACTTTTTGCGACAAACACTTGCACTTCCGTGGTTGACCACTAGATGTCATGAGTGCCACGGGAGCCCTAAGAGTTACCCAAGGCCAGTAGAAATTGAACATTGTAAGCTCTAGACCTTCACATATTTCACTGTTTCCACATGATCGATGCCAGAAGAACCTGATACTGTGTGATATATAGAAGCAAGGTACAACTGGAATAATGAAATTTCAAAAATAAGCCTTTTTAAAGGAGGGTTGTAATAGTTCTATTGGGTATTGTAAATGTTTCAGGTGCACTTGATATCGCTGTTGGGTTCCTGGCGTTTGGGTCTCTCTCTTTTTTATGGAAAGATGGATTGAACTTCAATTTAAGAATATTCAGTAATCCCTCTCAGGACATACTGTAACAGCTGGTATTTTTGTGTTGTAGTAAATCGATTCCATACAACAGTCAGTAATAATTATGGCTGGGTTCTGACAAATTCCAAAGTATTTTCAATAAATTTAGCCAAAGAAAATAACATTACTACAAAAATTTAGCTCAGTTTGAAAGTTAAACCCAGCAACTCTGCTTCGTTGTACAAAAGAGTAAGCATTTTTTACTGGTTGGGATTTTATCAAACCCTTTACTTTTTATTAGTATATGTAGATACATTCTGAGAGGATAATTACTTTGTAGCATATATTTATTTAAGTACTACGACTTTGGAAGAATTTAACCTTGGGTGTTGGTCATGAAATACAAAGTGAGAGACGCTGAGGCCCTTCATAAATGGCTTTATGTGTGCGGCACTAATACCAACTCAGAAGGATGTTTTGCTGTGGGAATGTAAGGTTGTCTTAGCAGTGATAGAATGTTTAATATAAGATCACTTATTATATATCGTGTTTGTGGTTTATAAAAGTGAAGCATTGTAAGTTCTTTAAGGCGTGAAGAAGGGGGTAGTATGTATGGTACAGACCATTGAATGTGTATTTCTATCGGTAAGCAATCTGTATGATTTAAATTATGATTTATGGCATAAAGAACTTAAATTATCTACGTCACACACACACACACACACACACACACACACACACACACACACACACACACACACAATCTACCCACACGCGTATACATATTGCCCTAATGGTAGAAATGAGTGTGCGTTCGCTTTACAAATTTCAACCATTTCCTCCTTTTTTTCTCATCAAAACAATAGTCTTATTGAGTGCCTTCTTTAAGTCATGTATGGTCTGTTTCCTACTTTTTTGTGTGTTCAAATTAATTTTAAATTAATTTATGTAGTTGAAGATTGTTAGATTGTTAGAATAATTTATGATAGCAAAGCAGAGTTGCCTCCTAAAATTGTTGGAAAACAGCCTCAGAGATGGGCATTAATGAAACTTTGTCTTTCTCACTTATTTTTAGCTTCATGATTTATAGTTTACTTGGTATTTTTAAAATAACTACCCTCATTTTTTCAATTAACAGTCTTCTCTGCATTCTTTATCAACCTTTGTAATATGAAACAAAATGCAGGCCATTCCATTAGTTAGTCTGGTTCAGGATAGTCTCTCTGGTGAATTTTTTCACACTAACGTTCGCTTTGATAGTTAAAAAGCTAATTTAGAAGGTTTTAATAGAATTTTGCAGTTTAGACTTTTTCAAGTGAAATTTGGCAAGCTCAGTATTCCTTATTCTGTGATATGAATCAGCAATTTAAGGGCTTCACGGGTTGAAGTGAGCCAGTTTTTCGAGTGTTTATAATATCTGTTTTTCTTGTTAATATATGTTAGAATATGCTTTTAAATTACTGAATTTGCTTTATAGAGAACTGGGGGGAAAATGCATTAAAAAAGGACTTAAACACATTGTGTGGGTCTTCTGGTTTCTAAAAAAAAATGTAAATGTAATGTATTTTCCGTTATTAGGCAGCAGTGGTCCAAATTTAAACCACATGGCCTTCTCCTAGGTGTCAGGCCAGTGTAAGTTTTAATCTCGCTACTTTCTCTTTTATGTTTTCATTTTATAATCTCATTGCCTGAATTAAACTGCTCCAGTCACAAGAGCTAGCATTTCTTGTTTGCTGATCACATGCCGGAGGCTGTGTTGTGAGACTTAGTGTACTTAATTATCAAACACTTCTAAATTGCTGTTATCTCCATTTGTATAGACGGAAGTGAAGGCACAGTAAGATTAAATACATTGTCTAAGATCACAATTTAGCAGGTTGAGAGATGAGGTCAAACTGTGGAGTCCTTGCCCTTCCGCTAGGAGAAGGCAGCGCCTTTCTGCTTAGGGCAGGATAAACCGTAGTTAAAACAACCTTTGGGAAAAAAATGGGTATTTTTCAAAGGGCATCAAAGCTTAGTTTTTTGCTAAAAGAACTGACTTTTGTGTATTAGATCGGGAGGTCTCTGTTTAGATTGCTAACACTTCTGGGACTCCCTCACATCTTCAGTTCTAGTAATTTCTGCAGGTGATTGGCAGTTGCAGTTAGAGAGCTTGGCAGTTGGCGTATTAGGATGAGCTATTTAACAAGTTACAAGTGTTTATGGGTTGTGGGCCGGCTACAGTCTCTGTTTTGCATTAGAGATAGAGCATCGAATCACAGTAAGAGATTCAGAGCATTTTAGACTAGCACTGGCGTTAAAAACCTTCTTGACGTGTTTAACCTGCATTCAGCAGCCCTCATACCAACTGCAAAAAGGATATATGCTGGAGGAGCTTTTGTGGTTTTAATTAGAAATTTCACATCCAAATCAAAAACTATGTCCTTCTTACGTACGTGCGCGTAACATGTAGACAAAATTTGGAAGAACCGTGATCTCTCTGGTAAGCGTGTTAGCGTAAGAGCTCCAAATTAGTTGCAGAATGCTGCAATTTAGTCGTCTTCCCTATTATTTTTAAAGTATTTTTCCTTCTCTTTTTAGAAACGCCCTGCTCCATATATAAATCTCAGTCGACAGCGTGGCTGCAGGCTATTGACCTAGGATTCTCTGTGGCTTTCTCAGTGGAGAGTGTCCGGTGTGTGCGGCTCGCATCATGCCTGCCTTATCAACGGGATCTGGGAGCGAGGCAGGTATGTGAACCCACCAGGGGCTGCTTTCCTTCCATCCTTACTGAAAGTTTTCTTGTTCACCGTGAAAAACAGCATTGCTTTAAGTAAGCGCAAATGGATCAGGCTTGTTTTTCTGGAACCTGCGTGAGGGGCACAAAATCAACTTAGATGCATCCTTCCAAGATGAGTTCTCAAAGGACCTGGTGCCTCGTGATGATGCCCTCCTACGGTCTTGCCTTTTGGGATAATGCCGTGCATTTAAAATTGCTTTAAAAAAAGGTTTTAAAACATACGAAAAAGTATGGCCAGTACCATGATACTCCTGTTATTCTTCACTCCGATTTGATAACAGGTATGAACTTTCTGCCATACTTCAGACATGGCACTTTTTAAAGAAATGAAACAGGGGTGCCGGGATGGCTGTCATTAAGCCACTGCCTTCGGCTCAGGTGGGTCCTGGAATTGAGCCCCGAATTTGGCTCCCTGCTCAGCGGGAGGCCTGCTTCTCCCTCTCCCACTCCCCCTGCTTGTGTTCCCTCTCTCACTGGGTGTCCGTCAAATAAACAAATAAAATCTTAAAAAAAAAAAAAGAAAAAGAAATACAGTCCCTACGCCATTCTGGCATTTTCTTTCTTCCTGTCTCCACAGGTTAAAACACTAGTACAAAGTGGATATGTCATTAAGGGTTTCAGTTAAAACAGACAAGCATAGTTGACCTCATTATCAACTCATTATCAGTGGTGATATTTAGTGGTACTTTGAATAAAGGGTTCCAAGAAAGAGAAGAAACTCGTGTGTGTGTGTGTGTGTGTGTGTGTGTGTGTAGAATCCTTTCCTCCTGACCTGTTTCAGGGAGGTGTGCGAGGCAGGTCAGTGACCCTTTGAAATCTTTTTTTTTTTTTTTTTTTTTTTAAAGATCTTATTTATTTGACAGAGAGCTCACAAGTAGGCAGAGAGAGGAGGAAGCAGGCTCGATCCCAGGACCCATGCCCCCTTTGAAATCTTATTCTGGAAACAGGACTTTTTATTTTCCATTTAAAAAAATAAAAAAATTAAAAGAAATCTCATTTATTTATTTATTTTATTTTTGAGTTTGGTCAACACACAATGTTACATCAGCTTCAGGTGTACAACCTAGTGATTCAGCTTCTCTGCTCCCCATAAGTGTAGCTGCCGTCTGTGCCATCCAACACTATTAGTGTCATTGACTATGTTCCTTCTGCTGTGCCTTTAAACTCCCGTGACTTATTCATCCCATCACTAGAAGCCTGCATCTCCCACGCCCTGTCCTCCATTTTGCTCATCCCCCCTCCCTTTTGGCAACCATCAGTTTGTTTTCCGTGTTTATAGGTCTGAAATAAAAACTTATTTTTAAGATTTTACTTATTTGACAGAGATCGCGTAGGAACACAAGCAGGGGGAGAGGAAGAGAGGGAAGCAGGCTTCTCACTGAGCAGGGAGCCCAATGTGGGGCTTGATCCCAGGACCCTGGGATCATGACCTGAGCCAAAGGCAGATGCCCAACAGCTGGGCCACCCAGGGACCCCCAGAATCAGCACTTCTTCAAAAAATTTGTGGACCCTTTGTGAAACTATTAGAACAGAACGTGATAAAAGTTGAGGAGCTCTGCCTTGCATTTTCAAGACCCCCCTCAAAAGAAGCGGCGTAGTGTGTGACTAAAAGTAACATTCTGTGTGTTGCACTGACCATCCTGAATTTGGTTTCAACCAGTGCCATTCTGTAAGCAGCTGCCATAACGGTCTTGGGTGTGGGCAGTTACTGGCACCATAATTTTAACAAAGCTGAGCCACAAATTTGGAAATACGCTTCTTTGCTCTCTCAGGCGTATCCATACTTACCTTTTGGCAAGTTTTGTCTCGTCTTTAATCCATCTGTAATGATTTTTTCCACTGTAATTTACACTGAGGATTAGTTTTTCTTAGGAAGTGATTTTGATTTTCAAATACATAAAAATCTTTTTTTTTCCTCAAGACATTCACTTGGAAGCCAGGTCCTTTGGAAAAAAAATTTTTTTTGCTTCATTTTAGTTTTTATATAGTCCCACATTGTGTTCTACTATATAAAATGAATGATTTAACTTTCCATAGTGGTTTGGGAAATTATAGATAAAATTTATTTGAACCATAAATTTACTGCAGTTGTGTAATGAATAAGTTTTATGCCTTGCTGTGTGCCAAAAATGCCTCAGTTTAATTGAATGCAAAATACTGTTGCTTACAGCTATCTCGAGATATGATTAAAATGGAGTATCTATAGTTGATGGGGACAGTCAAAGGGTTGCTCATGAAAGTAGCGGAGGCGACTCCAGAATTTGAAAAGGACTTTTCCAAATGTAGCTGGCTCACTTGGTGCAAATGCCCATGTCTCAAGTGCCCATGTGATTCACACATGGCTTTGTGATCTTTTTTGACCTGTATGTCCAGCAAGATTAGAGTCGAGCAGAGAAGATATGCCTGTTGCAAGAGTCCCCGCATCCAGGGAAGTTCCAATGCGTGGTGCGTGTGTGAGACTCTTATGGTTCCCTTGTAGTTCCTTGCAGACCAGATGCAGTGTACCAGTCAGGGGTCTTTGTTGCCCTGGACAGCGTTGCTTAGCAAAGTCCTCTCCAGGGTATAGAGCTGGAAAGCAAAACCGAAGGGCAGATATTCATGCGGAGGAGAGAGTGGCTCACAGCCACTCCGATGCCCATAGTACCCACGTGGGAGAATACTTTCAAATAATTTCACTGTAAAACTCATGCCATTTCTCCCCCTCCACTTTCTACTTCTTTCACTAAGGAAAAAAATGTTGAATTACACAAGGAATTCATAAAAACATCCTCCTTCTCAAAGATGCATAAATAAAAAAGGAAAAATTTTTTACCCATCATTAACCTGCCCCCAATCTCATTTTCTTTCCCCGTTTGATGAGTATCCTTCAAGAACGTTCTGTACGTTCAACAGTTATATATGGATGTCCAGAAATATATTGTTTTAGGTCTTTTTGTTCTTGACTTTTTAATCAGATTCTGTCACACTCTGGATTGTTCTATAATGTTTTTTCCTATACCAAGTAATGTCTCAATTGTATTTTCATAGTGTGCATGTGTGTGTGCGTGCGCACGTGTGTCTATATAACCTTTCTATCTATACATACATCTGTATATCTACCTCATTCTTTGAAACCAAGACATACTTTTCCATAATACCACAATTTAGTGAGCCGTACTTCTGTAGGTGAAAGACCTGGTTTTGCTGCTGTTGTAATATTTTGGAAGAAAAGATGTAAATCTTGAATGGATGTTGTCAAATTGTCCTCCAGAGCGGCTAAAGCACTTAATGATCCATGGACAGTGGAAGGATCCCTTCCCCCATGTTCTTGCTGAAGGAGTATAAGCCTTTATAATTTTTACCCATGGTATAAACGGGTAAAACACGGTATCTTAATTGTTGAATGTGCATCACTACTGATAAGAACATATTTCCATTTGTTTAATGGCCTCTGGTGTGTCATTTCATATCCTTTCCCATTTTTCTATTGATTATCACTTTCTTAAGATTTTTACAGAATGTCTTTATTTTTGTATTTTGTATATTTTGGGGCATTTTAGGTTGAACACCATTTTTTTCTGGTCAACCATTTGTCTTAAATAGTATCATTTCTTTTATTGAAGTCGATAACTTATGTGAACAAATCAATCTTTTCTGTATGGTTAATGTTTTTTTTTTTTCTTATGCTTTCCTACATACTGCAAAGTTATGAAGATGTTCTCTAAGATTTTCTTCTGATAATGAAGATAGTTTGTTTTTACACATTTGGAATTTTAGTCCAGCTGTGATTTATACATGGACTGAAATCATAATCTAATTTTCCCACAAGAATGGCCAGTAGTCCCCAAATCTTTCCACATAAATTTGCAATATCCCCTCTGTTGCACACCAATATTACATATATGTTTTGGGCTTTCTTTCTTGGCTTTTTAAAAGAATAATTTTAATGGACCTTATGTTTCAGAGCAATTTCAGATTTACAGAAAGATGATGAAGGTAGTACGAAGTCCCAGTACACTTTATACCTTGTTTTCCCTGATTATTAACATCTTAGCTTAGTTTGGTACATTCATTTCAGTTAGTAAATCAATATTGATACACTACTAACTGTAGTCTATATTTAGATTTTCTTAGTTTTCCCTTATATATACTGTATGTTTATATATATATAAAATGTGTGTGTGCACGCGTGTGCGTGTGTCTGTGTATAGTCTCATTAAGCAACTCTTGTCCATGAAGGTCTCTCAGACTTTCCTTGTCCTTGGTGACCTTGGCCATTTTGGGAGTGCTCGTCAGGTGCGTTGTGGAATTGCCCTCTCGGGATTTGTCTCCTGTAAAGTGCCATTGTTATGGCGAGGGTACATACCGTCAGCTTGACCTATGACTGTCGATGTTGGCCAACAGGGTAAAGTGGTATTTGGTTTCTCCACTGTGAAGTTTCTTTTCCCGTTCTCATTTCCCATTCATCTTTTCCCATCCTGTACTGCTTGGAAGGAAGCCTGCATGTGCAGCCCACACTAGAGGGGTATGTTATGCTCCCCCTCCTTTAGAAGCTAAAGTGTCTGTATAATAGATGTGGAATATTTTGTCTCTTTTCTCCCATTTAGTTATTCATTCATTTATTCATATCAATGTGGACTCCTGGATATTGATTCTTTGGGTTATAATCCAATGCTAAATTTATCCTGTTGTTTAAAATGTTCCCTTTGTGGCTGTTGGGAGCCTTTCAGCTGGCTCCCATCAGTGTGGGCTGGCTTGTTTCGTTTTCACAGTTCCTTGCTTTTGACCCTACAAGGTGCCCCAGGCTCATTTTACAGGGCTCCAGTCCTGGACTCAGCCATTTCTCCAGGGAAAGGGAGCCCTAGTGCCTTTTACTGGGAAATGGGATTAGAACCCAGGATCTGGGTGATGGTTTGCACATTGCTACCAGAAGTTGTTTCTTTTAGGTCCTCTCAGCTGACAGAGCAAAGAGACACATGTGTGTACACTGATCCACGTAGATATACACATCATAAACGTTTTTGTGTGCAATCAGCTATAACTGTACTTGGCTACACATAAATTCTTACTGATGTCACCAACACTGATTCATTAACAAATGGATCGTTTTAGCTTCTTTCTCTTGCTTGTTTGTAAATTGCCATTCCTAACAGAAACCTGGCTGTCTGCATCCACTCCATTTACGTAATCCATTCCTTATACCATCATGCCATGCCATCATGGTTATTCAGTGCCAATAGCCATGTGAAATGAAGCATCCTGAAAGTAACCTGTGTATTTCTTCCCATTCACAGTCTTTTCAACCTCCATAGGAGTGGACGTTAAAAAAAAAAAACCCAAAAAACTGATTCCTGTTTCATAACATACATAAAACATAGTTTATGATTTCTGCAAGCTCCCTGGGCAATATAGTTTAATTTTGCTTGCTGAACTTTAGAAATGGGATTATTATATCATATGAATTGGAGTAGTTCTGTGTGTTACAACCCCCTTCTCTTGCTCTGTGGCTTGTCTTCTTGTTCTTTGTGCTGTCTTCCCTTATTCTGTATGCAGAAGTTAGTAGTTGAGCATCATTTTCCTTTAGGTTAGTGATTTCTGAACTGTATTCATGAAATACTTGCTTAACTTCTGATCAAAAAGCTAGTCCCTATTTCCATTTTGATTTTGATACTCTAGAATAGTTTTTTGTTTGTAAGGTGTGAAGTTGGGCTCCATATTAATTTTTCCCATGTGGGTATCTAGTTATCCCACCATGATGCAGTAAAGACTGTGCTTCCCTTTGCTATGCTACCATCTGGAACCTTCATTACTTTGTCGAATTTCAATGGTGATTGTGAACATCTTTGTTTTTAGTTCTGGATCTCAGAAGAAATTATTTCAGCATTTCTTCTTTGTCTTATTCGCCCTTTACTAGATTATGGAAGTTTCCCTTTATTCTCAGTTTGCAAAATGACTTCTTAAATGACTAGCCATTGAACTTTATCAGGTGCTTTTTATTTATTTATTATAACAATCATATGATTTGTTTCCTATGAATCTCAACATAGCAAACTTAATTGGCTTTTGACTTTTTCTAAAACGGATTTTTGACTATTAAACCAACTGATATTTTAGAGATAAACAGTTCATGATTTGTTATCCTTTTCATATATTCTGGATTTAGTTGGCTCGTATTTTATAACTTTAATATCTCTAATTTTGCTTTCCCATTCTCTCTCGTTAGATTTCCACAATATCATGTTAGCCTCATGTATTGAGTTGGGAGAGATCTTTACTCCTCTGTGGACAACTTTGTGAAAGACTGAAATTCTTTCTCCTTAAGTGGAACTTACCTGTTTAGGTTACCTGAGCCTGGAGATTTTCTTTTTGAAAAGAATATTGGTAACTGTTTTAAAGATTACAGGAATATTCAGGCTTTCTATTTCTTCTTGAATTAGTTTTAATGATTTATATTTGTCTAAGACTTGGTCCATTTCACCTAAATTTTCAAAGTATTGAAAAAGTTGCTTATAATATTTCATGTGTACAGTTTCTATATTAATATTTTTTCTTTTTGGTTCTGATATTGATATTTATTGTCCTTTCTTTTAATATTGCTGGAGTTCTGGCAGTTTCATTATTCTTTTTAGATTTAAAAGTTTTGGCCTTACTAATTTTCTTCATTGTGTATTAGTTTTTACTTCATTTTTTTCATTTATTTTTGATTTTTTTAAAAAATATTTTTCTAGGTTTTTTTTTAAGGTTTCTTTATTTATTTGACACACACAGAGAGAGAGAGAGAGAGAGAGAGAGAGAGAGAGAGAGAGAGGGAGAAAGAGATAGCACATGGCAGGCGGAGGGAGAGAGAGAGCAGGGAGCCCGAGGCTTAATCCTGAGATTAGAGCATGAAAGCAGTTAAGCCTGCGGGGCTTAATATCAGGACCCCAGGACCATGACCTGAGCCAAAGACAGATGCTTAACTGACTGAGCCACCCAGGCACTGCTCTTTTTCTAGTTAGGAACATTCATAAATTTTCAACCTTTTTCTTTTTCTCATGTTAACATTTAAGGGTATTTTTCCCTAGGTCCTGGTTTTATTACCTTAGAATCATTTTGTGATTGGTTATTTAGACCTTTCTTGAATTTACAAATAAGAATTTTTTAATTTATCTTTTTTCCTGATTTCTACCTTAATTGCTTTCAGGTCAGAAAACTTAATTTGCATTATTCTAGTCCTTTGAAATTTGTTTAGACTTTATGGCCAACTATATAAGCAATATTCTCTAAGTAGCCTGTCTGTGTCTAAAAAGAAGGTGTATTTTGCAGTTGTTGAGTGTAGTTTTCTATCTGTGTCTGTAGGTCAAGTTTGTTAAGTTATTCAAATATTCTGTGTTTTTACTGTTTTTTTTTTTGTTTATTCTCAGTTATCAAGAGAAATATTGTAAAAAGTTTCCCTTTATGACTTTGTTTCTTGCAGCTCTGTTCAGTTTTTGTTGTATATACTTAAACTTGTTATTAAATATAAATTTGTTTTGCTGATGAATTAATATATTTTATATCTTTTAATACATTTTATCTTAAATACTTTTTCTGTTAACATTTGCATGATATATCTTTTCCTATCCTCTTATTGTCAACTTTTCTGTATTCCTGCTGTGTTAGAGCTTTTGTGAGTTAAAGTTGGAACTTTCTGAGGTAACAAACTGGACAGTCTTTTAACTAGAGTATCTTCAATACAGTTAATTATAATATCTGATTTAAAAAATTTTAAATCTAACATTTTGTGTTTTCTTGTCCTGATTTTTTTTTTTTTTTAAGATTTTATTTATTTGACAGAGAGAGATCACAAGTAGGCAGAGAGGCAGGTAGGGAGAGAGAGGAGGAAGCAGAGAACCCGATGTGGGGGCTTGATCCCAGGATCCCGAGATCATGAACTGAGCCGAAGACAGAGGCTTTAACCCACTGAGCCACCCAGGTGCCCATGATTTTTTCTAAGTTTCTTTTTCTATTATGTCTTCTTTGGGATTGATTAGGGTTTTTGTTTCTCATTTTGGTTTTTCCCATGTGTAGTTTTGAAGTTAATACATTCTCTTTCTGTTCTTTTAGTGACTACCTTAGAAGTTGTGACATGAAGCCTTTATTATAAAATCCTATCTTAATCTGTACCTTTATTGTCAGACTTAAAGAAAAGCCAGAGATCTTAGAACACTTTTACCCTGTATACTTCCCTCTCAATTTAGGTGCTACTGTGTCCTGTATTTTAACTATCTCTCTTGGGGAAAAATAAAAAAACCAAAAACAAAAATACCCACAACATTGAAGACATCCTTATTTTACTTTGTGTTGTCAGTATTCATTTGGAGTTCCTCACATAAGAAAATTTTATTTGTTCTATTCTCCATCTTACAACTCAGCATTCTCAGGATTCTTCTGTTTCACCTGTTTAAAGTAAAAAAAAAAAAAAGCTTTAGAATCTACTAAATGGAAGGTTTATGGCTATCAAACTATGTCTTTCAGTGTATCAGAACATGTTTTTATTTCCCTTCATTTTTTTTTCATTTTATTAAAGTATAATCGAGATACGACATACCAGTTTGAGGTGTACAGCATGATTTGACATTTGTAGACATGGCGGAACAATCACCACAGTAAGTTCAGTTAACATCTCTCTTCATGCAAAGTCACACCATGTTTTTTTTTCTTGTGATGAGAACTTTTAAGATTTACTTTCTTTAAGGAACTTTGAAATTTGCAATACATTATTATTGACCATAGTCACCATGCTGTACATGAGTTCATTTTATAACTGGAAATCTGTACTTCTTGATTGCCTTCACCAATTTCACCCACCCTCCCCATCCCTTTCCCTTCTGGCAACCACCAGTGTATTCTCTGTGTCTATGACTTTTGTTTGTTTTTTAGATTTCAGATATAAGTGAAATCATATGGTACTTGTCTTTCTCTGATTTTTTTCACTTAGCATAATACCCTCAAGGTTCATACAAGTTGCAATTGATTAAATTTTTATTTATTTATTTTTTATGGCTGAGCACTATTCCTGTGTGTGTGTGTGTGTGTGTGTGTGTGTGTAAATCTTTTTCCATTCATCCCTCAGAGTGCACTTTGGTTATTTCCATATCTTGGCTATTGTAAAGAGTGCTGCGCATGTATCTTTCTGAATTAGTTTTTCTTCAGATAAATACCCAAAAGTGGAATTGCTGGATCATATGGGAGTTCTATTTTTAATTTTTTTGGTCTTTTCCAGACTGTTTTCTGTAATGGCTGCACCAATTTACAGCCTCACCAGTAGTGCACAAGGTTCCCCTTTACCCATAGCCTTATCAACACTTGTTATTTCTTGTTTTTTTAATATTAGCCATCCTCACAGGTGTGAGGTGATATCTCATTGTGATTTTGATTCGCATTTGCCTGATGATTAGTAACATTGAGCATCTTTTCATGTGCCTATTGGTGATCTGTATGTCTTCTTTGGAAAAATATCTATTCCGATCCTCTGCCCATTTTTTAAATTGTTTCTTGTTAATATGGAGCTGTATGAATTTTTTAATATATTTAGCTGCTAACCTCTTATTGGGTATGATTTGCAAGTTTCTCTCCCATTCAGTAGATTGCCTTTTTTATTTTGTTGATGGTTTTCTTTGCTGTGCAGAAACTTTTTAGTTTTATGTAGTCCCATCTATTTAGTTTTGCTTTTTTGTTGCCACTGGCTTTGGAATCTGATCCAGAAAAAAAAAGAAAAGTCTGTAAGAGTGAAGTCAAAGAGTTTACCACCCATGTTTTCTTGAGGAGTTTTATTATTTCAGTATTTCATTCTTTAGTCCATTTTGAATTAATTTCTGTATACAGTGTAAGATAGTGGTCCAGTTTCATTCTTTTGTATGTAGCTGTCTAGTTTTCCCAGCACCATTTATTGAAGAGACTGTCCTTTCCCCATTGTATATTCTTGCCTTTTTTGTTATAAAGTAATTGACCATATATGCTTGGATTTATTTCTGGGCTCTATATTCTGTCCCACTGATATGTGTGTGTATTTATGCCAACACTATATATTTTGATTACTTTAGTTTTTAGATACCTATAGCTTGAAATTGGGGGGTGTGATGTTTCCCAACTTGTTTTCCTTCTCACGATTTGCTTTGGCTATTCAGGATCTTTTGTGGTTCCATACAAATTTGGGGGCTGCTCTATTTCTGTGAAAAATCCCGGAATTTTGATAGGAATTGCATCGAGTCGATAGATTGCTTTGGTTAATTTGCAATATTTTTCAATCCATGAGCATGGAATATCTTTCTATTTATTTGTGTCGTCTCTTCTCAGTGTCCTGTAGTTTTCAGGGTATAGATCCTGCACTTCCTTGGTTAAGTTTATTCTTGAGTATTTTTTTTTTAATGCAGTTTTAAATGGGATTTATTTTCCTAATTTCTCTTCCTGTTAGTTTGTTGTTAGTGTATGCAAATGCAACAGAATTTTGTATATCAGTTTTGTACCTACAACTTTACTGAATTCATTTATTCTAATAATTTTTCTCATGGACTCTTTAGGGTTTTCTATGTATAAAATTGTGTTATCCACAAATAGTGATGGTTTACTTCTTCCTTTACAATTTGGATTCCAATTTATTTCTTTTTCTTGACGAATTGCTGTGGCCAAGACTTCCAGTACTGTGTTGAATAAATGTGGTAAGAATGGGCATCCTAGCCTTGTTCCTGATTTTAAAGTGGGAAGCTTTTTCCTGTTGAGTATGATGCTAGCTGTGGGCTTATGATGTATGACCTTATATGTTGAGTACATTTTGTCTGTAACCGCTTGTTGAGATTTTTTTTTTATCATAAATGATGTTGAATTTTGTCAAATGCTCTTCCTCATTTATTGGGATGGTTATATGATTTTTATCCTTCATTTTGTTAATGTGGTCAATTGATTTGTGGATGTTGAACCATCTTTGCATCCCTGGGGTAAATCTCAGTTTATCATGGCTTATGACATTTTGGTGTGTTGTTGAATTTGGTCTGCTAATGGTTGTTGAAGATTTTTATATCTGTATTCATCAAGGATGTTGGCCTGTAATTTTTTTCCCCCTCTTTTCTGGTTTTGGTACCAGGGTAACACGGGCCTCATAAAATGAGTTTGGGAGCATTCTGTCTTTAGTCTTTTGGGAAGAATTTGAGAATGATAAGGCATCAAATCTTTGGATGTTTGGTAGAACTTGCCAGTGAAAGCCATCTGTTCTTTTGTGTGTTTAGATTTTTTTGATTATGGATTCAATGTCCATACTAGTAATTGGTCTAATAAGATTTTCAATTTGTTCATGATCAGTCTTGGAAGATTGTGTTTCTAGGAATTATCCATTTCTTCTATGTTGTCTAGTTGGTTAGTGTATAATTGTTTATAGTAGTCTCTTAAAATCCTTTGTACTTCTTTGGTATCACTTGTAATTTCTCCTCTTTCTTTACTGATTTTATTTTAACCCTCCTTTTTCCTTAGTCATTCTGATCTTTGTCAATTTTATCTTCTTGGAGATCCAGCTCTTAGTTTCATTGACCTTTTCTACTGTCTTTTTAGTCTCTTTCATTTATTTTTGCTCTGATTTTTATTATTTCCTTCCTTCTACTCCTGGTTCTTTTTTTCTAGTTGCTTTGGGTGTGAGGTTGATTGTTTCTTGACGTAGGCCTATATAAGTGTCCCTCTCACAACTGCTTTTGTGCTGTATCCATAGATTTTGGTATGTTGTATTTCTATTTTAATTTGTATTAAGTTATCTTTTTGAAAAAGTTTTTTTGATTTCTTTGTTGACCTATTGGTTGTTCAGATTTTGTTTAATCTGCATGTACTTGTGATTTTTCCTGTTTCCTTCTTGTACTTGATTTTTAACTTCATTCCATTGTGGTCAGAAGAGATGCCTTGATGAATTTCAAGCTTAAATTTATTGAGATTTGTTTTGTGGCCTCCTGTATGGTCTATCCTAGAGATCGTTTCATGTGCACTTGAAGAATGTATATTCTACATTTGGATAGAATGTTCTGTATATGTTTAAGTCCATCTGGTCTAATATACCATTTAAAGCTGATTTTTAAAAATTGATTTTTCTGTCTGTATCTATTCATTGATATAAGTATTAAAGTCCCCTACTATTGTGTATTGCTGTCAATTTCTCCAGAATGTATGCAAACATTTGCTTCGTATATTTAAGTGCTTCTGTGTTATAAATAAATATTTGCAAATGTTGTATCTTCTTGTTGGATTGACCTCTTTTATTATAAGGTAATTATCATCGTCCTCTTTTATTACCGACTTTGTTTATATATAAATATAACTGCTGGGCTTTCTTCTGGTTTCCACTTGCATGAAACATCTTTTTTCATCCCTTCACTTTTAGTCTGTACACATTAGTCCTTACCTCTGAAGTGAGTGTCTTGTAGGCAACCTATAGATGGGTTTTTTTAATCCATTCAGCCACTCTGTGTCTTTTAATTGGAGAATTTAGTCCATTTGCATTTAGAGTAATTATTGGTAGGTATGTCCTTATACCCAGTTTGTTGATTGGTTTTGGCTGTTTTGTAGTTTCTCTTTGTTCCTTTCTTTTTCTTTCTTTTTTCCCTTGTGTGATGACTGTAGTGTTTTTTTTAGATTCTTTTTTCATTATCTTTTGCATATTTACTGTAAATTTTGCTTTTACTATGAAGCTCACATATAAAAGCATATATATTACAGTCTCTTTTAAGTTGGTAGCAAATTAAATTTGAATGCTAAATTCTAAAACTGCATTTTTTCTTTCCACCCATCCCCATGTTTTATGTTTTTGATGTATTTTGTACATTTTTAAAATTTTGCATATCTCTAGTTATGGTGGTTTTTGTTATATTGAGTACTTTTTTCTTTTAATCTTAATGCTAGCTTTATACGTGATTAATTGACTTTCTTTACTATATGTTTACCTTTGCAGTGCTATTTCTACTTTCATGTTTTCTTACTGCATTTCTTTAGCATTTCTTGTAGGAACAGTTTAGTGGTTATGAACACTTTTAGCTTTTGCTTGTCTGGGAACCTCATCTGTCTTTCAATTCTGAATGATAACCTTATTAGGTAGATTAATCTCAGTTGGAAGTTTTTGCTTTCAGCTCTTTGCAAGCCAGAGTGAACAGTATAATACATCTAAAGCTTCTGCTAAGAAACAGTCCATAGTTTCCTTGTATGTAACACGTTTTCCTCTTGCTGCTTTCAATATACTCTCTAAACTTTTGCCATCTTAATTATAATGTGTTTTGGTGTGGATTTTTTTTTTTTTAAGATTTTATTTATTTATTTATTAGGAAAGAGAGAGAGTGAGAGAGAGCATGAGGAGGGAGAAGGTCAGAGTGAGAAGCGGACTCCCCATGGAGCTGGGAGCCCGATGTGGGACTCGATCTCGGGACTCCGGGATCATGACCTGAGCCGAAGGCAGTTGCTTAACCAACTGAGCCACCGAGGCGCCCCCTTTTTTTTTTTTTTTTTTTTTGCTTTATCTTGTTTAGATTTCTCTGGGCTTCCTGGACCTGAAAATCTGTTTCCTTGTTCAGGTTAGGGAAGTATTTAGCCGTTGTTTCTTCAAATAAGTTTTCTTCCTTTTTCCCTGTCTTCTCCTGCTGGGATTTGTACAAGCCAATGCTCTTCTGCTTGATGGTGTCCTAAAGGCCCTAAGTTAGCTTCACTTAAAAAAAAATTATTTTTTCCTCTTCACTTTTAGGGTGAGTTCCACTACCATTTCTTCCAGATCCTTTCTTCTGCTTTACCTATTCTGTTATTGAATCCCTTTAGTGTACTTTTTTTTTCTGTGTAATTATTATATTCTTTAGCTCTATGACTTCTCCTTGCTACTATCATGTATTTTCTGTCTTTTTAAGTTCTCTTTGTGTTCATCCATGCTTCTCATGAGTTCAGTGAGTATCTTTAGGGCTATTTCTTTGAACTCTCTGTTATGGGAATCATTTATCTCCATTTCATTAAAGTGTCATCCCCCCCCCCCCACCGGGGTTTAAGTTTAATCCTGGTCTTCCGTTGGGAATGTGTCTGTCGGCTTCCTCATTTTCCTGACTTTGTATTAGGCTTTGTGTTAGGTGAAATACATAGCTCTTCTAGTCTTGAAGGGTCCTGTGTACGTGATGATTCTGATTATTTAACCTTGCCTTAGTTTTTCATTGTCTCTCATACTGTCTCTCCAATTATTTCAGACCTGTGAGACTCAGAAACACAATCCACCCTGGCCACCAGAGTCTCCTCTTAGTAGGCATCCCCTGTGTGGGTTGCATGCACCTGCTGGCTTGGGAGCCTCTGGCAGTGGGACCATCACTAGGGGTCAGGGCACTGGCCTGCTGCTTCTGGCAGGGCTGCGGCACAGTGTGGAGGGGGAGGAGGTCCTAGAAGGTTAGATTGAGAATGCAAAAATAGCTCCTGCCAGCACTGGCAATAGCAAGGTAGAGAAAGAGCATAAAAATGGCACCCTCCAGAGTCTTTTTTGTTGTTGGAGGGAATCGGAGTTGGGCTTTTTTGCCCTTCTGGTGGATGCTTTAAGATGAGCAAATGAAACTCCTTCACATATGGCCTAGGCTCCTTTCAGACTGGTACTTTTGCACTGGGTCCTGTGCAAATGAGCCTGCGCGTGAGCCCTCTAAGAGCAGACTCTCTATTCGCTGCAGCCCTATGACTGTCCTGGATGTAAGCTCCCTTGGTTTTCAAAGCCAGACGTTTTGAGGGTTGTCTCTCTGGTATGGGTCCCAAGGGTTAGATGCCTGAGGTGTGGAGCACAGATCCCTCCCCAGGGACGAGTTCTGTATTTGTGAGACCCCCTCCTCTATGCGCTGTGGCACGGGGGTTGGAGTTTTAGGTGAGAGTGTGTCTCTTTCTCTCCTAACTGTGTGGTTTTTTATCCTTTGTTGCGGAGTAGCTGTCCAGCTAGTTTGCAGGTTCTTCTCAGAGGTAGTTGTTTTATATGTAGCTGTAGATTTATTTATTGTGTCTGTTGGGGGAGGGGAGTTCATGATTTTCTTATGTCACTATCTGGAATTACCTCCCTATTTGCCTCTATTCTTGAACAGTATTTCTACTAAGCAAAGAAAGCTCGATTGGCTGTAGTTACTGATTTGTTTTCAGCATACTGAAAGATGATGACAAAGTGATATCTTTAAAGTCGCTATTTAGAAATCAGGTGTCAGGATCTCTGTTTTGAAGTAATCTTTCAAACCATGTTCTTTCTCTGGCTGTTTTAAGACTTCAATACATACATATACGTATTTTTAGAATAAGCTCTGTTTAGTTCTTTTAAAAATGTTTGGCCAACATTCAAATTGTCTACACCATAGGCCCATCTTAGGAAATCTGGTTAACCTTATTTCCATCTTCAAAATCATGCAGTTTGATCCTGAAAACAATAGATTCAAGTTAAGAAAGGTTTTGAATATATCACTGCAGTATGTCACTAACAGAAACCTTTTGAAATAACCAAAATGGACTTTATTGGCCTTGCCAATGTCATACAAGTGTTTTGTTCTCATCTTTCATTTAAAAGATGAATTATTTTTCCTTTTCGATAATGTGTATAGTTTATCGTGGAAAAGCAGGGTCTTCAACATGCTGCTCTTTTCTTCAAATTATTTCCAAAATGAAATATACTCTGCAATTGTGAACTGACTGTATTTTTATTGCTACAGTTCTTTTCTGCAGCAGATGAAGATCGTTAGGCACGTGGCTCACTGCTGGCTATTGTGTGTGAACAAAGAGCGCTGTGTGAATTGGCATTTGGATACAACTTTTTTTTGATAGTAGTACGCAGAGTTTGTGTTCCTTAAATTGAATCTGGACACTTATTCTTGTCCTTGTTACTGCTGATCAGGTATTTCTGAATGAAGTGAAAAGGTCTTATGCATGTAGTATGCATTTTTTGGTGTTAAATAGAAAAATCACTAAGTGGCATTTTTTCACAGTGGCTCTTACAGGTGTGTTTCCACTTCTGTGCTATTAGTAGATTTCTTGTAAATATCTGCTATCCTACCACATGTTAGCAGTTACTCTTCTACCTTGCATGCTCTTGCTATTACAAAAAGTCGAGGGGCGCCTCGGTGTCTCACTTGTTAAGGGTCTGCCTTCCGCTCAGGCCATGATCCCAGAGTCCTGGGATCGAGTCCCGAGTCAGGTTCCCTGCTCAGCAGGAGGCCTGCTTCTCCCTCTCCCACTCCCCCTGTTTGTGTTCCCTCTCTCGCTGTCTCTCTCTGTCAAATAAATAAATAAAATCTTAAAGTTCAGCAGGCATTTCTTTTGAGTTTTTCAAATACATGGTTTTATTTATTACAACAGGTTAGTAACAGTAGGATACTTTGTACTGAAGTATACAAAGTCACCTTCAATAAATACTGTTAATTGGAGACAGTTAAAAGTTTATACACAAAAGAAGCAGGTAAATCAGATCAGACCGTTTATAGAGGGGGATACATACATTAAATTCTCTATTGGTTACTCTGTGGTCATTAGATTTCATATATCATCTCATTGTGATTATATCTTAGTCTCTACACAAATGCTATGTAAACAAGTTGCTGAGTATTTTGTATCTCATGATATTGTACCGAACTTTGTATATGCAGCAGTTGTTTCATATAGGAATTTTGCCAGTAATTTTCATTATGTAGTATTTGTCTTTCGTTTTGAGACTCACTTTATAATCTTAATGGCAATAGTGTGATTTCTATTTTAGCTCTAAGGGGAGCAATGTCTCAGAATGTACATGTAGTTTACTTTTTAAGGTTTTCTTTAGGGTAAAATACATAGAATCTAAAATTGGCCACTTTTACTATTTTAATTGTGCAATTTAGTGGCATTAGATATATTCAAAATGTCATGCAAATATCACCACTGTCTGTTTCTAAAAGCTTTTCATCAGTCCAAACAGAAACTTTGTGTCTGTTAAGCAGTAACTTCATTTGTTCCCCACCCCCCAGCTCCAGACAACTTCTATTCTACTTTAGATTTTAACTGTCCCTAGATTTTCACTGTTTTAAATATTTCAGGGACATGGAATTATACAATATTTGTCATTTTGTAACTATACCACTCCTTGTAATGTTTTCAGGTTTCATCCATGTTGTAGCATGTATCACAGAATTTCATTCTCTTTTATGGTTGAATAATATTCCATTGTGTGTGTTGTTTGTTCATTTATCTGTTGATGGACACTTGTGTGTTTCCACCTTTGGGCTATGAATAATGCCGCAATGTACATTGCTGTAAGAGTATCTGTTTTGAGCCCCCAATTTCAGTTCTTCGGGTATATACGTAGGAGCTAAAATTCCTACTTATATAATAATTCTGTATTTAGCTTTGTGAGGAGCCATCAAAATGTTTCCATAGAGTGCACCATTTTACATTCCTACCAGCGTTGTATGAGGGTTCCAATTTCTCCATATCCTCATCACTACTTGTTACATTCTATAATTTTCGATTATAGCCATTCTAGTAGGTATGAAGTAATACTCCATTGTGGTTTTGATTTGAGTTTCCCTAGTGACCAATGATGTTGAGCATCTTTTCATGTGCTCTTTAGCCATCTGTATATCTTATTTGGAGAGATATCTGTTAAAGTCCTTTGCTCATTTTTTTTTTATTAAATTTCCATTTTGTTGTTGAATTTTGGAGTTCTTTATATATTTTGGATATTAAACCCTTATCAGATTTTCAACATGCAATTAATTTTTTTCCCATTGTGTAGGTTATCTTTTCACTTTCCTTATATCCTTTGTACAAAAGTTCTAATTTTGATGATCAGTGTCCATTTTTTCATGTGTTGCTTATGCTCTTGGTGGCCTATCTAAAAATCTATTGCCAAATCTAAGATTATGAGAGTTTACCCCTTGATTTAAAATTTGAGTTAAGGGACACCTGGGTGGCTCAGTCGGTTAAGCATCTGCCTTTGGCTCAGGTCAGGATCCCAGGGTCCTGGGATCGAGTCCCACATTGGGCTCCTTGCTCAGCAGGGAGCCTGCCTCTCCCTGTGCCTGCTGTTCCACCTGCTTCTGCATGCTCTCTTTGACAAATAATTAAAATCTTCTAAAAAAAAAAAATGTAAAATTTTAGTTAATTTTTGTGTATGGTGTGAGATAGGGATCTAAGTTAATGCTTTCACAGGTAGAAATCTAGCTGTCCTAGTATTGTTTCTTTTGTTTTCATTTCTGTTTTTAGTGACTATCAGTTTTTGTCCTCTAGCATTAGTTTGTGGTTTATCTGGAAACAATTTATTGGCAAAAGAGGTCAGTGTCCTTACTTTAAAAATGATTGGAAAACTTCGGTGGCTTCATGACACTGTTTATCAGAATTTCTTAACTGACAAAGCACTGAGGATAGAGGAAGTTACCTCTCAGGTCAAATAAAACCTGATGCTTATTATTGGGCTTTGTATTCTGACTTTGCAGCCCTGGCACAGCCTCATGAAATAATCATGCAAAAATCATAATCCCGTTGCAAATTCGAACCCGGCTGAACAAAATTTTACTTGATTTTTTTTTTCCTTCAATAGTGCTATGTTGCCAGTGGAAACTGCCCAGGGGCCTCATGAGAGACCACTGGACTCTGTAATGCTGAGCAGTTTGCACCTTAAGAAACGAGAATTAATCTGTTCAATCAAAATCCATCAATGTAAAACAAAATAAAAAAATTAATCTGTTCTTTTGCAGTTTCCTGTGAGGCTTGGAGCCCAGTTAGCTATTTCGAAAATGTCCCTCCTTGTTTTTGCAGCAGTTTCTTGATCAGGAGAAAGTGCCACATTAAATGACATTTAAATTAAAGGGAATATTTCTTGCTGGTTTTATGAAATAAGAGTAGGTACATCAGGAGGCTATTTCTATAGCCCAGAGTTCTTTATATTCTTGTGTGTATATGATGCTGAATAAAATTAGCCAAATTGCTAGGTTTTGTGTTAAATACTCTTCATTGTCCCAAAAGACAACTTGCTTTTTTTTCTTTTTTTTTTGTCTAAGCACAATCTTAGGGTTCAGTCCTAAAGAGGTTTATTGACAGTTTGGGCGACCTATATATATATAGGTCGTATATACATATATACATATACACACACACACACACACACACATATATATGTATTAAGGATTGTCTTGATAGATTTCAGATCCCTGTTGTTACAGAATTGTTCAATGTAAAATATTCTCTTCTCAAAAATAAACAACAAGAAGAAAACCTAGGCGAGGCCCATCAAAGAGGACTAGGGACCAAGGTCCAGGTCTAGTCAAAAAGAGGGTTCAGAAGACTCTGACCAAAAAATAAAAATCTGTAAGGTGTTTAAGCATTTTCCAAGAGTGAAAAACCAGCATTTGATCAGGAAAACTATAATTCTTACACATTCCTAATCCTAAACTGGGATTTCCAGCTATATATTCAGATCAGGATCCAAACCCAAACTCATTTTGAGAATTCTTATGAATCATGTCAGTCAAATGCCTTCTGAGAGTCCCTTTGAGACTTCCTCATGCAAAATACATTTTGAAAGAAAATATGCCTTCTTAAAAAGCCCTAAAAATGCAATATTTTCAAAACACATAGGTAGAGGCATGTACTTCAAATTAAAATCTGTGACAGGATGCATTTTAGCATCAGGAAAATTTTTGGAGACTGGCGTATGCATACATTGCATATATGTGTATCCCGTGACTTCCAGAGCTATCACATTCTTTTTGAATTAAGAAATTCTTCATGCCCCGTGAGTACTTGGCTTTTACGGCGAGGCTTATTTCTTTATGAATTAGTTCATTATCAGTTCAGCAAGCGCTTACTGAGCACCCACGTGCCAGCAGGATTGGGGGTAGACATCCTCTCTCTGGAGGTGCTTACACGACTGAGCACAGGTGTCTCAAGAACAAGGCCGACTGCGCTCATTATTATCGGAGGGGGGGAGATGGATGAAGTGAGATGAAGTTCAGAGTCAGGAGGTTAGTGCCGGCTTTTGGGGTAGAAGATGGAGGGGCACTTGATCTGGGAATTAAGGGATGAAGAGGATTTGGACATAAAATTATTTTACATGGCAGAAACTTGGAAATTTCTTCTAAAGGAATAATTTTCCTTAGGAAAATGAATTGCAGACAGCTAATGAGTTCCACGGAAATGAACTTTCCCCCATTCTGGTGATTTTTGAAACTCTGCTGAACTCTTAATCATGTGGCCTCACTTCAGTTTTTGATAGAAATATATTCCTACCTTACCTAAAAATTCTTCTCTCTCTGGTAATAGAAACTGTATTTAATGGGTTCATACTGCTTTTGGAATTTGTCATTCAGAAGACATGACTCTGAGAAAAGTTGAGGGATGCATGGTAAGCGATTACAGTAAAGTTCTTTAAATTACAGTAGAAACTAAGAAGATGGTTTCATGCCATTAAGATGTAATTAAATAGCTCTCATACAGGGCCATTGAAATTGATAAAATTAAAAAAATGTATATTTGCCAGAACTCAAGTTAAATGTTGAACTTCTCTTTCGGATATAGTGCGCTTGAACCTCCTGAATTTTTAAATTCTGTTCAGGAAGCTCAAGTGGACATGTGTTAAGATATGGGATCTATGGCCTCTATATTTGCTTTGCTGCTGCTTGAGAAGTGAGAATTATGGAAAAATCACTCCTGTAAATATTGTGCAAGGATTTTTTTTTGTAATAGCTGTCTTTTAGATTGAATATTTATAATGCAATTTGCATGGAAAGCAGTAAGTAGGGATTGGCTTCATTATGTGAGGATACTAGTTGATTTGATTGCTTTTTTTCTTGAATGGTAATGTAGGGATTCAGCACTTTTAGTAGAACAATTTCTCACTACTTAAATGATTTGCAGTGGTACCTTTATCTTCTACTCAATTCTGGATCTATACTAGACCTATATTAGTATAGATCTAGATCTATACTGGATCTCTTTCCAGATACTGCCATGTTTCAGCAGATCTAGCTGGCCAGTCTTTTGAGGAATTTTACTGCTGATGTTTATGATTTCTGTAAGAAACAAAATTTCAAGCTGTTTAAAGAAAATTTGTGTGGATGGAAAGGCTGGGAAACATTTAGGTGCATGGTAACGGTGTGAACCACCAATTTATTACTTTTCCCTTAAAAAGAAAATACAAAAAATAACCATTACAGCTTAGGTCATTCCATTTATTATTAAAATTCATGAATGGGTGTTACCATAAATTGGGAACTCTGGAAACTGCCACGTCTTTTCCTCATGAAACAAGATTTTTTATACAATTTTGATAACGTGAAGAAGTTTCTTAGAACAACTATTGTATTTTTGTGTAGCAGATTTTTCTCGGAATATTTTGAAGGCTATTTCAGGAGAATACTGAAAAGAAAGCCATTATAAATAATTCTGAACACTTCTAAGAGCTTTTCCTTCACTCGATTGCTTGTTGATTCAACTAACGAGCGTCTGGGAGGAAATGGTAGAGATGATGGCAGCTACTCCTATAGCTGCTGGGGGCATCCACATGCTGGGTGGTTTTTGTACATTATCTCATTACGGATCGCGGAGGCACCAGATAGGTGCTAAAACCTCGTTCTTTATCTCTGCTGACTGTTGTCATCCTCTGAGAAACACCTGTTTTCCCGTCTACACCACCATGTGTACAGCCAATGGGCCCTCTTGTGTTTACTTGGTTTCTCTTGCTGTTACTTTTCTTCCGATTAAGGCTAGTGCGTGTTGGTCTGTCCATTACGTACCATTAATACACTGAATGTAGGATGATGAGCCATAAGATTTAAGTTGCTCTTCTGCAGGGAAAGTGGAAATCCAGACAAACTTTTGGTTTGGCTTGGCCTAACTACACGTTAGGTTTAATTTTAATAAAATTGATTTAAAATTTAAATCTAATAAATTTAAGAAAGTTTTATTAAAATTTTAATTTTTATTAAATCTATCGAATTTATTATAAATAGAAAATCTATTGAATTTATTGATAAATATATTATGAATATAATATATTCATATAAAACTTATAAGATTTGTAAAATTAAATTAAAATTTTAATTTTTTATTGTTTACTTTATTTAAATTGTTAACTTTAATAAAATTTATTAAATAAATTTAAATAATAATTCAATATCATAGATAGTGAAACCAATGAAAATAAATATTATCATGCTATTAGCTACAATAAAACAAATACAGTAGTATTTTACCTTTAATAGCCAACTGTTCCAGGCTAGGAGGCCCTATAACTGGGTAATGTAGTGTAAATGACATTCATTTTTCTAAAAGACTGTCATAAGCCATAATTCATAAGCTTTTTCAAAGTAATTTTCATTTTGCTATGGCTTTATCTTGTGGTTGAGTACTTTAAAGGATCAAAGTACAGTTGACCCTGAAACGCTGTGGGGGTTGGGGGCACCAGCTTCTCCCCAGACCCTCTCCCCAACACAGTTGAAAATAACGTGTATAACTTTTGACTCTCCAAAAATTTTATTAATAGTCTGCTGTTGAGCAGAAGCCTTAACGATAACATAAACAGCTGATTAACGTACTTTGTGTGTTGTATGTATTCTGTACTTTATTAGCTAGGGAAAAGAAAATGTTGAGAAAGCCATAAGAGAAAATGCGTTTACAGTAGCGTGCTGTAAAATCAATCTGTCAATCAATCTTGGGATAAATGAGCCCGTGCGGGTCAAACCGGTCTTATCGCCGAGCCAACTGTATTGTCATACTCACTGTGATAGTGGAGGGGACCCTCTGTGGGCCCCAGACAACAAACAGAGCTAATTACAAGTTGGAATCTGTTTAAAGCTTAGAGGTACCTTTAAAAACTGAGGGCTGCGTACAGGTGTATGCACGCGCCCTGTGTTACCTCTTGCCCCTGATATTAAAGACTTTCAGGTAATTGTATAAAAGATTATTAACGAACTGCAATCTTACAGTTATTTAAATGGTTTTGCGTGTACATAAAACAGAGCTTGCCAAATGCTTTAATTAAGTCTTTTGCAGTTGGGGGAGCGTGTAAGAAAGAGAATGCTTCTGAGTTGTATTAAAGTATTTTGGTATAGGTACTCTTGGACATAAAACATACTTTAAATGAGAAAAATTGAATCCTGTTATGAATGGCACCGAATAGTGCTGATTACTTTACCTTTGACAAAGTGGAAAATTTAAAGCTTGGCGTATCCCATTTTATTAATATAATAAAATTTTATAGTGTTGCTCTGGGCGTCGATATATGTCCTTTAGTGTTTATTAGCCCTTGGTTATAGTTAAATGTTTTGGTCCTGTGCCTGGCTATACTGTACAGAATACAAATATCAAAACTAAGAAAAATACCAAATAAACACGTTTTTCTTGTTCTCAAGTTCTTTTCTGTAGGATTTCTGGAATATTTTGGTTACTTATATGATCTAATATGATTGAACACAGAGAACATCTTTTTTATCATTTAACATAGGTTTATAGCTTCCCCAGACTTGTTCTAATAATGAAGCTATGAGGGATATGACAAGAATGGTGATATTAAATTTCTCTAGACTAACAGTAAATTTTTCCATTCTGATGTCAGGAATGCTGAGCATCTGGAATCTGCAGGGAAGAGTGAATTGTTCACTGCGGGAACACTTTCATCAGATTCTGAGCCACTTACTCTCCTAGGAACTACTACTGTCTTGTACAGAATATTATATTTTTACAGAAGCAGTTTTCTGGAACTGGAAAAAATTTTTCACTTTACGCTTCTGTATTTTTGTACAATTTCATGTTTAGACATGTTCTTGTTTTGAGGATTAATGTCACATTTTAGCACTAGATTTATTTCTTTGATTTAATAATAATTTATATTCGAATACAGTGAAAAAGCAAGAGAAAATGAATTGCCCTCAACAACAATGCCCTCTATAAGCTATTAAATAGTTTAGAAGATGGATCTCTGATCTATACTTGGTCATCTTTTTCCTTGAATTTTCGGAGTAGCTACAATACGTATCTTGGTGTCTTTTACCTTGATTGTGGCGTAAATATATTTCTGTAAACGTGCTATATGGAGGTCGAGGAAAGGAATGTGTGAAATTCTCTATTTTCGTTAAAACATTTCTCAGGTTGGGCGCCTGGGTGGCTCAGTGGGTTAAGCGACTGCCTTCGGCTCAGGTCATGATCCCGGAGTCCCGGGATCGAGTCCCATATCGGACTCCCGGCTCTGCGGGAAGTCAGCTTCTCCCTCTGACCTTCTCCCCTCTCATTCTCAGTCTCTCTCTCTCTAATAAATAAATAAAAAATCTTTAAAAAAAAAAAAAACTTCTCAGGTTGGGAGTCCGGGACCATGCTGTGTATTTAAAATAAGTATAGCTTGGTATAAGTTTTCTGTCCTTGGTTTTTTTGTTTTAATTCTAGCCTTTTAATTTTTCTTAGTAAAAACTTTACACAATTAGCTGACTAGCAGATTTTTACTCTGAATTAGAATCTCCTGATACACACACACACACACACACACACACACACACACACACACTTTGTTCCTCGCGTTTGGGTATAGTATTGCTGATGTGATTGATGTTGGGTTTGTTTGTATGGTAGGAGGTATCATTGCCTAAAATATGGGCCAGATTGTTTGATGAGAACACTTCGTGTTAGGTCTTACTAGTTAGTGTCTTCATGTTCTGTGGATACTTCCTGTGTGTTTCTAATTCAGTAGTTTGCTTAAAATGAGATCTCCTTCACTCCCTCAGTTTAGTAGTGTTTAGTCAGTCTTGTACATATCTGCCTCACTGAGTGTTCTGTCATCAGCTCAACCTAAATATGGCGCCGTGAAGTTACCTCTCTTCCTTTCACACATGGTTTTGTTACTCAGGTGCACGGGGACATGGTTTTCCAAATGTGTGAACAGTCTTCGTTTCTTGTTGATTCTTTAATCTTCAGGTTCCTTCCTCTACCGCTAAATATTCTCCCCTCCCCCCAGCCACACTCCTCCCCCGGCACCTTCCCATCTTCTCTTCCTTGGTATCCCATTGTCTCAGATGAACTGCAGCCATGTCTCTAGGAGAACTGTTGGGGTTTCCTCCTTACTGATGTGAAGCGAAGAATCCGAGTAGCAACGACGACTTATCGTCTCCTCTCTTGGAAAAGGCCCTCCAGTAGCTCTAAGTTGCATCAAGTGTTATTATTTTCATTTAGCTTGAGGTCTACAGTAGCAGTTAGGAACCTTCTTCGATCCAGTCCAAGTTAGCAAAATCAGAATTCACTCACATTCTTTGTCGGCCTCATTCTCTTCAGGTTTTCTGAACCATAAACTCTTGGGTAAGTTGGAGGCTTTTATTTTTTTCTTTGCCTCTGGATTGGTTTTGACGTAGTCCAGATGATATGTCTGTCCTCGACAGTTTTCCTGATGAAAAGCTAGGTCTCTATTGTTTGACAAATGTGACAACTCTGCTGATATTCCTCTTTTCCAAAGCATCGTGACTTTATTCTCAACTGTGTAGGAAATAAATGTTTCCTTTTTCATTTATTACTTCCTATTCCCCTCTTCCATCCATTTTAAAGATTCAGCAAGTAACTTTTATAATAAAAGTGAATTTTGCAAATTGGATCTATACCACATGGTAAGCCTTTATGTGCCTTGTTGGTGTAGGTTTCTGACTGATGCAGGTTGCTTTCTGAGAATGTTATTTTTGTGTGAAGGCTCTTCTTGTTAAGTTTCAACTCAGAATCTTTTGTTTCCCTATATAACTGTATAACCTTGAAATGGAAGATAAAAGTTTGTCAATTTTTAATCACTTAAACTGTACATAGAAATCAAGGAAGACTTCTTGGCACTTTTTTTTTTTTAAGATTTTATTTATTTGACAGAGATCACAAGTAGGCAGAGAGGCCGGCAGAGAGAGAGGGGGGGGAAGCAGGCTCCCCGCTGAGTAGAGAGCCCCGCATCCATGCGGGGCTCGATCCCAGGACCCTGAGACCATGACCTGAGCTGAAGGCAGAGGCTTTAACCCGCTGAACCACCCAGGCACCCCTCTTGACACTTTTCTTATGAATGTTAGTTATATCACTAACCCTTTAAAAATTACAGGGAGACCTGATGTTGAAAAGTTTAAAAGCAAGATCTGTTTAAAAAACAAAACACAGGTTGCCTAGGTGGTTCAGTTAAGCTCAGGTCATGATCTCAGGGTCCTGAGATCAGGCTCTGCACTCAATGGGGAGTCTGCTTGAGATTCTCTCCCTCCCCTCTTGCCTCTCCCCCACCAAAATAAGTAAATAAATCTTAAAGAAAGAAAGAAAACAACAGCAAACAACCAACCTCTTGAGATGAATTACACTGCTGGCTGGTTTGCCACCGTCTCTGAATGTAGCCAGGGTTCCCGAAAGTTTAGTTCTTCCAAAAGAATGAGAACAGCCCTTACAACGACAAAATTGATCCTGTACCTAACGAACCATTTTCTTTTCTTTTCTTTTTTTTAACATCCCTTCAAGAGTTAGAGGCCAGAGATGCCAAATGATTGAATACTGTGAATGGACATTGGCTGGCAGATGTGTTCTGAGTGGATGTTTCTGTAAGGCAATGCCAGTTTCGTATGGCTCGCCGTCTCCACTGTGTTTCTTTTCTATGTCCAAGGCTGCTGGTAATCCGGAGGGAAGTGAGAAGCATGTGGAATCGACTCAGTAAAGGGACTAATGTCTTTTTTTCTGTTATCACTTGAAGCCTTTTGCAAGATGAGTCTGCCGCTCTCCCTGCGTGTTTGGAGTTAAGGACAAATGATTGGGTCCCGTGCGCTGGCACACAGTTCACATAAGCCGGTATCATCAGAAGCTTGTCCGTGAATATGTGATATCGATGTCATCATAAGTGTAGTGACTGATGTTTCTTGCGAGGGTTTGTCGAATGTGTTTATCTAGAGCATGAGATACCTTGAATTTGGCTGTCGGAGAACAGAGCGCATTTTGTCCCGTTTCTTTTCTTACCCACTATTCCTTACTAAGGAAACGTCTAGATTGACTTGGGTCAAGAGTGTGTGATCACTTATTTTCATTTCTGTTTAGTTCACTCTTTACCCCCAAATGTGGGGTCCATCATTGGCTGTGTTTTTGCATGTTGTAGAAGGCCTTTCTCCCACTTAATATATTCCAACACACTGAACTTAAATTTGTCATCTGTCTCCTCAATGCTTGGGCATACTCATATGTTCCGGCATTTAATTTGAAATTTATTTTTATTTACTTATTAGAGAGTGTGTGAGTGTGAGAGCATGAGTGGGGGGAGGGGCAGAGGGAGATGCAGACTCCCCGCTGAGCAGGGAGCCTGACTTGGGCCTCGATCCCAGGACCCAGAGATCATGACCCGAGCCAAAATCAAGAGTCTGATGCTTAACCTACTGAGCCACCCAGGCATCCCAAGAATTTATTTTTATTTAAAAAATGCTTACATACATTTAATAGCCAAGTGAGGTGTCATTCTAAGCTTTTCAGAGAACTCATTTAATGCCCATTACAGTCCTCCAAGGTTAGTACTACTGTGTCTACTTTACAGGTTAAAAATGGCTGCACAGAGATGTTAATTACCAGTGGCGGAGGCGGAATTTGTGGTTCTGTCCTTTGGCCCTGGAGTCTAAGCATCCTACCTCCCGGGGCCTTTGGAAGTGCGATTTTTCTACCCCCTTAGTTAATGCATGTGCTTCCTTCAGATTTTCCTACCCCCTTAGTTAATGCATGTGCTTCCTTCAGGTCAGCACAGTGGTCACCCCACCAGGGAAGCTTCCCTGGGCGTTGTTCATCTCCCGTGGTTACACTTTCATGGCACCTCCATCCCCTCCCTTAATTAAAGCGCCTTTCACAGTTACAACTTTGCTTTTCATTTTCCCCAGAGTTTCCTACGCTCCACCTCGGGGATGAATCTGTTTGCTTTTTCCCTTCCCCTCACCTTTGTAGCCCCTTCCTTATCAGTGGCTGGCACGCGGCCAGCGCCCAGTACTTGTAGAGTGAGGTTGGAAGGGAGCAGGTGGCATCTAGAAATGCAGAGGGTCTCGGGAGTTTGCCCACTTCCCCCACACGCTCCTTGAAGTACTGTCAAGTGTGTTATGTTAAATCTGTTCATGAAACTTTGAGATAAGTATGTTACCAGGATTGTTTTGTCTTTCAGATAATCTCCGGGGTCCTGAAAGAAGGGAATAGGACAGCAGTAGCTGTCACCGGAAAGTTAATTATTCAGTGAATTGGGCTAAGACTGCATGGATAGAGTTAGACCTTCAGCGGATAGCCAGGAGCTGTCTTCTATGGCGGCTATGGGGCTGGGGAAAGGCTATGTCAGATTATTATTACCCAGAGGTGAAATTTTCAAAATTACGAAAGTAATATTGATTTTGTAAAAACTCAAGCAGTGTGGAAATGTATACAGCAAAAATGAAAGTGTTTCCTGCTCTGGTTTCTCTTCCTAAATGACACACTGATAACAGTGGGAGACAGGGCCCGCAGATGGCCGTCTGGGCTCTGGAAGGTAATGCGTGAGTGAATAAACGAATCAATCACTGGATCAAAGGGAACGCAAGCCTTCAGTTTCCATATTGTCAGTAACGGAGACCAATTTATGACTTTGCTGCTTTACTCATTTTTCCGTTCTCCCCATGCCTCTTTCAGCCTTTGCTTTCAGATGCAAACACTTTCTTCCTTCCCCTGACTCTCAGCAGGTGACCGCTGTCTCATAGTTTACTGAAAATACAGCCAAGGTCAGAAGGCGACTTGCCGCATGTTCCCTGCACCATTTCCACCATATTCTGCTTGCCCTCTTGGAACCATCGGAGAACCAGGCACACTTGGATCTGACACCATCCCTCCCCGTGTGCACCAGACCGCCTTCCTCCCCGTCGGCTGTGGGACCGAGCCGATCCCTCCCTCTCTTAAGTTGTCAAAATCTGTCTGTGGTGGATTAGTACCATTACCACACAAATATGCTGGGCTCTCCCCTCCCCCATCTTAAAAAACAAAACAAAACAACAAACCTCTTTACTCTCCATTCCCTTACAAACATCAGTTCTTTTTGGTAAGAGACTGGAAGGGTTTTCTGTATTCATAGGAGTTGTCTGTGTTTGCTTCTTCCACTGTGTCTCTATTTTTAGGGCTCTTGATGCAGGCGGCTTCACTTATCACGATGCCAGAATTCATAAGCCCCATGTTGCTAAACCCAACGGGTGGCCCTCCGTCCTTACTCTACTCTACGTGGCCATCAGTGACATTTGACGTAATGGATCCCTCGTTCTTCCTTGCCACATTTGGTTTCCTAGATAATACCATCCTGATGCTCCTCTGAGTGGTTGTCAGCTGCTCTAATCCTCCACATCTAGCAGTGGAGACCCCAGGAGACCCCTTGAGGATCTCTTTCAAGGTCATGGCTTTAAATACACTCCATGGGCCAACGGCTCCCAAATATAGGTCTTCAGCCTAGACTGCTCTGCTCAGCTCCCGGCGCCTGTATCCAGCTTCCCACTGCATCTCCACCCAGATACCCAATAGAGACCTTGAACTTAACGTGTTTAACCCTGAACATCCCTGTCACACTGATGGCAACTTCAAATAGTCTTAGAGAAATGTTTGATTTTTTTTTTTCCATACCCTTTTTCAGACAGAAATTCATAACTAGCTCTTGCTTCAAAATATTTCCAGAACTGGAATACTTCCATAACTTCCACTGGCTGCTACTTGGGTCCAGGCCCTCATCGTCGTGTGTCTGGATTAGGCATTGACCCTCGGATATGGTTCTCTGCCCTTGCTCCCCTGATCTCTCTTCTCAATTCAGCAGCTGGGGCGATGCTTTTAAAATGTAAGATCATGTTACTCCTTCACTCAGAACCATGCAATGGCTCTTCCCCTCTAAGGTAAAAGTTAAATTCTTTGCGATGTTTGTACTACAAGACTCTGCATGACCTGGTCCCTGATATCCCCTGTTATATCATTTCTTACATCTCTCCCTCCTCCTCCCTTGGCTTGGGTCGTGCTGGACTTCTTGCCCTTCCTCAGATACTCCAGGCATGCCCTGTTGCTAAGGGGTCTGCATTTTTGTATCGTCTGATCCCTCTGCCTGAAATACTTGTCCCTCAGGATACTCACATGGCTAACTCTTTCACCTTCTAGTTTTTGCTCATTTGTCCCTTCCTCATTGTAGTGCACCCGGACTCCTTAATTTGTCATTGCCATGTGCCAGTGGCCCAGAAATGGGTCTGTGTTACACTGCTCCACTTTTAATTTTTTTTTACTATTTTATTTATTTAGAGAGAATAGCCTGGGGGAGGGGCAAAGAAAGTGGGAGAGAGAGAGAATCTCAAGCAGGCTCTGTGCTGAGGACAGAGCCCAACGTGGGGCCCAGTCTCACGACCCTGAGATCATAACCTAAGCCAAAACCAGGAGTTGGGTGCTTAACTGACGGATCCATTCAGGTGCCTCTGCTTTGTCTTTTTCTGTTAGTACTTGCCACCGTCCAACATACTGTATAGTTTACTTCTAATGCTTACTATTTGTCTTCCCCCTAGAGCATCTGCTCCAGAAAGGTAGGAATCTCTGTCTTTTTGGTTTACTGATACATCCAAATACGTTGACCAGCCTCTGGTACATTTGAACTCAGGTGGTCAGTAAGTTCTGATTGAGTGAATGAATATGTATCCCAACAAATGACTGCTGGCCTTGTTTTCTCATACCTTTGCCAAGACTGGGTATTTGTAAATTTATTTATTTTTTAATTAATTAATTTGATCTCTACATCCAATGTGGGGCTCAAACTCATGACCTCGAGATCAAGAGGTGCTCTCCATACTGAGCCAGCCAGGCACCCCTGGGTGTTTGTAAATTTATTTCCTAAATTGGTAGGAGGAAATGATATGCTTTACTTGACTTTTTAGAATTATTTACAATTATGTATCAGGTTGAATATTGGGGGCCATCTCTTTACCACCATAAGCCATTCCGCATTTTTCTGTCCATTTATTCATCTCTCTTTATTAATGTCAATCACTTGCTTGGTGTAAATAATTTTTAGTAGTTTCTCTGCAAACTTTTTTTTTTTTTAATTTTTGTTTGTTATAAAGTCTTTCAGTGATGGCCAGTTTTTAAAGTTCTTTGTATGCTAAGAAAAGCATCTAACAGCAATATGACAAAAATATTCTATGAAATGTTCTACTAGTTTATATTTAATATATTTGATCCATCTGTAATATTATCAGGTTAAGCCTTAAACTTTTCTTTTTAAGGTGGCTCTTGAAGGTTTTCAAGTAGGAGATTGAAATGTTGGGATTATTACAGAAGCACAGGCAGAGCTGAGGTTAAGTCCTGGATGTGCCACTTACTCGGCTAAATGTATTTCCTCCTGTAAAACGAAGGTAGTAATGGAACCTACTTACGGAGAGCAGTAGGTGAGGTAGCCTGCAAAGCACTTCCCTTCGCTCTGTAAGCATTAGGTAGGCTTACGACTAGCACTTGCATCTGGTAATAATTATTAATATGATTTTAGGAAGCTTTATTGGTGGTAGGAAGGAAAGATTAAGGAGGGGAGAGAGAATAGAAATAGACGTGATTTTTAATAACTAGCTTTTTTAAGCAAGGTGAGAACTGTAGAGGGTTTCACTGTGATGGTGGGAATCTCTCTTTACCTACAGTTAAAATTACTATAGGCACCTGGGTGGCTCAGTTGTTTAAGTGGCCGACTCTTGGTTTTGGCACAGGTCATGATCTCAAGGTTGTGAGATCGAGCCCTGCACTGGGCTTCATGAGTCTGCCATAGATTCTCTCCCTCTGCCCCTCCCCATGCTTGTCCTCTCTCTCTCTCTCTCTCTCTCAAATAAAGAAATCTTAAAAAAAAAAAAAAAAAATTGAAAGAATAGAGTTACTATCTAAAGTCCAATAATTTGAGTAATTTATGAAGTAATGAAATCTTAATCCCAGATGAGAATAACTCCTTTAATCTTCTGATTAATACATTATAACGTTGGGTGAATTATTGATTCAACATGGTTCCATTTCCTTATGGATTAGTTCACTGCCCCAAACCTTGATCAAGCCACTGGCCTGTTACAGAACATACGTCTTACATCAAGATAGTAAGATTATTATAGAATTAGGACTTTAGTTTCACAACATTACTCTTATTAAACGCACAGACACACACACACACACATCACAAGACAAGTTGCTTAAGCATCAAAGTATTTCAGTCTGCGTGTGAAATACGCTCACGGATCCTCCATCACTTGCATGGCCCAGGGCTCAAAAAGTCTCTAGAACATACTCCGGCCATAAGCATTTGGAGGTGGGAAGAAAGCAGTTAGGTCTTTATCTTTAAGGAAAACGACAGATATGTTTGTATTCGTTGTTGTAAGGCTGCAGAAAAGCCAACTGTGGCACATTTAACTTCAGATGAGTCAGCGAAGTTAAATTAAGATCGCAGTCTGCATATGTGGTGGCTTAATGGACCGGCTTGCCGAGTGAGCAATTTAGGCTGTATTCAGATATTCTCATCAGTATATTATTTTTCATGATTTCAGACAGCCAGCATTTGCCATCTAAGAATCCTTGGGAAGGGGAGAGCGGAGTACAATACTTCGTCTCTAAACGGCAGGCTTCAGTGACCAACTTAAAAATGTTAACCTGTGCATCTCTCTGCATTTAACTCCTCTGGGCTCTCAACACCTCCCTTAGGTCCTAAAACGTTGCTCCTTGTACTTTGTATTGTTTTCCCAGTTTTAGGCATTTTTTTTTAATTGTTGGAAAACAGCCTTCAATTTCTGCCCTCTTTTATAAACACTAGGCATCTTTGAGGAGGTTGAAGTTAAGAGAGAGTTCTTTGGCTAGGCATGAGTGTTCTTCGTTTGTCACCTTTGTACTTAGAACTTGACTTCACAAACGTCCTCTAACTGAGCTGTTGGGTCCAGGCTTAGCGTACCGTTAAAATCGGCAAACATCGAAAATGCGAGGCCTTTGATGTAATACGATTTCTCTTTGAAAATCCATATTGGTAACACCTTTGCCTTCACTCACCATTGATTGAATAGTTTTCATTGTGTCCCCACTGCCAAACAGCAGAAAGCCACACAGGATAAAAGTAGAAAGGCGACATCCTTCCTCCCCAAAAGAAGGGAACCTTGCCCCCCTGCCCCGCGCTCCCCACACACGCTCGCACACACTTATATCTACACATAGAAGGTTGGGCCAAGTATTTTATTGCCTCTCCGCTCCAAATCCATATTTTCCTGCCTGCTCTGTGAAAGTTAAGCTGGGCTCTTTAATTCTTCTTTGCAGCGGGCGTGATGCTGAGCTTTGTCATGGGAGGTCACTCGTGGCCCGCTGTAGGAGGAAGAGGCAGCCCTTCCTTGTTGCGGTGTTCTCCGCTCGCTTCCGCTCCTCCTGTGGGATTGGCAGCAGCACAGGCGGGACGCATCCGGCGGGGCTGACCTCCCCCCTGAGTTCTAGCGGCACCCCGGTGGACAGCTTCCTCCTGAGTTTCAGCGACACCCCTATAGGGAAGTTCCTGGTGTCTTTCAGGCACCCCAGAAGTCAGCTTCCCAGTCTTGACCAGCCGGCACCCCGAAGTGGGGGGGCTCTGTTTGCCAGTCCCTTTCACACTTTTCTGCCCAGCTGCAGGGATTATTTTGGCTTTCTAGCCCTGGCGGTGGTTTCCAGCTGCCCAGGCTCTCCCCACTGATACGCTGGTGAAGCACTGGTCCCAGCCATGGCCTTCTGCCCACCGGTACCCTGGAGGGTTGTTTCCTGCGGGCCCGGTGACCGTGGGCAGGCTGGCCCAGAGAGACCCAGCCTTCTGGTGGGTCTGCTGGGTTGCATCGCACCACCTCTAATGAGCTGAGAATCCTACTGTTGGGGAGGCAACTCCTCTCCCACTGTTGTCTCCTTTTGGGTCTTTTCCCTTAGCCCTAGGTATTCTTGAGAGTCTACTTTACCACTGTGTAGATAATCTTCCATTACAGATTGATATTAAACTTTCCTGGTTCAAATTACTGCACAGCTCTCGTCTCTGATTGGACCATGACTGAGGCAAACGTACAAAGCAGAAATTTGGGTTTGAGTACTTCCTAGTCTTCAGCTTTATGGAATTTTAGTGCCTTAAAATCTACACGTTTACATGATTATTGCTGACTTGTCATCTTGGGTGTTCTCCACACTGCTGTGCACTCTTCCAGGCCCTATTTTCCTTCCTCCAGACTCTAGCTCACATCCTCGCTCACATCGCTTCCTCATAGCGTTCTTTGACCTTTACTGATCGCGCTCTCCTTTAAATTGCCATAATTGTTGTACATGTTAATCAAAGGAACCTTGTATTTTAGTTTTGCTGTTGTTGCCTTCTTTCTCTCAGTATATAAAACCCCTAATACAAAAATACTGCCTATTTTCCTACTGGAACATTTTTACGAGATAATTTTTTCGTGTGTGTCTTTGACAGTGTCTTGTATCATGTCTCCCCAAGTAGAAGGTGTGACTTCTTTTCTGCTATTAAAATGATCTCAGAGAAGAGAGAGCTGCCTTATAGTCAAGCTCTTAAATTTCTTAGAGACCGTTTCTCTGTTACTTACACAAAAATGTGTTTTGATTGGAGAAGCTCCAATTATTCTCCTATAACCCAAATTCCTGTTTTTGGAGTCGTTGAGAGATCATCTGACAGGATTGTAGTTGTTGTTGTTTTTAAAGAGACAAGGAAGTTTATACCAGGTTAATATTTCTTGGAGAGGGGTTAAAAACCTTAGACCTGCAGATCTTAGTGATACTTAAAGAGTAAGTAGGTAAGTGGTTTTGTTGTGGAGATAAAAATGCAGAGATGTAGGACGGGTGGAAAAGCAACCAGCTTTACCTAGATTCTTAGTGAAGTCATCTCCCACGCATTCAAAAAAAAAAATGTTGTATCTCAACTAACTAGAAGTGAAGACGATGTCTTCCACCTCCACAGGTGGTAGTCATGATAAAGAAGTCATTGTGAAGAATTTAAATAAAATGGTTGCATGAAGTGTGCATGTGGGGCAAACCCCCAAATCTAAGTTTTGCTCTTTGTACTTAATAGGTAATTCAAAGTGTGTATTCCTAACCAAATGATCATTGAAATACTACAAGCAGGCATGGCCATTTCATCAGCATCCCTGACAACTTGCTGTTTGAATATTTTATCCGCAGCCTAACCATTTGTTTATTTTACTTGGAGGAATATGCATTTTGAATCTTTACTTGGACAAATAAGAGATCATTATTTTTTAAGACTTATTTATTCTATTTATTTATTTGAAAAAGATTTGTTTATTTATTTGAGAGAGAGAGAGAGATCACAAGTAGGCAGAGAGGCAGGCAGAGGCAGAGGGAGAGGGGGAAGCAGGCTCCCTGCTGAGCAGAGAGCCCAATGTGGGGCCCGATCCCAGGACCCTGAGATCATGACCTGAGCCGAAGGCAGAGGCTTTAACCCACTGAGCCACCCAGGCGCCCCAAGACTTATTTATTTTAGAGAGAGTGAGTGCATGCACGAGAGGGGGTGGGGGTGCGGGAAGGGAGAGAGAATCTTAAGCAGATGCTTCACTGAGCGCAGAGCCTGATGCGGGGCTGGATCTCATGATCCCGAGATCAGGACCTGAGCTGAAACCAAGGGTCAGCCCCTTGACTGACTGTGCCACCCAGTCGCCCTGAATAGGAGATCAGTATAAACAGGATTGCTTTCTCTTTGGGCATATAGGATATGTATTCTGTGCTATCCAAGATGTACGATCTCCAGGGTAGAGGTGGTGGCATATTCTACACCTGCTTGTATAGAGGAGCTAATGTGATGCTCCAAATAGAAGAACTCGTAACTGCTGATTCTTAGGAGTGGAAGCTTTCGAGACGTGATTCAGCTGTGATTCTTCGCTGAAGCCTTCCCTGATGTCCTCTTCCTCCTTTAGAGGAATTGAGCACTTACCTTGCCTCGCCACGCAGTCTGACCCTGGTCTGTACTTCCTAACCTCCCTGTCTGTGCTTGTCCTTTACACTGTGATGTCCTGAGGACAGGGATCATGGCCGATTTGTCTCAGACCTTTAGGTAGGTACCATAATGGTGCACCGAATGAAGCACTCGTGAACTTGAATGACTGCAGAGGAGTGTAGTCCCAGCTCTTGCTCAGATTTAGGTAAGGTTAAGCGGGTGTATGTAGATGTAGGGAAGACTTTTCAAGATATCCCTTGTGAGCTAACTCTCATCACTTGCTCTCTGAATATCAAGGACCAAAAACATTTGGATTTCCTAGTGGTGTTGACTGTAGGAACTCTGGGAACTGAATATCAAAAGTACCTGTGAGAACAGGGACTCTGTTTTAACCATGGACTGAGCTGGTTTCTGGGGCCTCTCTGTACTCGAGTGGAAGTGATGGTCAATGTTACCTGCATCGAGGCCACTCGCCTGCCCTCCTAACTCTTCTCAGCCTCTCTTTCATTTCTTTTTTTTTTTTTTAAAGATTTTATTTATTTATTTGAGAATTTGAGAGAGAGAGAGGGAAAGATAGCATGGGTGGGGAGAAGGTCAGAGGGAGAAGCAGACTCCCAGTGGAGCCGGGAGCCCAATGCGGAACTTGATCCCGGGACTCCGGGACCATGACCTGAGCTGAAGGCAGTCGCTCAACCAACTGAGCCACCCAGGCGCCCTCTCTTTCATTTCTGATTGGCATTGTCCTGCCTCTTCTGGCTTTGGTGTGGCTACCAGATGTGGGAGCCCAAGAGAAGTGACTGCTGTCATCACAAGGGTGTCAAACGAGGGTGGCATATAAATTAGGATTGCATAAAGCTAGGAAAACCCGGAAAACTCAGGTTTATGAGCTACTGCTAACAGAGAAATTATTATTGTGATGTAAGCATCACATGGTTTATTCCCACAAAAAGTCAAGCAGTACTTGGGTAAAGTTAACACTTTCCATATGTAAAAGACTTAGGATAGTTTTCTTTCAGCGTATGGTATTGGGTCCAGTGGAATGTATTCGCCAAGCTGCTGTTTTGACTTTGTACTATTGCAATGGGGTTTTCATTCCAGAGAAGACATATTAAGAAAAGAACATATATGTATATTTTATCAAATGCCTATCAAATAGAAATGCCATTTCTATCAAATGCTAGCCATAGGGCTCAATGCTCCTGTGTGCATTGTTCCCTTGAATTCTTAACAACAGTCATATTTACCACAGTGGCTCCTTTGGTTTTAATTGTATTTTGAGATGATCTTGGGTTCACGTGTTGTAAGAAATAATGCAGATCCCATGTACCCTTGACCCCTGCTTCCTCCAATGGTAACGTCTTGTGTAACTATAGTAATCGCAAGGGGCTCGTTGTCACTGATGCATTCCATTACCCTTTCTCAGATTTCCCGTGTCACATGCATTTATTTGTATATGCATACATGTTTGTGTGTGTGTTTTTTTGTTCTTTTTGTTCTTTTTCTTTTGTTTTTTTTTCTGTTCAGTTATATCACATGTGCAGATTACCATTTCTTTTTCAACATAGGAAGGTAACGAGGCTGAGGTTAAGTTACGTGGAATTACTGAAGTATAGACCTGATTTAAATCTAGGTCGGTTTGACTCAGACTTTTTCAATCATAGTAATGATGGGAGCGCCTGAGTGGGCAGTCGGTTTACCGTCCAACTCTTGGTTTCGGCTCAGGTCGCGATCGCAGGGTTGTGAGATCGAGCCCTGCGTCGGGTTCCGTACTCAGCACGGAGTCTGCTTAAGACTCTTTCTCCCTCTGCGCCTATCTCCCCTTCTCTAAAATAAATAAATAAACCAATCTTGAAAAAAATAATAGCAGTGATGAATAACAGTAATAACAACAATGGCTGGAGCTCACCACCTTACATATGAAACAGACTACCATGTGCCAGGGGCTGTTCTAATATATTACCTCATTTAACCCCCCAATGACTATACCTCATAAATGATATTATCATTAAGTAAACTGATCACATTACCAAGGAATAAGGAGTTATTTTTACTGCTCTTGAAATCAGTAGTAAAATAGTGAAACTCTACCTTATTTTTACATCACTTTCAACTTGAACCTCTGACCTTAACCACTGATGTTGGCAATTGTCATTACTTTGCATGTGTGTGTAAAGTGAGACCTGTATTATTATACATTGAATTAGGCTGGGACACCTTAAAAATGTTTGTACAAAATTATAAATAAGAGCTAGTTTAGGCAAAATGCCAGGTTTTTAAGGGAATAAATAAAAGCTATCAAGAATACTTAAGAATGTAATAGGGAGGTATTTTTTTTTTCCTGGAGTATTATAGATCTTTTTGGCCAAATGCAGTCCCAGGAATGTTTGAGTTTAAGCTAACCTCTCAAGTTACAGATCCAACTTTCCAAGCGAAAGCTAATACATTTGGTTGCGAATTATCAGTGATTATCAGAATATGATAATGCTTTCAGAAGATGATAGATACACTAATCCACAGGCCATAGTTTGATTCTTTGCTAGTTAAATATCTTGTGAAGCTGTCCCTCTGATGAACAACAGCACTTTCTCAGCTCAGGAATAACAGCAGCCCCGTGCGTTGTAGGTCCCAGGAGGTCTCAGTGTTTTTGTAGACAGCAGACAGAAATAAAAGGAATTTTGTCCTTTTTACCTCATGTAATCCCCCTGGAAAGGGAAACATGTGCTAAGAGTTGATACTGACTCCTGCCAGGTCACCTCCCTGAAGAGTCCCGGGCAGGCACTGTCGCAACTTTTCTTGGCTCAGAGTCCGACGGCTCCTGAAGGAGATGGATGGTTTATGCAGTAGGCTACTGTGGAACACGGCGCTACTGTCTACCCCAAGGAAGCTTCTAGTGAGGAGGGCCTTGAGTAACCCGCATCTTTTCCCTTAACCCTTTCAGAGGGTATCACATATGCCCAGACTAGAGTCCAATTTAAACTCAATTCTGTGTTGCTTGCTTGCTTGATTTAAAGATTTTATTTATTTATTTGACAGCAAGAGAGCACAAGCAGGCGGAGCGGTAGAGGGAGAGGCAGGCTCTCTGCCGAGCAGGGAGCCTGATACGGGGCTTGATCCGAGGACCGTGGAATCATGACCTGAGGCAGACGCTTAACCATCTGGGCCACCCAGGCGCCCCGTTGTTGTTGTTGTTTTAAAAACAGGCGACTCCAACGAAGCAACACCAAGGATGGTTTAATCTGTCTTACTTTTTAGACCTTGATTTTGGATGTTAGATAATGCAAATGCTTTTGAAGCTATATACTGTTAGGACCTACTTGAAAACCACAAAACCTTTTTTAATGGACTACTCAATCAATTTTCTGCTCTTCTAAGGAAGTTTTTCCTTTTCATGACTCATTTCACTCTTTGGCGAACACCTAGGGAAATGTAGTAACGATTAAGGAAAGGAATGTATGCATTTTCTTCCTTTTCTGAAAGCTTGTGCACGTTTTCTGTCTTGGGTGATGTAAACTCGGATGCCTGGTAGAATGTTGACAACCGAAAGGTAAAAACTAGCCTCTTAATAGATAGGTTGTTTGGGATTTAAAAATCAAAAAGGCTCATTGGCTTCTTGGGAGATGTGTTTTGCTTGATGGCCCAGAATACAGATCCAGTAAAAACGACATCATTTACACACACCTTAAGTGAAATTAATGAGCTCACTCTAAGATTACGCTTTGTGTTTTATTTTCGTTTTATAGGTCTGTATGAGCTGTTGGCTGCTTTGCCAGCCCAGCTGCAGCCACATGTGGATAGCCAGGAAGACCTGACCTTCCTCTGGGATATGTTTGCTGAAAAAAGCCTGCATTCACTGGTAAAGGTAAACCACGCTGATGTCAGATTCTCTTTGCGGAAAAACATATGGAAAAATATTTTGAGCGCCATCTAGTAAACCAGAGATCAAATTGTTGCCGTCTGAAAACAAAACAGCCTTGTTCCATTTCCCTGACGGGTGTGGAAGTTGTTAAAAGATTCCACCAAAAATACGTAGATGATTTCACTTAATGGTGGCGATCTGGCTGGGCGCACTGATGGGGCCGGCATGTGCCTGCCCTTGTTTAGGAGAAGAATATGAAATAGTAGCAGGAAGGTTTAGACGCCTTATGGTCAACATTCGCGAGCTGGAATTTAACTTAAATAAATAAATGTTCACAGCAAAAATTAGAAGGACTGTGTTTTCTGAGGTTAAGGATGGCAGCAGTTCAATGGCCACATTAATTTAGAATAATTTCCTTTAACAAAGTCAACTGAAATCCGAGCAAGCGATTTCTTTGTTGGCACAACGCCATGGAAATGGTATTCTGTGTATAAATACGCTGAAGTGAAATACGAATCAAAACAGCTTCTGGAGATGGTTTTGGTAAAGCATCGTGCCATGGAAATGATCAGCCACCAGAAATGAGATCTTGCCACACAGCCGTGCTGGGAGTGATCAGAACTCTTAAAATAGTAAAATGAGAACAAGAAGCTTACGGGAAAATAAGCCACTTTTGCTTCTGGAAATATGAATTGCATTTTATTTAACTCAAGCTGAAAAAAAAAAAAGTGGTGAGCCTTGCTTGAGTCTGGAGGAGGTGGACACGTCAGGTTCCTTGGCGCCGTGTGCACCGATACTGAGGTCAGCTAAATGCGTTACAGAGTTGTCTGTCGTGAAGCTAAATGCGTTACAGGGTTGTCTGTCGTGAGGGAAGGCGATTACCGATGGGTATTTGACAATGAGCCATTCTGGGGTGCAGTTGCGTCACAGGATAGGAGAATTCCTATGACATCGTTTTTTTCTTGTCAAATTTACTGAAATTTGCGTGCCTTGAGCAACTCTCAAGAAACGTAAATGTTGAGATGTGGCATTTTCCTAGTAATACACGTAAAGACTAGAGTCCTCTGGTTAGTTTTTGTATATTTGCCAAGGTCTCCTTGTGTTCTGAAATTTTTTTGATGGGGTTTAGTTGCTCTGTTAGCCTCTTAGAATTGGCTTGAGGGGCACCCGGGTGCCTCAGGTGGTTAGGTGTTTGCCTTCGGCTCAGGTCATGATCCCAGGGTCCTTGGATCGAGCCCCGCATCGGGCTCCTTGCTCTGCAGGGGAGCCTGCTTCCCCCTCTCCCTTCACTGTTCCCCCTTGCTTGTGCTCTCTCACTCTGTCAAATAAATAAAATCTTAAAAAAAAAATGGCTTGAGATGATAATGGATGAAGTTCAGGATTTACTGAGGCAATCACAAATTCTTGTGTCGAACGTATGAAAGTTGTCTAGCTCTGAATTTGTTCTGATTGATTTGATCTAGAAGGAATAAAATGTGTTTCAAATGACATCGTTACCCCCTTAATCATTTAATAAACACACCCCAAACAATGCACGCATTGTTTACTGTTTGTTTGTAATGTGGCTACTGTCTGTTTCCTTCCTAAAAAAGAGGAAATTATATCTCTTGACAAGGTTGTTTCTGAGTTCCAAATAAAATAGTGAAGATCTCAGTTCTTTGGTAGTGAACATAGGTTAGGCAAATGTAAGCAGGCATTAAGTATTGAAAAAAAAAAATTATCACAGCACGTGAAGGGCCAAAAAGTAGTGACAGAGGTGGCTGTTATTTCCAGTAAAAGAACACTAACGTTTTTTTTTAAAAAAAAAGTGACAGTAGTTCTTGAGTTTTAAGCATAGGTGGTTTTTCAAAGTAAATGCAAATAGTGGTCAGGAAGCATACAGTTACTGGTATGTGGTTTGAGAAAAACAGTGAACAAATAAATTGATGTTGTCACTGTTTAAATAGCACGGCAGCATGTGTACTGTTGCGAGTTATCTTTCAGTAATTGCTGTCAAATATACTTTTAAAGTAAGGTTTACTTTACCCTCCAGTCCGTTCCGTGTTTTACTCGCGCCCCCCTCCCCCTTCGAGCTTCGATCACATGCAGACCTCAAGTGTGTCCTTTGACTGACCCATTCTATTCATTTTCAAGTATGTAAAGCCCAAAATGCCTCCAGGAGGCAAGCTCATGGGATCGCACTTTAAACAGCTGGAACAATCCGCTTAACTGTATTCCAAGTGCTTCTATTGAAGGTTGGAGGAGAGAAGCCTCCAGCGTTTGTACATAAATCTTGGTAGAGCAAAAGGGATTGGAAAAGATGCGTTTTCGAGTGAATCAGAATGTGCTTTGATGTTAGGCTCTTTTGCCTGCAGTTGAGGCTGTTGGTGTGTGATTGAAAGCTGAGTGAAGGCAAAAATTTTCACAACAGTCACCTTAGTTTATGTTTAAAAAAAAAAGTGGTGGTTAAATCATCACAGGTTTTTTTTTTTTTTTCCCCCAGATTTATTTAACAGAGAGTAAGCGTGAGCCAGAGGGGATGGGTGGGGGAGAGAGAATCTCAAGCAGACTCCCGCAGAGTCTGATGCAGGGCTCTATCTCACCACCCAGAGATCATGACCTCGGCGGAAACCAAGAGCCAGATGCTCAACCGACTGAGGCACCCGGGCGCCCCATCATGGTTTTAAATACACGTAACTTTCTGGTCTGATGTAAAATATACTTGAGGGGCAGTGTGGCATTATAGTGTGTGACAGGTATGACGTGCCACCTTAGGATACGTGCCACACTCTGGCAGGAAGACTGCGGTTATGAGCTCGTCACTGGAAAGGGAATACTATGATCCTAGAGAGTGTTAGCTGTGGATGTTTTTTTAAAAGAGAAATTTCTAAATTGAAGAGTTGAGTAATCAAAACCATGAGCATGAGGGGCTCCTGAATGGCTCAGTCGGTTAAGCATCTGCCTTGGGCTCAGATCATGATCCCGGGGTCCTGGGATCGATCCCCATGTTGAGCTCCCTGCTCAGCAAGGAGTCTGCTTCTCCCTCCCCGCTGCTTGTGCTCTCTTTCAAATGAATAAATTAAAAAATATAAAAATAAAAACAACCCCAAATAAAAACAAAAACCATGAGCATGAGATTTTAGAAGTATTCAAAGAAAGATGGTGCAGATAGACAACATGAGAAATGCCATCTATAAGGAGTGGCAAGACAAGGCTATCAGATTTCACGTAACGTGGTGAAGGTGATCACCAGTAAGCAGAGAGCCACGTTTTGGACCTGTCCTTTGCACATATGCAGAACCACGAAGCATATAGTTTGTGTCCCAACTTCATTTCTAAATTTATTTTCTACCCTGGTGTTTTTTTCTGTTTGAGATTTCTTGACTTTGTGTTGTATGTATTTTTGTACTCTGCTTTATTTTAGAAGAAGATATAACATAAAGACATTTATTTATGTATTTATTTTTAATTTTTTAATAACATATAATGTATTTGCTCCAGGGTACATGTCTGTGAATCATCAGGCTTCCACAATTCACAGCACTCACCATAGCACATACCCTCCCCAATGTCCATAACCCGGCCATCCTATCCCTACCCCTCTATCCTGAGCAACCCTCAGTTTCTTGAGATTAAGAGTCTCTTATGTTTGGTATCCCTCCTGATCCCATCTTGTTTCATTTTTTCCCCTCCCTACCCCCCACGACCCCCCACCCTGCCTCTCAAATTCCTCACATCAGAGAGATCATGTGATAATTGTCTTTCTCTGATTGACTTATTTCGCTCACCATAATACCCTCTAGTTCCATCCACGGCATTGCAAATGGTGAGATTTCATTTCTTTTAATGGCTGCATAGTATTCCATTGTGTGTGTGTGAATATGTATATATACATATGTATATGTATATATGTACATATGAATATGTATGTATATATACATATTCACACACACACACACACACACACACACACACCCCACATCTTTATCTATTCATCTGTTGATGGACATCTAGGTTCTTTCCATAGTTTGGCTATTGTGGACATTGCTGCTATAAACATTCAGGTGCACGTGCCCCTTTGGATCACTACATTTGTATCTTTAGGGCAAAAACCCAGTAGTGTGATTCCTGGGTTGTAGGGTAGTTCTGTTTTCAACTTTCTGAGGAACCTCCATACTGTTTTCTAGAGTGGCTGCATCAGCTTGCATACCCACCAACAGTGTAGGAGGGTTCCCCTTTCTCCACATGCTCGCCAACATGTCATTTCCTGACTCGTTAATTTTAGCCATTCTGACTGGTGTGAGGTGGTAGCTCGCTGTGGTTTTGATTTGCATTTCCCTGATGCCGAGTGATGTTGAGCACTTTCTCATGTGCCTGTTGGCCCTTTGGATGTCTTCTTTGCAGAAATGTCTGTTGATGTCTTCTGCCCATTTCTTGATTGGATTATTTGTTCTTTGGGCGTTGAGTTTGTTAAGTTCTTTATACATCTTGGATACTAGACCTTTATCTGATATGTCATTTGCAAATATCTTCTCCCATTCTGTTGGTTGTCTTTTGGTTGTGTTGACTGTTTCCTTTGCTGTGCAAAAGCTTTTTACCTTGATGAAGTCCCAAGAGTTCATTTTTCCTTGCTTCCCTTGCCTTTGGTGATGTTTCTAGGAAGAAGTTGCTGAGGCTGAGGTCAAAGAGGTTTTTACCTGTGTTCTCCACAGGATTTTGATGGATTCCTGTCTCACATTGAGGTTTTTCATCCATTTCGAGTCTATTTTTGTGTGTGGTGTAAGGAAATGGTCCAGTTTCATTCTTCATGTGGCTGTCCAATTTTCCCAACACCATTTGTTGAAGAGACTGTCTTTTTTCCATTGGACATTCTTTCCTGCTTTGTCGAAGATTAGTTGACCACAGAGTTGAGGGTCCATTTCTGGGCTCTCTATTCTGTTCCACTGGTCTATGTGTCTGTTTTTGTGCCAGTACCACACTGTCTTGATGATTACAGCTTTGTCATAGAGCTAGAAGTGTGGAACTGTAAAGCCACCAACTTTGGTTTTCTTTTTCAACATTCCTCTGGCTATTCGGGATCTTTTTTGGTTCCATAAAAATTTTAGGATTATTTGTTCCATTTCTTTGAAAAAAATTGATGGTATTTCGATAGGATTGCATTAAATGTGTAGATTGCTTTAGGTAGCATAGACATTTTCACAATATTTGTTCTTCCAATCCATGAGCATGGAATGTTTTTCTATTTCTTTGTGTCTTTCTCAATTTCTTTCATGAGCACTTTATAGTTTTCTGAGTACAGATTCTTTGCCTCTTTCGATAGATTTATTCCTAGGTATCTTATGGTTTTGGGTGCAATTGTAAATGGGATCGACTCCTTAATTTCCTTTTCTTCTGTCTTGCTGTTGTATAGAAATGCAACTGGTAGTTATTTTAAATAATGTTGGTACTTCAGTTTCCTCAAATTTTTGTTCGTATTTCACAATTGTGTTGGATTACCAGCATAAGAGTATAAAGTTTTTAGTACCTTTTCAATAGTTGCATATATGTTCTTTACCCTTTTGAATAGTTGCACGTATGTGTATGGGCAGGAGAAAAAAAGGTAGAGGCCTGAATTTTATCCTTGTTTTGGGGATTCTGAAGTATTTCAACAAGACAAAAGTTGATTATTTTCAAGAATGTTTTCTCTCTTTTTTTTTTTTTAAGAGATTTTATTTACTTATTTGACAGATCACATGTAGGCAGAGAGGCAGGCAGAGAGAGGAGGAAGCAGGCTCCCCACTGAGCAGAGAGCCTGATGCAGGGCTTGATCCCAGGACCCTGGGATCATGACCTGAGCCGAAGGCAGAGGCTTTAACCCACTAAGCCACCAAGGCGCCCCAAGAATGTTCTCTTGATGTAGTTTAATTTCCGTATTTTTGTGATTTCAGTCTTAAAGGAGTCATGGTAATGCTCAACCAGACCCTTATCCCATTTAATTACATAATTTTAGCTTTTTTTTTTTTAAGTAGGTTCCAGGCCCAGCATGGAGCCTAATGTGGGTATTGGAACCCAGTACCCTGAGATCAAGACCCGAGCTCGGGTTAAGAGTTGGATACCTAACCTACTGAGCCACCAAGGCTTCCCTTACCTAATGTTAACTTTTGGCGATTGTTTTAGTCGTGTTGTCTTTGTTGAGTTCTTACTATATGCCAGGCACTGTATATGCCCCCAGGGCCACAGTTTTTGGTTGAGCAGCCCCTAGCTTGCCATCTGCAATCTCCTAGAGGGGTTGTAGGTGATAGGATGAGCAGTTGTGATATTCTATGAGAGGTCATGTGTAGAGCTTCGTGTAAGAGCCCAAGGTGCCCAACTCAGCACTGACCTCAGGGGGCTCATGGGGCATTTGGTATTTTAAGCTGAAATCTGAATATCAAGTAGGCATTGCTCGGAATAGAATTTGTGGGCTCTGGGGAGCTAGGCTGAAAGAATAACCTACACAAGCACATGGAGGCAAGAGTGGGCATTGTGCCTTTAGGATGGAGCCTGACAGTCTCTCTTGGCTGGTACATGAAGTAGGGAAGGGTGTGGGGGGCAGGTGCAAAGTGTGCCAATAGAAGGTAAGCCGAGACCTATTCCATTTTTTAAAAACTTATTTTAGAGTGAGCGAGAACCTGCGAGAGCATGAATGAACGTGGGGAGGGGCAGAGGGATGGAGAGAGAGAGAGAGAAACTTGAGCAGACCTCCCGGCTGAGAGTGGAGCCCTACATAGGGCCCAGTCTCAGGACCCTGAGGTCAGGACCTGAGCAGAATTCAAGAGTTGAGCACTTAACCGACTGTGTCACCCAGGGCCTCCAGACCAAGACCTCTTCCTGAATGGCTTTGACTTTATTCAAACACAACTGGAGCTACTGCAGTGAAAGGTTGAAAGGAGGAGAATGAAGAGATCAGCCTTTTTTATTTTATTTTATTTTATTTTTTTAGAAGTTTTAATTGCTATGGAGATGGGATGGGAGATGAGATTTCCAGGTCAAAGATGATGGTGGCAAAGTCGGGGGAGAGGGAGGGTGATTCTGGTTTTAAGAAAGGGAGATGGATGCTGAGCCTGTCCTCACCAGTAGGCGTGATGTTTGTTGACATACTGAAACTCCTCCCCCTTATTTGTTAAACCTCCCCTCCTAGACACCCTACCCGCTAGTCCAACCACCAGAGGCTTGATGGCAGGCATCGGGTGGGAGAGGGCTCCAGGAGACCCGTACAAGCCCTGAGGTACCACTTCTTCCGTATTTTGAATATCTCCTCAGAAGAAAGTGATTGCAGTTTTATGTTCATTTCCTATTTGGGAGATACCTAAGTAGAACTTTGTGTAGTTGGATACCTGGATCTTGAATTGAGGATAATTATGTTCTAGGTTGGAGATAAGAGATTTGGGAGTCAGGTGGCCAGATAAAATACAGGACATCCAGTTTAATTAGAATTTAAGGTAAAAAATCTTTTTTTTTCTTTTTTTAGTGCAAGTATGAACCATGCTGTATTTTATATTTCTCTGTGTGAAATCTGACAACTCTACGTGGGGTGTCATCAGTATTTAGATAGTAATGGTTTTTGTAAGAGCTTTATTGAGATCTCTATCAGACAGTTTACCCATTTAAAGTATATATGCAATGGTTTTTGGTGTCTTCACAAAGTGGTGCGACTGTCATGGAAATCAATTCTAGAATAATTTCATCACGTCCCCAAAAAACCCCTCTACCACGTAGCTGTCATTCCCTAATCCCTGCCTCCTCCTCCCCTTCCTCACTCCGGCCCTAAGCCACCACTAATCTACTTTTTGTGTCTCCGTATTTACCCCTTGCGGACAATTCATGGAAATGGGATCATATGATATATGTGGATTTGTTTGTGACTGGCTTCCACTTCATATCTTTTTATGGCTCAGTAGCATTTCTGAATCTACCAGTTTTCTGTATCTTTTTATCCAGTGTTGGACATTTGGGTTGTTTCCACCTATTGCCTATTATGAATAATGCTGCTGAGAACATCCACATACAGGGTTTTATGTGCTATGTTTCCGGGTCTGGGGGATACACGCCTAGGGGTAGAATCGCTGGGCCAACTGGTAATAGTTTCCTAAGGTGGTTCCGTTATTTTATATTCCCACCAGCAGTGTATGAGGCTTCCGATTTCTGTATCCTTGCCAACACTTTTTTTTTAAATAATTTATTTACTTGAGAGAGACAGGGCACGTAAGCAGGAGACAGGTGATGGTGAGGAGAGGGGGAGGAAATCTCAAGCAGACCCCTCATGAGCCCAGAACCCGACTTGGGGATCGATCTCACGACTAAGAGATCATGATCGGAGTCAAAATCCAGAGTTGGCTGTTTAACCAACTGAGTCACCGAGGGGTCCTGCTAACACTCGTTTTTATCTGGGTTTTTTATTCTCCCCTTTCTAGAAGGTGTGACATGAATACCTCCTTGTTGCTCTGGTTTGCATTTCCCTGATGATTGGTGAAGTTAAACATCTTTTCCTGTGTTTATTGGCTATTCGTGTATCATCTTTGCAGAAATGTCTATTTGGATTTCTTTGTCCATTTTTTGCTCATTGGATTCCTTTGAAATAATAGCCTACCTTTTAGAAAAACCTTAGATTTACAGAAGTGTCTTCAGATTTTTTTTTTCCCGTTTTTTTTTTTTTTTTTTTTTTAAACTGAGTGGCGTTAGTTGTTGAATTTTAACAGTTTTTTGTTTTGGGATATGAGTCTTTTATCAGATATTGCTCTGAAGATATTTTATTCCAGTCTTTGGCTTGTCTCTTCATTCTCTTAACAGTTTCTTGAACAGAGCACAAGTTTTTAATTTTAATAACGTCCACCTTAACAATTTCTCTTACATACATTGGGCTTTTGGAGTTGCATCGAAAACGTCACTACCGTACTCAAGGTCACCTAGATTTTCTTCTCTGTTATCTTCTAGGAGTTGTACAGTTCTGTATTTATGTTTAGTTCTGTGGTCTACTTTGAGCTAATTTTTGTGAAAAGGGGTAAGTTCTGTGTCTAGAGTCAGAGTGTCGCATGTGAATGTCCAGTTGTTACAGCATCAGTGTTTGAAAAGACCGGCCTTTCTTCGCGGAGCTGACTTTGTTCCTGTGTCAAAGACCAGCTGATACGTCATTGTGTGGGTTTTATTCTGGGCTCTGTTGTGTTCTCTTGATCTACTTACCTATTCTTTCACCAATGCTAAGAAGTGTCTTCCTCACTGTAGCTTTCTAGGAAGTCTTGAAGTTGGCTGGGGTCAGTCCTTCGACTTCGGTTTTTCATGGTATTGTGTCAGCTCTTCTGGGTTTTTTGCTTCTTCTTGTGAACTTGAGAATCCGCTTGTCATGCATACATGGTAACTTGCTAGGATTTTTGATTGGGATTGTGTCGAATATATAAATCAAGTTGAGAAGAACTGACATCTAACCATATTATGTATTCTTGTCTGTAAACATGGAGTTTCTCTCTTTATTGAGATCATCTTTGATTTCTTTCATCAGAGTTTTGTACTTACTTAGATTCTATACACATCTTGTTAGATTTGTACCCAAGTTTTGTTTTTGGCACTAATGCAAATGGGGCTTCGTTTTTCAGTTCAAATTCCAATTGTTCACCGGTGGCGGTGTGAGCAGTGCCGTCTTGGACAGACCCGCCATGATGTGACCCGGCGCCTTCTGGAGCACAGCTCCCTCCCACGTTCTTTCTTTTGGCCTAGTCACACTCTTAAGTCCACCTTTGAATGTCCTTCATCTGTTCTGGAGATATGATTGTGATTTTCAAACATTTCCTCCCAGGTGATCTCCTGGCACTTAGTCCCCAACTTCGTGGGCCAAAAAAGCAGATCTTAGTGGATGGAGGTGGGGTTGTGGAGATCTCATCTTTCAGCCTCTCAAGACACGCTTCTGTGCATAAGTCCCCTTAATAAACCATTTCTCGCCAATCTGGATTTGTCAGCCCTTTTCTTCAGTCTTACAGCATCTTTGGCCTTTGGAGGTTGTTTTTCATATACCCCTCTTTCATACACCACAGGTATATAGAAAAGTAATTGATTTTGGTACATTAAGTTTGCATCCTAAATCCTTGCTATAATCACTTAGTGGTTCCCGGGGTTTTCCTAGTTGATTCTTTGGGATTTTTATTAGATAATCATGTCTGTGAACAAAGGCAGCTTTACTTCTTCCTTCCCAGTCCTTATCCCTTTTATTTCCTTTTCCTGTCTTAGAGCATTAGCTAGCGCTTCTAGTTTAAGTACTGAATCTTAGTGGTGGTGAGAGGGAACATCCTTGCCTGGTTATGTATCTTAGGGGGGAAAGACTCTAGTTTTTCACCATTAAGTATGATGTTAGCTCTAGGTATTTTATACATGTCCTTTATCAAATTGAGGAAGTCCCTTCTATTCCCAGTTTACTGAGAATTTTTATCATGAATGGGTGTTGGATTTTTAAAAAATTTTTTCTTTGGCATCTGTTGTACTTATATATATTTTTTATCCTGTTGAAGTGATGGATTATATTAATACTACTGAATATTGAACCAGAATTTGTATTCTTGGGAAAAAAAATCCCATTGGTTTTGGTATATAATTCTTATATGTTGTTGGATTTGATTTGCTGATATTTTGTTGAAGATTTTTGCATCTCTGTTCATAAGAGATACTAGTCTGTAATTTTCCTTTCTTGTAATGTCTTCAACTTTTATAGTAGGGTAAGGCAGGCCTCATAGAATGAGTTAAGAAGTGCACCCTGTGTTTTATTTTTCCTGGAAGAGTTCGAGAATTGGTATAATTTTTTCCCTTAAATTTGCCAGTGAAACCATTGGGGCTCAGTCCATGCTGTTTTGGAAGGTTACTAATTGTTGATTTAATTTCTCTAGTAGATGTAGGTCTATTTAGATCACCTATTTCTCCTTTTATAAGAGCTTTTGCCGTTTGTGTCTTTCAAAGAATTGGTGCATATCATGTAAGTTATCAAATTTGAGGGCATAGAATTGTTCATTATCTTTTATTTTTAAACTGCATAGACTCCATAGTAATTCCTTTTTCATTTCTGATATTAATAATTTATGTCTCATTTTTTCTTGTTTAGCCTGGCTGTAGGTTTATATCAATTTTATTAATCTTTTCAAAGAACCAGCTTTTGGTTTTGTTTTTCTTTCTCAGTTACCCCTTCCGTCCCCTTTCTTCTCCTCCCCTCCCTCCCTCCTTCCTTCCTCCTGAGAGTACAAACAGGAAAGGGGGAGAAGGAGAGGAAGAGAGAGGATCTCAAGCCGACCCTGCACTGAGCATAGAGTCTGACATGGGTCTCGATCCCATGACCCCGAAATCATGACCTGAGCCAAAACCAAGAGTTGGATGCCTAACTGACTGAGCCAGGTGGAGCCACCTGGGCACCCTGTTTTCATGTTTCAATTCCATTGATTTCTATTTTATTCTTTATTTTCTTCTCTTGGCTTTTCTTACTCTAGTTTCCTAAGGTGGAAGCTTAAGTTACTGATTTTAGTTCTTTCTCTCTCTCTCTCTCATTTCTATCTCTCTCTCTCTCATTTTTTACTTTACATATGCCTTCAGTGCTGGAATTTTCCTCTAACCACTCCTTTGCAGCATCCCACAAATTTGGACAAGTTGTGTTTTCATTTAGTTCAACATATTTAAAAATTTCTCTTGATACTTCATCTTTAACTCATTTGTTATTTAATTTCCAAATAGATGTTTTCCTGCTGCGTTTCTGTTACTGACTTACCTCCAGGTAGTCTAAGCTAACAGTGTATGATTTCCATTTTCTAGATGGTTAAGGTGTGTTTTATGGCCCAGGATGTGGTCTGTCTCGTTTCGTGTGAATTCGGGAAGACTGCGCGTACTGCTATTGTTAGATGAAGTGTTAGATCCAGTTGGTTGGCGCTGTTCAACTGTATCCTCACTGATTTTCTGCCTGGGGGATCTGTCCATTACTGTGAGAAGGGTATTAAAGTTTCCGAAGGATGATGTGTTTATCCATTTCTCCTGGCCATTTTATCAGTTTTGCCTCATGTATTTTGACACTCTCTTGTTAGGTACATATGTACGTACACATTAAGGTTTGTTATGTGGTCTCGGAGAATTGACCCCTTTTTCATTATGTAGTACGCTCTTTTATCCCTGGTAATTTTCCTTGTTCTGCCATCTGCTTTGTCTGAAATTGATAGGGGTTCTTCAGCTTTCTTTTGATAAGTGTCAGCATGATTTTTCTCTCTTCCTTTACTTTTCATCTACCTGTGTGTGTTTATGTTTAAAGTGGATTTCTTGTAGACAACATAGAGCTGGATCTTCTTTTTATCTCCTCTCTCAGTCTCTTGTTTTAATTGCCATATTTAGACCATCTGCATTTAAAGTAATTATTGATGCAGCTGGGTTAAGATTCACCATGTTTGCAACTGATTTTCATTCATTACACTTGTTCTTTTTATATTTTTATCACTCTTTCTTTCTCTTCTCTGCTTTTAGTTGAACATTTTATATTATTCCATTAATTCTATCTTAGCGTATGCATATACTTTTAAAAAGCTTTTATTTATTTATTAATCATTTGAGAGAGAGAACAGGAGCAGGGGGAAGGGCAGGAAGCCTGACATGGGGCTCAATCCTAGGACTCTGGGATCATGACCTGAACCAAAGACAGATGCTTAACCGACTGAGCCACCCAGGCACCCCATCCATATACTTTTTTATAAAGGTTTTACAAAGGTATTTCCAGTTCTAGAGTTTGCTACATTCATTTATAACTAATGAAGGTCCATTTTCAAAGAACATTATACCTTTTTACAAGTAGTGCAGTGCGTTGTAAGAGAATATATTCAATTCTTGTTTTCCCATTCTTTATAACATTGCTTTAATTCATTTCACTTACCTATGTTCTTTAATAACTCACCATGTTGCTATTCTTACTATTTTGAACAGTTATCTGAGCACTTAAGAATGAGAAAAATAAGATTTAATTTTATGTTTATTTTTTAAAGCTTTATTTATTTATTTTAGAGAGAGAGAGTGAGAGCATGGTGACAGGGGGCCAAGGGAGAGGGAGAGAGAATCCTCAAGCAGACTCACAGCTGAGTCCTGAGGGCTGGATTCCAGGACCCTGAGACCATGACCTAAGCTGAAATCAAGAGCTGGATGCTTAATCTACTGGGCCACCCAGGTGCCCCAATTTTATGTTTATTTATTCCTTCTATACGCACCTGACCTGTATCATTTTCCTTCTCTCTGAATATCTTCTTTTAATGCTTGTTACAAGACAGGTCCACTGGGCAGCAAATTTCTTGACTGTTCTATTTTTATTTCTTTTTCACTTTTTTTGTTTAAAGATTTTATTTATTTGATAGAGAGAGAGAGGGGGAAGCAGGCTCCCTGCTGAGCAGAGAGCCTGATGCGGGGCTCGATCCCAGGACCCTGAGATCATGACCTGAGCCAAAGGCAGAGGCTTTAACCCACTGAGCCACCCAGGCGCCCCTCTTTTTCACTTTTGAAGTACAATTTCACCAGCTACAGAATTCTAGGGTGGTGGGTTTCTCTTTTAACACATTTTTCCCCCAACCACTCTCTTCTTGCGTGTGTGATTTCTGATGAGGCATCTGTTGTATTTCTTATCCTTGTCCTCTGTAGGTATGGTCTCCTTCCCCCCACCCCCGGCTCTTCAGTATCTTTATCTTTGGTTTTTGCTGTTTGACTACTAATGCAAAGTGTAGATCTTTTTGGCTTTTATTCTGTTTGGTGTTCTCTGAGCTTTCTGGATCGATGGTCTGGGGTTTTATCATTAATATTGGAGAATTCTCAGCTGTTACTACTTTGAGTATTTCTTTTCCTTTTTCTCTTTGTTCTTCTGGTGTTTCCATTATGTGTTTGCTATACCTTTGTATTATTGTTCCACAGTTCTTGGATATTTTGTTCCTTTTTACATTTCAGTTTTGGGAATTTCCATGAAAATATTTTCAATCTTAGTTGCTTTTTTTCCTTGGCCACGTCCAACCCATTGATGAACACATCAAAGGCATTCTTCATTCCTGTTTCAGTGTTCTTGATTTCTAGCATTTCACTTGCATTCTCTCTCTGAATTTCCATCTCTCTGCTCACATTATCCACTGGTTTTCACATGTCCACTTTTTCCATTAGAGCCATTAGCATGTTAATCATACTTATTTTACTCTCCGTATTTCCTGGTTCCATAAATCTGTATCCTAGCCGAGTTCGGTTCCGATGGTGGTTTTATCTCTTCAGACTGTGTTTCTCTTTTATGTCTTGTAATTTTTTTGTTGTTGTTGAAAGCTGGACATAGATATTGGGTAATAGGAACTAGGAACTGATGCAGTTAGGCTTTTAGTGAGTTTTTCTGTTAACCTGGCTAGGGGCTGGGCTGTGTTGAATGTTTGCTGTAGCTGCCAGGGTCAGAGGTTTCGGAAACCTTCATGTCCCTCCCCTCCCCGGCCTCCTCTGGCTTTCCTTAGGATCTCTCTGGGAGTCTGTGACATGCCGCTCTCAGTCATGACCACTGTTGCTTCACTGGAGCCCCGGGGGTGGTGACTTGTTCTGTGATCTTGATGATTAAGTGTCCGTTAGAGAGAGGCCCGAGTTCCTGGGCTCTGATGACCTTCAGAAGCATTTCTTAGCCTCTCGCTTTTCCTTTTTTCCCTTAGTTGGGACAGGAGGGCTGGCAGAGGCTGGAGTTCACCTCACTAGTCTTTCCCGAGGTCAAATAGGGCTCTATTTAAAGCAGCCTCTCTTAGAGGGTAGGAGTTCCGGAAAAAGCTCTCGGCCTGGTGTATTTCAAAAGGGTTGTTTTTCTATTCTCTTGTTTGAAACACTAAGGATTTTTCTCCCGTCTTCACGTCTTCACCGTGAGAAGTTGGTGGGAGGAAAAGCACTGGGGGCTCCCCTAGGACTGGGGCTCAGGAGTTTTTAACTGGAACTAGTTTAATCTGGAACTAGTCTACATTCAGCCACCATCAAGTCATCAGAGTTACCGCTGAAGGTTTCATACGAGTTTCCCGCTCCAGCAGCTTCTCCTGCTAAGCTGCTCTTGGCCTCGAATCCCTCTCTTCCCCTGTTCTTTCTGATTTCTGAGCGGCCGTTTGCTCTGTGACTTTCGTTCTCCTTATCTTAGCTGAAACCAAAAGTCACCCTTTGTCCACTTTTTAATTTGGTTGTTACTGTATTACTGATTCGTAAAGAGTTTTTCATGTGTTTTAAATATCAGCTCCCTACCAAATTATACTTGCAATTGGAAATACTCAGTTTCTCTTTCTAAAGACGTCATGAAATTTTGTTTTTAGTGAAACACACAAAGCTGTGGACAGAGTGATTGGTGGAAGGAAGATACAGTGGATAAATTAGTGGGAGTTCATTTCGAATTTCCACGTTAGTGTGACTTTGTAAAGTTTTTAATATTTGTAATTTAGGTGGAATTTTAAAAGTGAAACTTGTCTTAGTCTGAATCTAAAAATAAGTCTTGAACAGATGCTCAGAAGGCAACCTGTGAACGAGAATATACTTAAAAAAATTTTACATCTCCAACCTGGAAACTCCAGAAAATGAAAACCAGTCCGAAGGTAACATGTGACCTTAATCTCTCAATAATTTCAATTTTCTTAATAATTAGCACCATGAGACTTGCTTGGAAAGGAGTTATTTCCAGGATAATTGATAAAGTCAAGCTATTAAAAAAAAGAACGATCGTGCTTTGAGCGGTGGTTTTATAAACTTATTTTCTGTGCCGGCCCTTTAGGTTCCTCTTTAATAGGAATTCAGAAGCGTTGAGAAGTATTGTAGTGAGGTAGGGGGGGAAGGTGATATTTACATAGTAGTAAATCAGATTCAAGGCTGAAGGACTATTTTATAAGATACTTGTGGGTACAGGGCTCGTTAGAAACAAATTGTGCTGTTTGAGAGGGGAGAGGTGGTGTTAGGTCCGGAGAGTAAAGCCCTTGGGGAGGTTATGTTACTTGCCTCTGCAGGGCTGTTTGCCTTGGGTGGGAGGAAAAGGCAAAGACAGCCAGACGCTGCCAATGATCCATGGCCACCTGGTCTGACGGAGGAGAAACCTGGGTAGCAGCAGCTGGGAGCGCTCCTTGGCCAACCAAAGGTCATTGTTCAGGCAGCTCTGCTGGAGGAGCCAGATGGAGTTATTTCTTACGTTATAGTTTACATTTTTTCAGGCACAGAAACATGCAACGTCCGCTGAAGATAGGGATTCCTGAGACCCTGAGTAAACCGTTGCCTTTGTAATTCATACTCTCAAAACAGAGGCCATATGTAGCCCTTCTTGGAGATGTGCGGGGGACTGGGGATGAGTGGCTAGGAGCTAGGTTGTAACGGGAAATGCTCGGTTTCTCTTCTTCAAGATGTCTCGAAATGATGGCTCGATGGGGCCGTGTCCTACCGCTGTCGTCTGTGTTCAACATGATGGATCAGTGCCTTCTGGAAGTTACTGTGAGATTTAAATGATTATTCAAATACACTTAGTTTCACAACGGCCCCCTTAAATTTGTATTTATTCCGAATTTAATAGCAGGGAGCCTATGTCCTCTTCAGAAATGGGGCGTTTTCTGCCCCGGAACACCTACGAATCGTTGGTTCACTAGAATGGGTAGCATCAGGAAGGCAGTAACTTTCTCCATGTCCCTTGTGGAGGTGATTCCTGTTATTCTCCACTTCCGGAGACCAGAAACGCTAGTAGGGAACTGGCCAGCTTCTTGAGCTATCCCACGTAACAGTGGGCTTGCCGGGCCACAGAGATGGGCATCTCCCACTTAACGAGGTTTTGCCAAGTCATTGTGCAGGTTGTGCAGGTGACTGAACGTGTGTGGAAGGGACTGGCTTGAGGAGCTGTGTGTTCACCTTCGCATAGCCTGGCTCGTCTCCCTTTCCCACCTCAACCTCTGGGCTGGGCAGTGTTTGGAACCCTTGCACTGATGCCAGGGTGGCCACTTGGCGGCTCATGTCCTGTTGCCCAGAAGGTGTTTGGGCCGTGAGTATGGTTCCGACATTCTACTTGGTTCTCAAAGTACATTTACCACAGTTCGTTGTGGACCCAGATGGAAAAAGGAAATGGCCTGTTCCTCAGGGACATGATGGAACGAGATGTGGCAGGTTGTGAGGAGGCGAGGTCCACGTGTCTGAGTTGTGTAAAAAGGTGCATGAGAACACATTCTGGTAGAAGGAAACTCAAGTTGCGGGTAGAATTTCACAGGATAGATTAAAAAAATTTTTAATTTATTTGAGAGAGAGTGAGCGAGAGGGAGCACAAGCTGGGGTAGGGGCACAGGGAGAGGGAGAAACAGGCTCCCCGCTGAGCAGGGAGCCCGACGCAGGGCTTGATCCCAGAACCCTGAGATCATGACCTGAGCCAAAGGCAGATGCTTAACTGACGGACCCACCCATGCACCCCTCACAGGATGGATAAACATGCTTTTATAGGCTGGCTTGGAGACCTAACCAAATTTTAAACAGTATTTCAGGAATATGTGTCCCAAAATCTAGAACAGAATTATACAGAAACTTCTGGCATCCATTCCATTTGATTTGTGAGGGGAGGGACTGGGTCATATTCCCTGAAATTTAGTTTGGTACTTTAGACACTCAGCTAAAAATCATTGAATGAATAAAGAGTGAGTCCAGGATGTGGCAAAGAACCTAAAGGTAATTTCTAGAGGGAGGAACCCTGTAACCTCCAGGCCACCCTTGTGTCTTCATCCAGATCAAGTTGGGACCTTTTGCTGCCTTGCTTTTTTTCTTTTGTCCCTTTTCTTTGATTCTGCAGCATTTTGTTCTCGCTGTGTTCGGTCACCTCTCGGAGTGCCTTTGTGATGGGCAACTGGGTATATTGAAGAGGCCTCCGTGTCCGGACACCGAGGCTCTCCCTTCTTGGGGACGCACATGTACGGTAGCAGCTCAGGGCTGGGGTTATGGAGCCACATTGCTCGGACTCAGATTCTGGCTGCGCCAAGAATGTCATGCCGACGGTTAAGATAATAATTCCTCATTATCTTACCTCACGGCGCCTCCTGTCCCTTATATATGAAATGGTGATAATAGTGGCACCTACCTTGCATGCTTGTTATTAGGAGTAAATGGATTAATATAAGAAACATGGTTTAGACCGTTCAGCACATTGTTGGTTTTACCGTCCTCAGCACTGTCCTTGATTTGTCTTTCTTTTGGTTAGCTGTGTGCAGCACTCTGTCCCTGGATTGGCACTTTTCAGTAACCCTTTGGTTACATTTCTGTTATTTTTCTGTTATTTTTTCAGGATATTTTCTTGCCTTAATAAACTTTTGTTCTTGTCTTTGTTTCCTTGTTTTCACCCTGCAACATGGTAATGAAAATTAACAGCCTGTGATTTGAAATTCTTGAAAAAAAATTCTTGAGTTGGCTATTCCTTGTTAGGGTTAACTTTTCCTTCATTTAAAAAATGGTACAGAATATTTGGGGCATTAAAAAGGCAGGTAACAGATGTTGAACACCCGCATATTCACCATACAACTTAAGAACGAATTTTAGATTATTTTGAAGGCTGAGTATCCCTTCTTAGTCATACTGCTTTCCCTCACTGGCCACAGGTCATCTGGAGTTTGTATTCCTAAAAAAATAGGAGGTGTTCTTTTGCTTGTTTTAAAACTACTTATAATTCAATTCATACTTAACACATTCATCTTCCCTCAACTTTTTACTTAACATTTTGTTAAATATTTTGCGATATTTTTATGGTCATGCAAATATTTTTGATCCATTCATTTTCATGTTACATGGTGTGCTAGGGCTAGGTCAGAAATTACTTCTGGCAATAGATATTTACACCGAAAGGTGTCCTGTGGGTAGAAGATTCCTTCTCTTGGAAGTCACCTTTATCTCCATGCTACTGTTACTAACAAAGCAGTAGACAGCCTATGTGTAGATGCCCCTTGTACTTGTCTGGGACCGCTTCTGTAGGTATGGCCCCGGAGAATGAGGATGCACATCTCACACTCTTTTAGATGTTGCGTTGTTGCTCCTCTAAGATTGTCCCTGTTCCACGCCCACCAGTAGGATTAGAGTTCCAGTTGCTTTGCACCCACATCGACACTTGGGATTGTCAGATTTTAATTTTTGCCAACAGGATCAATTTGAAATGCTCTCTCCTTCTTATAGTTTATATTTATTTGAATATTAGAGGTTGAACATACGTTTATGGGCTGCTCCATTTTCCTTTTTATGCCTTTTTACATCCTTTGCCTTGCCTATTTTTTATTCCTTGGTTATTTGTCTTTTTCTGGTTGATTTGTTGGAATTCCTGGTGTTGTGCTACTGGATCTTTGATTATATGCATTCTAATCATCTTCCAGTCTGTGCTCTGTCTACTCATGTAATTTATTATATAATAGCATATATAGACACAGATTCTCTTCTTTGTCTTAAATGCATAAGACAGAAGCATCTTGATAGGCCCACTATCCAATACAGAATCCTTAGCTCAGTGCGGGTCAGGGAGAGCATGTATCAGGGTCTAAGGTGTATGAAACCCCCAG
>CM052807.1:10020646-10058719 GCA_028533885.1 Nasua narica
TAAATTGGTATGTTATAAATTGTACAGAAGATAAAAAATTTGACTGTCATTAATTGACAAAAGTGATATGCATCTTGGGTTTCTAATTTGAATAAATATGTGATAGGTCACTATCATAGTCCATTTAGAAAATTGCCTCAAGCTCCTTTTTAAATTTTGTGTCCTTCCACTAGATGGTGCTCATTCCTTTAGGAAATCTGAGACTTCCTTTAAGGAACTTGTCAGTTCCGCCAACTGATGTATTAAAAATAAAAAAGCAAATTCAGGCCAAAGCAATATGAAAAATTTGTGAGATTTCCTTATGTCATGTAAAGAGACACAGAACTTTGTGGCAGAAGTATTTATGAATGGTCGTGTATTATATTTCCGAGGAATCGGTGATTTTATTACATAGTCCTTGTGTATAGAAATTACTTGTATGTATATTGTACTTGTGTTACATGATGGGGATACGATGGCAAAAAACAGGCAGGGGGCCCCTCAGCCACGCGACTCTTGAAATCAATACTCAAATAGTGCTGAAATGAGTGTAGAATTATGGCCGAGATAAAATCAGGTGTCTTGCTCTCAGAGCTTCTAACGGGGGTGGATGCGGAGCGTTCGCTCACGTTCTGAGGTTGGTTCATTTAAGAAGTGACTGCTCAGCTGGCTCAGTGAGATAGGAAGGTTGGTTAAGAAAATCAGGTAAGCAGGGCGCCTGGGTGGCTCAGTTGGTTGAGCGACTGCCTTCGGCTCAGGTCATGATCCTTGAGTTCTGGGATCGAGTCCCACATCGGGCTCCCAGCTCTGCAGGGAGTCTGCTTCTTCCTCTAACCTTCTCTCCTCTCATGCTCTCTCTCACTTTCTCTGTCTATCTAATAAATAAATAAAATCTTAAAAAAAAAAAAATCAGGTAAGCATAGGTTGAGGCAGAAACTTCCCAATAAGTGTCAGCGTTGGGGGCTGTCTTTACACACTCCGGTCACTGTAGTGGCCATTGCAGTGGTGGGACCCCTTGGGCCTTTCCGGTTGGGACACTTGTGTTCTTCTGTTCTTATTTCCTCAATAACTTCCTTCCCTCCGCTCTTTCTGGAAATTCTTTCAGGTGGGTATTGAGCTTCCTGATTTGGTAAGCTTTTTTCTGTTTCCTTCCGATTTTGCCGAGAGATTGCCTCAACTTTCCTCTCTATTTAATTCTTAAAGAATCTGCTATCATAATTTTAATTCAAAAATTTGGGGGGGGGCGGTGGGGCTGGATGGAGTGTGTCTGTTCCTTTTTCATAGCCATCCCAGTCCTACTTCGTGGACACAATCTCGAATGTTTTTAAGAAAAATTAAACCAAACCAAGAAATGCCTTATTTATTGATTCCTTTATATGGTGCCATGTGCTCTTCCAAGTTCTAAATACCTTGTCGAGTTCTTCTGGGAACCCTGGGCGATAGGTACTACTCTTCCTCCCCACCGTGTCGATGAGAAGAATAGGGTGGTATGGCTTTGACTGAAGTCACGCGGCTAGTTACGCGGTGGAGCCGGCCTTGACCCCCGAGGCCTGACTCCGGTCGTTTCTGTGGATTTAACGTGAAGCTCTTCTGCTCCCGGATGGAGTCTCAGTACGGTGCTTTTGCTTTTAAGTTTTGCGTTCTCTTTCCTTCACAGTGCTTATTTACTCTGGGACTTTTTTTCTGTTTGCTCGGTGTTTATCCTATCGAAGGCTTTTGTCTAACTCTTGGTCATCTCCCTGTGAGGATAAAGGGCCGATTGGAAGCTCTTTGTGGCCAGGCAGGGCTTGGTGACTGGTGGCCTTCTCCTCAGAACAGTGGTTTTCAAATGGGGGGTGGGGGTATTGGAGGCGGGGAGGGGGAGAAGCGGTGATTTTGCAAGCCTGGAGACATCAGGGACACTGTTACACATTGTAATGTACAGGACAGCCCCCCCCCCCCCCCCCGAATGGCAAATGATTCAGCCTCCAGTGTCAGTAGTGCCAATATTGAGAAACCTAGCTTTTGAGGGAAGGGGTGAAAAAACAGTTACTATTGGTCGTGGGAGGAGAGGTCACAAATGGCAGAGTACCGGCCTTCCTTCCTGTGGCTTCTTGGGCTCTGTTGCCTGGGGAGAGGGGAAGGAGAAGAGCCCCCCTCAGTGTTTAGGTGTCCAGCACCCTCCCGCCTGGCATCTCGGAGCCCTGGGCGGCACAGCGTTCTCCTGGCCAAATTGGCTCTTTCCTACAGTCTCCCAGGGTGTTCTAATCCTTTTTTCTAGAAAGTCACTCTAGAGATAACTCTTCTGGCTGTCTCATTTCCACGATTTTAATTTTTTTTTTTTAAATCATCTAAATGCATCTTAGGATGGAGAAGATGTTACTAATCACTAAACTGTAATCACTGTTACTAATCATTAAACTTTTGAAGCCTGTTTTTTAGTGGCATTATTGTCATTTATCAGCTGCTTATACTATCATTTATTTAATCATTTCTTATAGTTAGAATGTTTCCTTCTCAATTCTTTGAGCTTACTTTGAGATACAGTTGGCAGAGTGCAGTGGGATCAGTGCTTGAATCTTTCTTGTAACTTACTAATTATCAGAATATTCTTTTGGTACTCTAGCATTTTCCAAAGTTAGTAGTGTGTGTGTGTGTGTGTGTGTGTGTGTGTGTGTGTGTGTGTGTGTGTGTGTGTGGTCTTTTTATTAATATCTGAGGGTCAGTTTGTCAGAAATGAAAATCCTGGGTTTCCAGTTGCTTTTTGACTGTCACAAGTATATTACTCCTTCAATTCCGGGCTAAAATGTCCCTGCCTAAGTCCATTGGCACTACAACTTTTTGCCTTTATAGATGTTTTTGTCTTGATGTTCGTAGGATATTTTCTTTTGATCTCCAGATCTGTAAAGAATGTTTCTTCGTGTCGATTCTCCTGTTGTCTCTTCCAGGTACTCACTGTGTGCTTTTATTTTTATTTTTTATTAAAGATTATTATGTATTTGACAGAGATACAGCGAGAGAGGGAGCCGAGGGAGTGGGAGAGGGGGAAGCAGGCCTCCCGCAGAGCAAAGAGCCCGATGCGGGGCTTGATCCCAGGACCCTGGGACCATGACCTGAGCCGAAGGCAGACGCTTAACCGACCGAGCCCCCCAGGCGCCCTGTATACGTATTTCTATGTAGTATATACTGATGCTCCATGATAGGGAATTGTTCCAAATATTTGTTCAGTTTACATCCCGACCGGCAGCATCGACAGTCACTCCTCCTTCCCCACCCTTGCTAGCCCACAGCACAGTCGGAATCTCTGTTGGTTTTCTTTTTCCACTCACTTTGGTGGGCCGCAGTGCTGTTCTCTTGTGTGTTACATTTAGAGTCCAGCTTGAGTAATATGATCGAGCACTTCTTTGCACGTTTGTTGGCCATTTCGGCAACCTTTTAACAAAGGACCTGTCCAAGCGTTCTGCTCAGTTTTCCTTCAGGTTGTCCCCTTCTTATTGATTTGTAGGAATTGCTTTTAGGTATTTCATAGTTCTTGATTGTGGATCAAGCACTTGGTTGGTTATATGTATTACAGATATCTTCTACCCCTCTGTAGCTTTTCTTCTAAATGAGGTCTTGATGAACAGAAGTTTCTGGTTGTAACATTGTACAATTTATTAATCTTTTCCTTTGCGATTAGTGCTTTTTATGTCCTCATTTGGGAAAAACCCTGTGTACTTCAAAATCCAGAAGGTATTTTTCTGTATTAACCTCTGCAAGCCTTATTATTTCACACTTCCCATACAGATATACAATCTACCTTTAATTGATTGGAGTATGTGGTGCGAAGTAGGAATCCATTGAAGGAAAGACCATCCTTGCCCTATAGCTCTGCAGTACTAACTTCCTCAATCATCTTGTGTCCGTATATGCATCGTGCCCTGGAATTTGCAAAATTGTCTTAGAAATTTGATTTAGTTTTTCTGTAGATTTTCTTGTTTGTTAATTACGGCAGTCTTATTTTTTCCGCTGTAATCCTTATACTGTTATCTATTGTATTATTTGTGCCTTTTGTTCAGTGTAGGACCTCAAGTGCATTGCTGAATGGGCGTTATAATTAATAATGGGCCTCTTTCCCCATGAATTTGCTTTCATTTCTACTTAATTTGAATTTTATTTCCTTATTCTATCGTTTATTTCCCTTATTGTAACTTTTCATGTCTTTGCTCCTCAGTGTTGCTTCTATTTTAGTCTTCATTACTAAAAAAAAATTTCTAGTATGTTCCAACTCTCTATATCATCCTGTTTTCTAATCATCTCATTTCGGAGCCTTTTCCAATTCTGATCATGCTATTTTTAAATAGTTTCTGATATTTTCTTTATTTCCATTAACTCATTTAAAAAATGTTAGGTTACAGTTTTCATCTGCTTTCTGGTGCATCTTCTTTGTGTTTCTGTATGTTATTCATTCTTCTTGTTTTTCTACTGTCTCTCCATGTTGGAATGAAATGATTGTTCCTTTACCTTCAGGGAGAATAAGAGGAGGTTGCCGCTGTCCAAGGGCTGGTAATGTGGGAGGGTAACTTTTAGATTTTTGCCTTGGGTTGCTTCCTTATCTGTTACCATGAAATACTTAAAAAAAAAAAAAAAAAAGGCCCTCTCTGTATTGGTATAATTTTATTATTTTATAAGACTTGCCCTTTCTGCTTCCCTCCTCTATTGAATCTGAACCTTGTCTTCATACCTCCAGTGTTCCTGCCCTGCTCACGTTGGTTCTCCCTGCAGCGAGTTTCTCCTCTGTCTGATGTCACTCTCATTTTGGAAGGGCGCTTCCACCACCGTCTTGCCTCCTCTTGGCTTATATGTGTTTAAAAATAATGCAAAAATATTATTTCCTCTCAACTAAGCCCAGTGGTATTCAGACAATTCATAATGTGGGAAGTCAAAATGCTTTCAGGACTACTGAAGTCATTAAAGTGACGAATCCACATGAAGTACCTACAACACCATTTGGCTGTGGTAGGCTCTTAACGTTTGTTGGTGTAATTAGTGGTAGTAATTAGAAAATGCCAAATTAAAAAAAAAAAAAAGGGCGCCTGGGTGGTTCAGTTGGCTAAGTGTCTGCCTTTGGCTCAGGTCCTGAGGGATCCAGCCCCATGTCAGGCTCCCTGCTCAGTGGGAAGGCTGCTTCTCCCTCTCCCTCTGCCCCTCCCCCACTCATGCTCGCTCTTTCTCTCTCAAATAAATAAAATCTTTTTTAAAAAAGAAAATGCCACATTCATGCATTCAACGAAATAAGTAGCTATTTGAATAAAGTATTAAATTTGGTAGCGATTAAAAGAAAAATACAGAGAATGAGTCTAATTTATGGCTAGCTTAACTCAATTTTTGGCCGAACGTGTATAACTAGATATATGAGGAGCAATCCTGAGTGTAATGGGTATAATTTCTATAATTCAGAAAGGCCTCTTTTGAAATGTTATTAATGTTTTATTAGATTTATTTTTCTTCATTGGAACTTGTTGAAAAGCATTATTTTATCTTAGCCTGAAAAGCAACTTTCTGCCCTGTATCACTGGTAAATATTTGTTAGACCCATGTAATCCGAGTTAGTATAATAGAATTTCGATGCCTCCACAGTAGCTGCTTTGGCAGAAGTAGAAATCTAATGTGTTATGTCTAGGGGAGAGCAAGGGTCTAGAATGAGGTAAGAGCTGTGCATATGCTGCATAGAGCTTTTTTAACCTTCCTTATTCCTATATAAATCAGAGTGGGAGAGGATTGAATAATGTCTAGCTTTTTTTTTTTTAAGGTTTCTCCTACAGTTCCAATCATATCTAATTCTAAAACACAAATTGTAGCTAGTGATATATTTATTTCTACAATACTAGAAAAATATCCCCAGTATGTTGCGGGCCTGACTTACATTTTGGTGAAATATGTTCTCAGGCCAGTTTGATTTGGTGGCTTGCAACTGCGTGAAACTGGCTGCCAAAGTCTGTGACGTCATCCTCTCCGCAGGCCAGTGAAAGTACATTGCGTCATCGTCGTCCCGGCAGGCTGTGCGATTTGCAGAGACGTTAGCACACGCTCTCTTGTGCGGCTGGGATGGCGATGATTGCCGCTTTGGCAAAATTACTGATGGCAACCAGGGAGGGGCTCTAAGGATCGCGGGGGTGGTGGAGCCACCTCGATGGAAAGCTGTTTAGTTCTGGAACAACTGGGTGAGGCGGAGAGGCCGGCCATCCGCCCCTTAATTCTCGTTCCCACAGACCTTCTGGAACATGACAGGCGCAAGAAATGAGACAAACCAGAAAGGAAAGACAATACAAAGCTACAGAAAGTTGCCTGTGTAGAATGAGGATAGAACCAACTATAGACATGCAATGCCAGTGTCTGAGATCGTAATCCAGACTGACACAGAGTATGTGCGCTCGGTGCCCATAATTTATTTATCTGAGGATCCCGTAAAATACTTGACCTGCCAAATTTAAAACGTGGTATGCTTCAAAAGTTAGGTCCCAAGCATACTCTTTTCGTAACATACTTGTTAAAAAAAAAACAAAAAACAAAAAAAAACACTTCAGTATATATGTAGAGAATCCCCAGCTAAATGATAGTTTCTGTGTCCAGTGAGATGATGTACCTTTTAAAAATCTCTGGCCTTCTGGGACGTCTGGGCGGCTCAGTCTGTGAAGCGTCTGCCTTTGGCTTAGGTCCTGGGATCGAGCCCCGCATCAGGCTCCCTCCTCAATGCGGAGTCTGCTTCTCCCTCTCCTTCTGCTCCCTCCCACCACTCACGTGCTCTCTCTTTCTCTCTCTCTCTCTCAAATTTTAAAAAATTAAAAAAAAATCTTTGGCTTTCCTTGAAATACCATTGACCTTACCATTTGGCCTCCTGCACCTTTTGCCACTAAGTCTCCCAACTTTTTTTTCTTTGGTTATTAAAATATAAAACCATAAGGAAAATCGATTTTCCCACAGCATTGGATTCTGAGCTTAAAAATTAAAAAGGGAAAAGAGGTTGAGGTAGCTATACAAAGCTTTCCCTTTACTGCTTTTGGGTTTCATGAAGTTCATTAATTTCCCTTTTGTTCACATCTGTTTCTTTTTTGGAGAAAACTGGTCAAATGCAAGTTAAAACAACTATAATTAATTAATTGTAGTTAGGTGCTTAATGTCAGTCTCTCCATCTAGTGTATGATGAAGTTCTAGGAAATATTGTATTTGTCTTCTCTCCCTTCTATATCTTTGCTGATGGGGCACATTACTCAACGCCAAGTAAACTCTTGTTAACTTAGATTTTTATATATAACATGACAGTCTCGGAATTTTTGTAACTTTATCTTTTGGAATCATGGTGAAATGCTGAAATTGTTTAAATCCATGCTGAATGATCAGGTTTTTATTACATAACTTCTATATAATGACGTCAGAGAACACCTTTCTGAACCTATTATCTGAGTCAGAAACTGAAAGGGAGGAAATGAATAAAGATCTAAAGGATACTCTGGCCAAGATGAGCTGCGTTTAGTGATTACTAGACATGAAGAGGCAGATTTAGGTGGAAAACGGAACTTCTGAAACTGTCATTGTTGAAATAAAACCTCGGTAGATTTCATGGCTTAACTTGCAAATTAGATACAGCTCAGGAGAATTAGTGAACTTTAAAATATATCTAGGGGCGCCTGGGTGGCTCAGTTGATGAAGCATCCAACTCTTGCTTTCAGCTCAGGTCATGATCTCAGGGTCCTGGGATCCATCCAGCCCCATGTTGGGCTCCACACTCGGCTGGGAGTCTGCTCGAGGATTCTCTGTCTCTTAGCCCCCCGCCCCCCACTTCCATGCACTCTCTCTTAATGAGTGAATTTTTTTTTTAAATAAACACTTCTTTAAAATGTATCTAAAAGTAGCAAGAAAGCAGAAAGATATATACCTATAATTATATATTTTGTATGTATTTCTATAATAGTAAAGAGTGACAGAGAATGCAAAGGAATTACTAAGAGGTATGCAGGCTAGATTGAGAAAGGCCAATGTATGCTCAACTGGAGAACCAAAAGTCAACGATGGAGGAAGAAGGAGAGGTGATGTTTGAGAGACAATAGCTACAGGTTTTCTAGAACTACAGGAAAACTGTGACCTCACACAGGAAGTACAACATATCCAAAAATAAATATCAGATAAAATTTAAATATGAAAAAATGTTTATATACATTAAATTTAAAAAATGTATATCTTTATGTGTACATGTGCTGCTAGGAGACCACAGAGCCCTAGTGGGAAAGTGTAGATCTTGAAAGTATCCAGAGAGAAAAGACAAAGAACAGCAATGAATGTGAGCAAACTTCTCAAAAATAAAAATGTAAGCCCAAAGGTAGTAAAGCAGATCTGCAAAGAAATGCTCTGGACAAAGTACTGTCAATTTCAGCATATCTAGGTGAAACTATTTTTAAGAACCAAGGTGAAATAATATATATATATACACACACACACACATACATACATACATACATATGTGTAACTGGAACCAGAAGAGTTGGTCAATGGGAGGCTTGCACGAAAGGAATGAATTGAGGGAAGTGGTGAATTGAAGGGGGAAAAATAAATCCTGAATGGATGACTTGGGATCAAAAAAGGCCTGATGATCAAATAAAAATAATACCATGTATGAAGCTGATACTGTGTGTGCAAACTAATTTCGAAAAAGTCAAATTTGGGTATCTAAGATAAAGGCAGAGCTAGGATATTGTGAGTGCCACCTGGGGACACAAAAACCCATTGAGTTGGAGGTAAGTGATAGGATTTGAGGTTTTAAAGTCCATGTAGTCTTTGTGAGGGAGTCTAAGATAGTGTTTAGCTTTCTTAAGTTTTTAAGCATGGAAAAATTTCAAGGCGACCTTTTATGTAATAAAGTTGGTAAATTTCAAACCATTGGTAGAGGAGAGGGAAAAAAACCCACTGAAAATGAGGTGGTCAATATAAAAGCAAAGGCAAAAAAAAGGTCATATGAACAGAAACAAAGTTAGATGTAAAAATAAAATCCCAGGGCACCTGGGTGGCTCAGTGGTTAAGCATCTGCCTTCCATTCAGGTCATGATCCCTTGGTCATGACCTGAGCCAGAGGCAGATGCTTAATGACTGAGCTACCTGTGCGCCCCTAATCTTTTGAGTTAAAAAAAAAAAAACAAAATTATGATATATACTATTTATAAGAAACATCCCTAACATAGAAGGTCACAAAAAGGATTAAAGTAAGGAGATAGAAAATGATCACTAGGGCAAAGACCAAACCAAAGTAAAGTGAAGAGGGCTATTCTAATGTCACACAAAAGTAGACTTGGAGAGAAGTAACATTATTGGAGATAGATAAGGTCATTAATTTATTAAACAGGGATCGTTCAACAAATGCATGACCACAGGAGGATTTCAACAAATGGAACATACATAAAAATTGATCATCTATAAATCCATAAAGTGGGTCTCAACAAATCTCAAATACGAGGTATCCCAGAGACTAGGTATCCCACAGACTGCATTCTCCAGCCCTTTATCAGAGTCCTTTTAGGAGAATATAAACCATGGTGAGTAATTCAGAGGCAGTCTGACAGAGAGATTTGCTTACATACATGTTGGAGGGCTGAAAGAAACCAAAGAGGGGACCCTAGATTTGTTAGTATGGAAATTGGCCCCCACCGGCAACTCGTAATGGAGAGACCGTGGGCAGGGGAGTCCGGCTCCAGGACTCCCTCCAAAAGCTGAGAGAAAATAGGGAACATAATCTACCCAGACCTCAGTGCATTTAAGGTAGAAGTTAGAAATAGGACAAACCGCATATTTTAAATTCAAAAATGCCTACACAGTTCTATAACTCATGGGCCAAACAAATCATAATGAGAGTTAAAAACTCCGTAGAACTGAATGCTGATATTTCTATCAAAACTTGCAGAATGAAGTAAAACGTGAACTGTTTTTAAGGAGACATAAAATGCCTTAAATGCTTATTTTAGGGAAGAAGAAGATAAAAATAATGAGCTTAGCAGTCAGCATACGTTTTAAAAGAACGACACAATAGTCATTCCTCCCCTAAAGTCAAAGGAAGGACATTGTGAAGAGAAGAGCAAGTATCCGGAAAATAGGGGCCTAAAGAGGCTGGAAGTTGTTGTTATTGAAAGGACTAATGAAATAGACAGTCCTATAGCTAGGTTGACTGAGGGGAGAAAGAAAAAAAAAAGTACAGGTAAACTATTAGCAATTCAAAGGGGATATTGCTACAGATTTAGTGGAGATGAAAAAGAGAATCCTATGAATAACTTGAGGGCACTTGATTTGAAAACTTAGGTGAAATGTAAGAGTTTCTGGAACACCACGATTGACAGATTGTCAGGAAGGCTAGGAAGTCCAAATTAGATAAAGAAAACAGACTCAGAGGCTTTTAATGTTGTTGCCTTCTACCAAACTCTCAAGGAACAAGTCCTTCCAGTCTTCTGCAGATTCTTCCAGAAAGTAGAATGAAAGAGACTATGCCTTGGAGAGGACAGCAAGAGCGACAATAACAAAGAGTATATCCCAATAAAGAGGGGATTTGGATTTCCACCTCACTTCATAATGAAAATCCATTTTCAGTGAGTGATAAATCTAAATATGCACAGCAAACCTTCAAAATTTTTCAGAGATGGGAGACTATTCAAATTAAAAATTTGATTATATCAAAACGAAGGACTTAAGTTCATCCAGGTATCCCATAAATAAATGAAAAGATGAGTAATAAACTAAAAGAAGATAATTATAACTGACAAAGATTTAATTTCCTGAAAATATAAAGAATATCTGCAAAAGTAAAAAAAAAAAAAAGTTCAACAGAAAATGGGTAAAAACAACAAACTTGTAGGGCTGGTTGACATAAAATCCAATATAATCCAAAAAGCACAAGATGCGAATTAATACCACTCTGAGCTAGGTATTCTTTCAGAGCCCCTAGATTGGCAAAAATTAAGGAATCTATTACTATCATGTATGGGTGCACATGTGGATCAATGTTTTACATTTTGCTGGTGGGGGTGTGAATAGTTACCACCATCCTAGACAACAATTTGACATGAACTAACCAAGGTAAAAATAGACTCCATGATCCCATATTTTTTCTCATAGGAATATACCTTAAGGAGCCCCTTGCATATATGTACTAGGGAATGTTTACAAGAATGCTTATAGCAGCAGAGTTCTTAATAGAAAAATGGAAACTGGGCGCCTGGGTGGCTCAGTGGGTTAAAGCCTCTGCCTTCGGCTCAGGTCATGATCTCAGGGTCCTGGGATTGAGCCCCGCATCAGGCTCTCTGCTCAGCGGGGAGCCTGCTTTCCCCTCTCTCTCTGCCTGCCTCTCTGCCTACTTGTGAGCTCTCTCCTCTCTGTCAAATAAATAAAATCTTAAAAAAAAAAAACAAAAACAAAAACGGGAACTAATGCAGATGCCCATTGACGGGAAAATTGATGTATAATTTGTGCTTTTCTTTTGTGCATTAAAAGTTGTGCAAAAAAGCACAATACTTTTCTTCTGCAGCAATTTATGCTGTAGTGAAAATAACCGTGTGGAACATGCGACAAAATGGGTAATCTTTAAAACATAATGTTGAGGGGGGATAAAAAGCAAGTCCCAGGAAACTACTTACGGTTCAGTCGTGAAGCCCCCAAAGCAGCGAAACTGATGTGAACCTGATGTTGTTGAAACATTCACATAAATAGTCTAAAGTCAGATTTTTAATGAAAAGATTTTGTTGGTTTGCCTGGAAGATAAGCACCTTAGGGACCATGGGGGTAACTGCATTCCGAGGTATACTTTTATTTTGATCAGTCTGACCGGAGTCTGTAATTATCAGAATGATTTTTGGAGAATGTCATGCCCGTGTTCCTTTGTGATGAACTGATAATGGCCGCCTTTAAAAGTTTTGAGGCCAAAGTCAGCCAGGCCATTTAATGAGGGGTGGGCTCATTTTTAATGTAATCCCCTGGGGATCATTTCTTCCAAATTCCTTTTCTCCCCACGCCCCCCAATTCTTTTATGTCTTTACCTTTCTTTGATTTTCCTCATTTATTTGGTGAAGAACCTTCATTTATAAATATGGTGTCTACTTTGACAAGTGTACGTAGGATGGTAGGTGGTGGCTTCCTAGCGTGAGTGGGTAAGGTGCGTGGTGGGGGAGGGGGATTTTTCTAAACCTAGGATGCTTTGTTTTCTTTGCTGAGTAAATATTAGGGGCAGATGCTGTGGTTTGCCACACTGAAACAGTTCATAAATTTCTTAAGTCTGTGCTCTGTGTTACCTTCCTACTGGTGTTAAAACAAACTACAACAATCCTCTTGGCTTAAAAGAATACAAATTTAGGGGCGCCTGGGTGGCTCAGTCAGTTAAGCTCCAACTCTTGGCTTTGGCTCGGGTCATGATCTCAGGGTCGTGAGATCGAGCCCCGCGTTGGACTCCATGCTCAGCAGGAGTCTGCTTGAGGTTCTTTCTCTCTCCCTGCTTGCACATGTGTGCACTCTCTCTCTCTGTCTCTCTCTCGATCATTCGGTCTCTCTAAAATAAATAAGTAAATACTCTTTTTGAAAAAAATAGAAAACACGAATTCGTTCTTTTACAGTATGGAGAAGTCTCCCTGAGCTAATATTGAGGTATCCTCAGGGCTGGTTCCTTCTCGACTTTCTAGAGGAAAATTCATTGTCTCTTCCATCCTTCCAGAGACTGTCCTTGGTTTGTGGCACACATCACATCATTTTTTGTTTTGTTTTGTTCCTCCGTGTGCTTCTATCGTCCCACAGTAATCCTCTGATTTTCCCTCATCTCTGTTACGTGGACCCCTGTGATTACATTGGAACCACCTGAATAAACCAGGACAATGTTCTCATATCTCAGTATCCTTAACTTAGTCACATCTGCAAAGTCCCTGTACCGTGTAAGGGACAGGAGTCCCAGGTTCTGGGACTGGATGCGGGTGTCTCTGGGCGGGGAGGGTGGGCAATTCTCAGCTCTACACCCACCATTCGTTGGCACAGCTTCTGTCATCTCTGCAGCTGGCAATTCTGACCCAAGCTCATTCAGAGCCAGAGATGATAGTGGGAAGTCGAAGGATCCACAGGTAAGCCAAGGGTTTTGGGTTGTGCTCTCCCTTACTCTGCCCTCCCTAACCCTGGCCGTTTTGTAATGGAAGCCTATCATTGCCCAGTGACTGCTTACCTTCTCTGTCCTCCCTGTTAGGAACCTCTAGTTGCAATACTGCACTTAATTACCAGCAGTCCCACAAAGTAAAGTCTAAGAGTGGATAGTTATCAAACCTTGTGAAGAGGTACTACTTTGATTCTGGAATTCCTTCATTTTATCTCTGGATAGATAGCCTTGCCATACTCTTCCCTCGGAGTCCAAGACACCAGAGTATTCCAGGTTTTCCCAACCCCTCTCTACCTTCTCTCTTGTACACTCCTCCCTACCTATCCTTTTTTTAGACTTACTTATTTTTTTAGTAATCTCTATACCCAGCATGGGGCTTGAACTCATAACCCCAACATCAAGAGTCTCATGCTCTTCTGACTGGGCCAGGTACCCCTCTACCCATCATAATGCCTTATGCTCAGTCACTTCTCAAACTGTGCACAGTACCTTCTCCTGGGGTGATTTCATTCACTTCAATTCACTGTAGCTGCCATTTCTATTCCTTGACTCTTCAAATCTTTGTTTAGTTTTAACATACACTCCGATGATTCTAAAGACTTAATAGAGTGAAGAGTTGGGGCAATAATCTTAGAAAATTGGTCTCTCTCTCTCATTTCTCTCTCTCTTTTTTTTTTTTAGAAATAAATTGCAAATATCTTAGCTTATGCTTTAGAAGCCTAGGGTGTTTAACTTTGAGATGGTAGGAAATTTTGTTTTGGAACAAGAGTAAAATAGTTAATTTTGGTCTGAGTTTCCTCTGTCCACCTAGGGACCCTCTTCCTATAAGCAAAGTCATTATAACTTGTTTCTTACTGACCAGGAGATTATTTATTATTGTCTGATTATTCATGTCTGCAGAACCTCCTATATAACAGAAGCACTGTTTTTCTATTTAAAAAAAAAAGGAATTCATAGTGAAAAATGTTTTTCATGGAAAGGCAAACATTTTCGGTAACTCTGCCAGGAATAGGAGGGGAAAGATTAGCTGTGTTTTATATAAAACTTAGGGAAGTCAAAAATGCCATTTTTGAGATATGCTACAATTGCAGTTAGACTTCAAACAATTGCAGAGACTATTAAAGTGCATTAAAATGTCCCAGCTGTGATGGTAAGAGTAGAAGCAAATAACTCTTCATGTTATACAAAGCAGAAAAGTAGAATAGCATTTTTAAAGCATAAAAATATGTAAAAGTAAAAACTGTAGAATTGAAAAACTTCTATAAATGTGTGAAGGCAAGAACGGTTTTGGAATGGTGCAATAAATATGAGATGATAACAGCAGTCCTGGGCTGATGGTCTGAGACACTGTTATAAATTGCCTTAGGTTTAAATGTGCTAACAGGTGTCACAGTCAAGCCTCGTGAAAGGCATGGAAGGCAGAACTTCGAAAAAATAGGACCAGTGAAACATGAAGTCACTGAGCAAAGTCGCGTTTCTTGAAATGCTAAAACTTGTTGTGTGTCTCTATTGAAATAGACACTTTAGAAGCAGACTAGTCTTTTTCTTACTTTTTTTCTTTAAAGATTTTATTTATTTGAGAGAGGGAGGGAGGGAGAGAGGAAGCACAGGGAAAAGAGGGAAGAGCGAGTGCCCCACTGAGCAGAGAGCCTGACCTGGGGCTCGATCCCAGGACCTGGGGATCATGACCTGAGCCGAAGGCAGATGCTTAACCCACTGAATCATCCAGGCGCCCCTTGTCATCACCTTTTATAGCAAGGCATCACCTGGTTCGGAGAGTAACAGTAACACAAAGCTAGACTTGTGGTTTCAGGTGAAATGCTAGACTAAGGGAAGTGTCCAGAAGGTAAAAAGTGTGACTGTTTTCGTACTGGAGTCATGGACTTCACTGTGAGGGCTGCAGCCACAAAGACATGTTAGATTTCCTTTCATTTACTACATGCCCTTGGAGTCTGGATAGAGTGGTGGCTCTCAAACTATGCGGACCCCTGAGGTCCTGGAGACCATTTCAGGTGTCTGCAAGCCCAGAACTACTTTCCTAATAATATCATGGTATTTGCATTTTTTCCATTGGTTGGACATGTGCACTGATGGGGAAAAGCCACAGTGGGTAGTGTTCGCGTGCTCACACACTGGGCGCTGGCACCAGATGGTACTAGGTTACTGGGTCATCCTGTTCTTTGCCGGCAGGCACTCCAGTAATAAACAGATGCTGGTATTAATTAAGAATGAATGTGCTCGACGAAGCATTAAAAATAATTAATTGCATCAAAACTCTAACCATCGAGTACCCTGTCTTCTTACTCTCAAATCTTTTCAACGTAGAAGAAATGAGACGTATTCAGAAAGCGCTTTGCTGTGCATCACAGTTCTGCCCCGAGGACAAAGCAGTTACTGGATTGCGTGGTTGGAGAAGGGAACTAGCCTTTTTGACTTAAAAGAATGACTGACCTAGAACCCATGTTTATCCAGGTGGGAAGACATTTCCTCAAATGAGCAAAGTGAGTAGGTCCCTTCAAAGACAACCGCCAATCTTACTGTTGCCAATGATGAAATTCAAGCTCTGGAGCAATTATGAGAATTTTGGGAAACTAGTATCTGCCACTGTGAGATTGACAGCTTCCTGATACTTCAAGTCTTATTTGGATGAGATCGCTGGTGATACCAACAGATGGGACTTTGTTGTTGTTACTGTATCGCAGAGTGTGTAAACTCATTTAAGAACTATTTTCCAATGACTAGTGGTTGATTTTGCAAAATGGTGAAAGGGCCACGTACAGTGCAAGAGAGACCGGTGATGGTACTAAAACAGAGGAGGAAAGGCTCATTGATAAGACTTCAGAGTTCACATTACAACTTGGCTCTAAAAAAAACACTACCGCCTGTAGAGTTTTGATGTAGTGGCAACAAATACAATTAGCTAAAAAGACTACTAAAATATGACTCCCTCTAACAACTACAAGTCTGTGTGATGCCTGATTTTCTTCATTTACTTTTATCCAAAGCAACATATCCCCACATATCAAGTGCAGAAGCGCCTAGGAAAATTCAGCTGTTTTCTTTTCAGCCGGAATTGAAAGCTATTTACAGATTTGTAAAACAGCGCAACTCTTCTTCCTAAAATTCTTATTCTGGAAAATAGATTTCGTATAAGACATTTTGTATACGTCTTATATATGTATAAGACATATGTCATATACATATATGCATAAGACATTTTAACACAATATTTGATTGATTAGAGGAGAGTGAGGGCGAGCAGGGGGAGGGGCAGAGGGAGAGAGAGAATCCTGAAGTAGACTCTCAGCTGAGCAGAGAGCCCCACTAGGGGCTTGATCCCAAGACCCTGAGATCATGACCTGATCTGAAATCAAGAGTCAGATGCTTAACCGACTGAGCCACCCAGGCACCCCTTAATATTTTAAATGAATTGACACATTTTGAAAAAAAAATTCTTAGTTTTAATTTCAGTGCTCCAAATATCAGTAAGTATAACGGACAATGAAGAACTCCTTGAGTGCTTTAGTGAATTTTAGGGAGATGAAGGGGTTCTGAGAACTTCTAATTCAGGACTCCTTTGTCCTATCTAATTTAAATCTCGTCTCTTACCTTCCCGAGTGCTAGTGAGGAGTGGTGGAGTTGGGAGTCATAGGACATAGTGTGTTCTTTCATTCCCTCATCCTCCTCCAGCCCCAGGATTCAACACACCTTGGAAGATGGACTGGTTTGCTTGGAGATGCAGCTCTTCCAGTGTGTTGGGGCTGGAGAAACAAAAAGGGAAAGGGACAACAGTTTTTACTTAATTTTCCACATTATTACTTCTCAGGTCAACACTTACTGGCACCCTTACCTCTTCATGTTAATTGCACAAATGTTGCATCTCTCCTGGGCGCACAGTGGGTGCTGCCCAACACCTTTGACAGTGCCGTTGGGGTTGGCTCTTGGCTGGATTATAATCAAGGCAGCCTAAGCCCAACTACCTTCAATGGGGTCCACTGCACCCCTAGGACATTCAACCATTATTTGTTGGCCAACCAAGCAAGAGTCTGTACCCTACTGCTCCCTTTCTTTATTCTACTCATTTCTCTCTCTCCCCCTGATTAGATAGACACTGAGGGAGGTGGGGTCGGGGCGGGGAGTAAATTGCTAGTCTGCTGCCTGAGCTGGAGAATATCTTTTCAGTTGTCTGATCTGCACTCCCCTTCTCCAGGAAGGATTCTTTTAGAGACTTGCCCTCATTATTCTACTCTTCACTAGGCTATAGAGTCCCTACTCCCAATTTCTCTTTTTCTATCTTAATAAGACATTTTTTCTTCCTTTTCACACATACACACATTCATATACTACATACATACAGGGAAGTGGTGGATGGGATGATAGGGATGGTTGATGGTTACATTTCACTCATCCCTAAGTAAGTATATTTAGAGATGAAATAGAGGTATTTTACTCAAGCTCTAAATAGATATATTTCCAGTTGTTGGAAGTTTTCTTTAGAATGTGGGACTTAACACTTTTTTTTCAGTTTGGACATAGTCATCATTCCTTCCTGAGGATAGGAAGAAAGAAACAGTCACATTCACTGTCCTCTTAAGCTGTGACTCCAGAATGTTACTGGCTGGCTAGGATTACGAGATTCATATATTCACCTGTCAGTGATTAGAGCTTCTATTTTATGTGAGGTATTGGGCTATGAGCAAGGATGTAGTGGTCAACTCTAGGGACGTTGTCCCTAGTGTGTGAATTTTATTCCCTAGTGGGGACAGTTAAAAGCAGATAAAGATAATCTACAAATATGAAGTCTGATAAGAGTGACAAAAGAAGAGGGAGACATCAGAATTAACAGTGGGGGAGTACCAATTTTGACTGGATAGGGCTGTTACAGAATAGTTCTTTGTATAAATGCCATTTGAGTTGAGACCCAAAGATGAATGTATGCCCCCCCAAAACTCAGGTATTGCAGGCACATTGCAATCAGAGAGAATGCATTGATGTCGGAGAGACCCTGTAGGCTTGAGGAACTAACATTAGGCCCCTGTAGTAGGAACTTGGGAAAGAGGAGCTTGAGTTGGAACTCTGTGGGGCTAGGTCGTGCAGGACCCTAGAGCTGTCTTGAATTTCAAAGTGCATTCGAAAGCCTATCCTTAGTCTTGAGTGCAATGGCAAGCCATTGAAGGACTTTAATAGAGAACTGACAGCCAGAATGATTGCTGGATATTTCCACCATGAGTGAAATCTGGTTCCTGGCCAACACCCATTTTCCATATGGTCACACTGAAATGCACTCTCCTAACTAGATCCTAGCTCATCTCAAAATTATGTGTCTCCTCATGAACTTCAACAGAGTGTAGGGTTGTGGACAAATGGTCCTTAGATCCCTATAGGGAGATGAAGGCTGACATTTGAAGAATTCTAATGGTTATTCTTTTTTTCTAAGAATCCTTCTGTTTAGCTGTTATATACTTTTTCTTGTGTGAAGATTTCGTTCTTCCTTCTCCTGAAGAGAGAAATTTCTCCTTTGGGAAGAGGGCAACCAGAGTGGTTGCTTTAAGACAGGTCTTTTTTGCACATATTAATAAATGCATAGACCTAGAATTTTCATCACAAACCACATTCTGCCTTGAAATTTCATTGTGATATTCTTAGCTTGATCTTGCACTCTTCTCAGCATTTGCCCCTTGCTGTTGTCAAAATCAATTTCTGCCTTTTCTGTGTCCATCCAGTCTTTCTTAACCCCTCAGCCACTTCCTGCCTTTGTTCAGGTCCTTTTCAGGTCTTTCTTTTACTTTGACAGTTTTTGAAAAAAATATCAAGGACGGGGTGGGGGGGAAGAATTTCATTCTGTTCCCTGTCCCTCAGAAATGCGTATTCTCTATTTGAGCCTAGATAAACCAATTCTTTTTTGATTTTATCTCTAGGCATCAATCGTGTCCTATATGTGCAATGTGATATAGTTAAGGGGGAATTAATATCTCCTCTTCCTAGAAATATCAATGGAAGGGTTTAGGGAGAGTCAAGACATACACTGCCCTTCATTGGGCATTCTCTAGAGAGCGTGAAGCTCTTTTAAGGTGGCTTTATGGAGTTCTCACGATAATGCCATTGGTAGGTATCATTATATCCTATCCTATACCATATATCCTATTCTAAATATGAGGAAACTAAAGTTCATGAAACTTTCTTAGTCCTTTTGGTTTGCTCTAACAAAACGCTATCAACTGGGTTGCTTATAAGCAATGGAAATGTGTTTCCCACAGTGCTGGAGGCTGGGAAGTCCAAGATCAAGGTGCCCCCAGATCCAGTGTCTGCGGATAGCCTGCTTCCTGGTTCACAGATGGCCATCTTTTTGCTGTGTCTTTACATAGTGGAAGGGAGGAGGGAGCCCCTTGGGGTCTCTTTTATAGGGGCACTAATCTCATTCATGAGGGCTCTGCTCTCATGACCTAATCACCTCCCAGGGGACCCACCCCCCAATCATACTGGGGGGATGTTTCAACATAAGAATTTGGGGGGGGGAATATAAACATTTAGTCCATTGCAGAAGTAAGGAATATAGGTGTGTGTGTGTTTAAGGCAAATCTGTCTAATGGCAGAACTGGGATTTAAACTCAGATATATTTAAGTTAAAAGCTCTTCATAAATTACATTGATGCTTCATTTTGAGAAGTTATGAGAATGTTATAAATTATTCATGCTTATTTTTCTTCGTCCTTGTCCTTTCCCCTTGTGGGTAGCAGTAAAATCCCTAAAACATAATAGACCTGTTTTTCTTTGGGGTGGGAGTGGGACAGCAAGGAAAACAGCAGTCGGAAAGAATGTATCTTGTTTCACAGTAGCTTGGGGATGGAAGTCGTAGCGGCGGCTAATGGAGTTGGAGTCCATTGGACCTGCTACAAAAATGAAGGGAAAGCCTGAGGAATGTCACAAGTAACCTGCACCGAGCAGTGAAAAGTCCTTTGGAATTTCTTACCACTAAAGCAACATCCGCTTTAACTGGTTTCCTCTTTCTAGACTCCTACCCCACACCACTCTGCCAGTCTCTGCAAGGAAAACCCAGTGAAGCCCAAATTCAGTCTTGTGTTTCATCCTCAGACTTTTCCTTGTTCTTGGCGTGAATCATCCATCTGTATTTGGAAACCTAAAATAATAGTTTTAATCTTTCTGTGGATCACAGACTCTTTTGAGTGTTTTTGGAGAACGTTTTGGATTATTTTCCTAGAAAAAAAGTCTATGTAAGCAATCTATATACAGTTGGCAGGAGGGGGCATGGTCTGCTGAGAACCATCCATGACTCCTAGGCGTGGACCCAAGATATGCAACTTGCCACTTTTTAAGACTTTCATTTCTTCTTTTGTTACAAAAAGACTTTCCTTTACAACTCTAGTAACAGTGCTTGTTTCTTAAAATGTAAACTACAGACAATTGATTGCTACTTATATATGGAAACCTGTCCAAGTTACATGATATCAAAGCAACCTCTTTGCCATTTGTGGTTAACATCACCCTGATAAAACTTTAATAGCTCCCAGTTCTTCAGTGATTATTGAATTCAGGTTGTTTTGTCTTACTTTTTTTCAAGGCAAATCTGATCCTTATACAATGAGGGGAATGAAAGATGTATGTACAGATACTAGGTTATTTCAAAATAGGGCATTGAGGTGCTTTTCTGGGTTGGAAAATTCAGATTCAGTTTTTCTTGAATTACAAAAATGTTACAAAGAAACACTTAATGCTCTGACTACTTACAGAATATCATTCTAGGAATTAAAGTAATATGATCTGTGGAAAAGGTTCTGGGACAGGACTTCAAGTAGAATCCCTGCATATTCAACCAAAATCAAAAGGTTGATGGTTTGTTGTTTTTGATCATTTAACTTAAATCTAAAAAGTGTTACTGGTGCTTATAACCACTTTATAGCCGTGTCCCTTAAGAATTAATTAGTCTCTGCAGAGAGGTTGCAAACACTGAATTGCAGGCAGAGTACCAGTTTCCTATGGAAAGGCTTTTGATGCCCCCCCCCCCCCCTTTTGGCTGTGTCCCTTGAGCAAGGTTAGAACCTCAAAGTTCTGTTTTGTAATTGTGCTCGTGAGTGCAAATATCCTCCTAAATCCTGCATCATTCGGAAGAGGGTCTGAAGACAAAAGCATTACAAGGATCTCTGCTTTACCCCTGGAAGAGTTATTCCAAACTAGAGGAACCATTATTTTCAACTTTAAAAGGATATATCAAGATCAGGTAGAAACACAAGCCAAAATGGATCTCCCAAGCCAAATGCACATAATTCACGGAGGCTCAAATATAAAGGTACCTAGATTCTCCTCCAAAAAAAAAAAGTTATTTTTCTCCCCTTTTATGATAATAGTGTGCAAGGAGACCAGATGCCATCTTTTTAGAAGCCAGAATTAGTTTATATTTAAATAATCAACCCAGCCTTCTGCTTCCTACAGTAAGTACCTAGAAATTACAGGTACATAATTGCAAATGGTCTTTTAAATGCATAACTAAGCTTGTAAGAGAGTAAGGGAAAGCCACTTGTTTGAGAAACAAAGAGTAAAGTAAATACTGGGAACTGCTTAAGCTTCTGCTGCTACTGTGTTGGAGAGGTTGCCCAGAGATTGGGGGGGACCTGAGGAGGGGCGGTGCTCTCCTGACATTTAGGGGAGGTCACGGGGGTGGGGATGGGGAGGTTGGGGGGTGGGAGGGAGGGGGAATTACTACCGAGACACACACTTAAAAAGGCTCTTTGTCTAGGGTTACTCTGTTAGTGAATGGGAAGTTGAGAAAAATACCAACTACCTCTCTAGAGAGATGGCCAGGAATTTGGGTTATCTTTTCTTGGGATTAGGCAGAAACTTTCTTCAAAAGTCTAGTGTCAGAATTTGTGACCACGAACTGGTTGGTCCATGGTGTGGTGTTTGAGGGGTTTTTTTTAAAAATGATTTTTAAATCTTAAGTGAAATGTAATTGACATGCATATATTAGTTTCAGGCATACATCCTAGTGATTTGACTATTTTATACATTACATAGCGCTCACCACGTAGTTACCATCTGTTCCATACAACATTATTACAGTATTACTGCCTGTCTTCTGTACTTTCCATCCCTGAACTTATTTATTTCATAACTGGAAGTTTGTACCTCAAATGTCCTTCACCTATTTTCCAACGCCCCCCTCCCCCTCCAACCAACAGTTTCTTTGTGTTTTTGAGTCTGTTTCTGTTTGTTCATTTGTTTTGTTTTTTAGATTCCAGATATAAGTGAAATCCTATGGTGTTTGTCTTTCCTGGACTGACTTCACTTAGCATGGTACCCCCTAGGTCCATCGATGTCACAAATGGCAAGATTTTATCTTTTTTTAATGGCTGAGTAATATTGTGTGTGTGTGTGTGTGTGCATGTGTATGTGCACGCACCACATTTTCTTTATCCGCGCATCAATTGATGGAACTGTAGGTTGCTTTCATATTTTGGCTGTTGTAAATAATGCTGCAATAAAATTAAGGGTATATATATCTTTTCCAGATTAGTGTTTTCATTTTCCTCAGGTAAAATCCAGAAGTAGAATTACGGGATCATACAGTAGTTCTATTTAAACATTTTTAAGAAACTTCTACACTGTTTTCCATAGTGGCTGCACCAATGTGCATTCCCACCAAACAGAGCACAGGGATCCCCTTTTCTCCACATCCTTGCCAACACTCGTTTCTTGTCTTTTTGGGGGTAGCCACTCTGACAAATATGAGGGGATATCTCACTGTGGCTTTAATTTGCATCTCCCTGGTGATGAGTGATGTGGAGCATCTTTTCATGTGTCCATTGGCCATCTGGATGTCTTCTTCAAACAAATGCCTTTCTAGGTTCCCTGCCCATTCTTAAATGAGGTTGGTGTTGAGTTGTATGAGTTCCTTAAATATTTTGTATATTAACCCCTTATTGGATGTACCATTTGCCAACAATTTCTACCATGCAGGAAGTTGCCTTTTCATTTAGTTGGTGGTCTCCTTTGCTGTGTAGAAAGTTTTTAGTTGGGTGTAGTTCCACTTGTTCATTTTTGCTCTTGTTTCCTATGCTTAAGGAGCATACCCAGAAAAACGATGCTAAGGCAAATGTCCGAGAATTTACTGCCCATATTTTGTCTTAGGAGTTATTTGGTTTCATTCGTTACATTTAGGTCTTTAATCCTCTTTGAGTTAATATTTGTGTATGGTGTAGGGAAGTGGTCCAGGTTCATTCTTTTGCATGTGGCTGTCCAGTTTTCCCTGCATTATTTATTTATTTAAAAATGTGATTACTCTATTGATCTCTTTTCCTCATTGTGTATTCTTATCTCTTTTGCTATTGATTAGTTGACCATGTCTGTGTAGGTTTATTTCTGGGCTGTTACATTGATCTTTGTGTCCATTTTTTATGCCAGTACCATATTGCTTGATTACTATAGCTTCATAGTGTAGTATGGAATCTGGGATTGTGATACCTCCAGCTTGGTTCTTTCTCAAGATGGCCTTGGCTATTCCGGATCTTTCATGGTTCTATAAAAACTTGAGGATTATTCTAGTTCTATGAAAAATACTATTGGTATTTTGATAGGGATTGCACTGAATGTGTAGATTGCTTTGGGTGGTATGGACATTTTAACAATATTCTTTCAATCCATGAGTGTAAGATATGTTTCCATTTACTTGTATCTTATTCAGTTGCTTTCATCAGTGTCTTATACTTTTCAGAATATAGGTCTTTCACCTCCTTGGTTAAATTTATTTCTAGGTTTGTGTGTGTGTGTGTGCACTTGTAAATGGGATTGTTTTCTTAATTTCTCTTTCTGACAGTTTATTATTGATGTATAAAAACACAATGGATTTCTGAATGTATAGCTTTGTGCCCTGCGACTTTACTGAATTCATTTATTCTAATACTTTTTCTTAAGCTTATCTATTTAAGTAGTCTCTATTCACAATGTGGGATTTGAACTCATGACCCTGAGATCCAGAGTCACACCCTCCTCCTACTGAGCCAGCCAGGTGCTCCTATTCCAATAGTTTATTGTCGTTGTTTTGTTTTGTTTGTTTTTGGTGGAGCCTTTAGGATTTCTATATATAGCATCATGTCATCCACAAATAGTGACAGTTTTACTTCTTCCTTACCAATTTGGGTGCCTTTAATTTTTGTTTCTTGTCTGATTGCTGTGGCTGGGACTTCCAGCACTATGTTGAATAGAAGTGGCAAGAGTGTGGACCTCCATTTCTTGTTCCTGATCTTAGAGGAAAAGCTTTTATTTTTTACCGTTGAGTGTAATGTTAGCTGTGGGTTTGTCACACATGGCCTGTATTATTTTGAGTTGAGTTCTTTCTGTCTCTACTTTGAGAGTTTTTATGACTGATGCATGCTGAGTTTTGTCAAATGCTTTTTTCACATCTGTTGAGATGATCATATGATTTTTGCCCTTCCTTTTTAATGTGGTATGTCATGTTGAATTGAGGATATTGAGCCACATCCTTTGATGCCCTGGAATAACTCCCCCTTGGTCATGATGAATGACCCATTAATATAGTGTTGCATTTGGTTTGCTGATATTTTGTTGAACATTTTTGCATCTATATTCATCAGGAATATTGGCATGTAATTTTCCTTTCTTGTAGTGTCTTTGTCTGGTTTTGTTATTAAGGTAATGTCCTTGTAGAATGACTTTGGAAGCATTCCCTCCTCTTCACTTTTTGGGAACATTTTAGAAGGGTGGGTATTAACTCTTAAGTGTTTAGTAGAACCCACAACTATATGATATGGTCAATTAATCTCTGACAAAGCAGGAAAGAATATCTGATGGAAAAAAGACAATCTCTTGAACAAATGGTGTTGGGAAAACTGGACAGCCAGCCAGATGCAAAAGAATGAAACTGGAGCACTTTCTTTCACCGTACACAAAAATAAATTCAAAATGGGTGAAATACCTAAATGTGAGACAGGAAACCATCAGAATCCTAGAGAAGAACACAGGCAGTAACCTCTTTGACACTGGCTGTAGCAACTTCTTACTAGACATGTCTTTGGAGGCAAGGGAAACAAAGGCAAAAATGAACTACTGAGATTTTGTTAAGATAAAAAGTTTGTGAAAGAAACAACAAAACTAAAAGGCAACCTATGGAATGGGAGAAGATATTTGCAAATTACATATCTGATATAGGGTTAGTATCCAAAATCCATAAAGAACTTACCAAGCTCAACACCCAAAAAACAATCCAGCTAAGAAATGGGCAGAAGACATGAACAGATATTTTCCAAAGAAGACATCCAGATGGCTAACAGACACATGAAAAAGATGCTCAACACCACTCATCAGGGAACTGCAAATCACAATTATGAGGAGATACCATGTCCCACCTGTCAGAATGGCTAAAAGTAACACAGGAAACAACAGGTGTTGGTGAGGATGCAGAGAAAGGGGAACCTCTTGCACTGTAGGTGGGAATTGCAAACTGGTGCAGCCACTCGGGAAATTAGTATGAAAGTTCCTCAAAAAGTTGAAAATAGAGCTACCCTGTGACCCAGCAATTGCACTATGAGGTATTTACTCAAAGGATACAAACATACCAACTTGAAGGGGCACATGCACCCTGATGTTAATACAGCATTATCAACAGTAGTCAAATTATGGAAAGAGCCCAGATGTCCAATGACTGATGATGGATAAAGAAGATGTGGTGTATATACAGTGGTATACATACAGTGGAATATCAGCTGTCAAAAAGAATGAAATCTTGCCATTTGCAACAATGTGGATGGAACTAGAGTATATTACGCAAAGTGAATTAAGTCAAAAAAAGATAATACTATATGATTTCACTCATATATGAAATTTAAGAAACAAAACAGGTGAACATGGGGGAAAAAAAAGGGAGGCAAACCATAGGAGACTCCTAACTGTAGAGAACAAACTGAGGGTTTCTGGAAGGGAGGTGGATAGGGGAATGGATATTAAGGAGGCCGCTAATTATGATGAGTACCGGCTATTGTATGTAAGTACTAAATCACTCCTGAAACCATTATTACACTATATGTTAACTAACTAGAATTTAAATAAAAACTTGAAACTAAATATTTGGTAGAATTCACCTGTGAAGTCGTTTGGTCCTGGATTTTGGTTCTTATTTTTTTAAATTATTGTTATTATTGCTTCAATTTCATTACTAGTAATTTGTCTCTTCAGATCTTCTGTTTCTTCCTAATTCAGTCTTGGAAGGTTCTATGTTTCAAGTAATGTATCTGTTTTTTTCAAGGTGCCCATTTGTTGGCACATAATTTTTCATAATAGTTTCTTGAAATTTTTTGTATTTTTATAGTGTTAGTTGTAGCTTCTCTTTCATTTCTTATTTTATTCAACTTCTTTCTCATTTTTTCCTTGATGAGTCTGACTAAAGGTTTATCAGTTTTTTCAAAGAACATGTTTAGTTTCTTCAGTCTTTTCTATCTTCTTTTAACTCTATTTCATTTATTTCCACTCTGATTTTTACAATTTCCTTCCTTCTGCTGGCATTGGGCTTTGTTTGTCCTTCTTTTTCTTGTTCTTTTAGGTGTAAGATTAGATTGTTTGAGCTTTTTCTTGTTTCTTGAGGTAGGCTATAAACTTCCTTCTTAGAACTACTTTTGCCAAAGATTTTGATCCATTGAATTTCCATTTTCATTTGTCTCCAGGTGTTTTTTTGATTTCCTCCTTACTTTCTTTGTTGACCCATTGGTTGTTTAGCCTCTACATGTTTGTGGGGTTCCCCCCCTCCAAGTTTTTTCTTGTAATGGATTTCTAGTTTCATAGCTTTGTGTCAGAAAAGATGCTTGATATGATTTCAGTCTTCTTGAACTTCTTGAGACTTGTTTTGTGGCTTAACATGTGATCAGTTTGGGAGAATGGTTCATATGCTCTTGAAAAGAATGTGTATTTTACTGCTTTTGGATGGAATGTTCCATATATATCTGTTAAATTCATGTGATCTAATGTGTCAGAGCCACTGTTTCTTTATGGGTTTTCTGTCTGAGTGATTTATCCATTGATATAATTGGGGTATTAAAGTCCTCTAGTATAATGGTATTACTGTCAATTTCTCCCTTTATGTCTCAATATTTGCTTTATATATTTATGTGCTCCTGTCTTAGGTACATAAATATTTAAATTGTCATATCCTCTTGTTGGATTGATCCCTTTATCGTTATATATGCTTTTGTGTCTTTTATAGTCTTTGTCTTAATGTCTATTGTGTCTGATTTAAGTATTGCTACCCAGCTTTTTTTTCTTCCATTTGCTTAGAGTATCTTTTTCTGTCCCTTCACTTTCAGTCTATATGTGTCTTTAGGTCTGAAATGAATCTTTTGTAGGCAGCATATAGATTGGTGTGTGTGTTTAATCCAGTCACCATATGTGTTTTGATTAGAACATTTAGACCATTTGTATTTCAAGTAATTATTGATAGGTCTGTACTTATTGGCATTTTGTTATTTTCTGGTTGTTCTTGTAGTTCTTTGTTTCTTCCTGTTTTGCCCTCTCTACCTGTATGATCTGATGGCTTTCTCTACTGTTAGGCTTAGATCCCATTTTCTTTATTTTTTTGTGTATCTGTAATAGGTTTTTGGTTTGTGGATACCATGAGGTTCAGCGAGAACATACTATATATGTAGCAGTCTATGTTAAGTTAATGATCACTTAAGTTTTAACACATTCTAGCCCCCCTCCATCTTTTATACATTTGATGTCATAGTTTAACTTTTTAAATTTTTATATATTTATTTTATGTGTATTAGTTTTGTTTTATCTCTTAGCTAATATTTGTAGGTACAATTGATCTTACTACTTTTGTCTTTTAACCTTCATAATAGCTTTATAAGTTATTTTCTGCTTTCAGTATGTTTGCCTTCTCCAGTGAAATTTTCTTCTTTCATAATTTTCTAGTTATGATCATTTCATTTCCATTTTAAGAAGTCCTTTCAATATTTCTTGTAAGACTTGTTTAGTGGTGATGAACTCCTTCAACTTTTGTTTGGGAAAAGACCTCTTCAATTTTGAATGATAAGCTTGCTGGGTAGGGTATTCTTGGTTGTAGGTTTTTTCCTTTTAGCATTTTGAATATATTTTGTAACTCTCTGGCTTGGAGTGTTTCTGCTGAAGATCAGCTGATGGCCTAATGGCGTTTCCCTTGTATGTAACTATTTTCTTTTCTCCTGCTGCTTTTAAGAACCTCTCTTCATCTTTAATTTTTGACCTTTTAATCACTAGATGTTTTGGTGTGAACATTCCTTGGTTCATCTTGTTTGGGGCTTCTGTGCTTTGTGGACCTGAATGTCTGTTTTCCTTCCCTAGTTAGGGATGTTTTCAGCTATTATTTCTTCAAGTAAGTTTTCTGCCCCTTTCTCTTTGTCGTCTTCTATGACCCCTAGAATGTAAATGTTATGCTTGAGTTTGTCACAGAGGTTCCTTAACCTGTCTTTATTTTTTAAAACTCTTTTTTCTCTTTTACTCTTCGGCTTGGGTGCTTTCTATTTCCCTGTCTTCCAGATCAGTGATCTGTGCTTCTGCATTTTCTCATCTGCTCTTGATTCCCTGCAGTGTATTTTTCATTTCAGTTATTGTATTGCTCGGCTTTTTAAATGTTCTCTATCTTTTGTTGAACTTCTCACTGAGCTCATCCACCTTCCTCTCCAGTCTGGTGAGTATCTTAGTGACCATTACTTTGAACTGTTTATTAGGTAGATTCATTTTCTCTGTTTCTTTTAGTTCCTTTCTCAACTTTTATCTTTTTGTTCTGTTTGGAGCATGTTCTTTTGCCTCCTCATTTTGTCTGAATCTGTTTCTCTGTATGAGGTAGGTCAGCTATGTGTCCTGGACTTGAAGATAATGGCCTTATGCAGAAGGCACCCTGTGGGTCCAGAAGCACAGTTCCCTTTGATCACCAGTACCAGGTGCTTGCAGGGTTTCCCTGTGTGGGCAGCATGTGCCCCCCTGTAGTGACTGGGCTGTGGCTGCCGTAGTCCTACTGGTGGGCAGGGTTAGCTTCCAGCACAGCTGGCTGAGAGTCCTGACTGCAGTTGCTTTGGGCACATGGGTACACATGGCTGGCCCCCATTTCTCTGGGACAGGAGTCGCTTCAGAGGGATACTGGTCCCCACTGAGGCTGCCCTCTTGGGATATCAGATCTGGAGCTGCTTTAGAGGGGCGCTTGCTAGGGTGGGCAGGTTGGGAAGTTGGGTTCACAGGGAACACCATGGCAGGGCATGCAGTGCTGGCACAGTAGATGGAGACTGTCAGAACTGGCTCACTCAAGCGTCTGGCCCGCCGGCTGGAAGAAGGCAAGAGAAATGGCTCCCGCCAGCACTGCTGTTTTGGAGAAAACGCGTAGAAGTCCCTGCTCCTCCAGCACACACCATAAAATAAGTCAATAAATTTCCTTCATGTATAACCCAGGTGCTTTTCAAACTGCTGCCTCTGCGCTGGGTCTCAGACCAAGCAGTATAGTGCACTGGCCCTTTAAGAGTGGGGTCTTGGTTTCCCATCGCCCTCTGGCTCCCCTGGAGTTAGGTCCGGATTTTCAGTGCTTCCACAAATAACCACTCCTGGTTTTCAAACGAGGTGTTTCGGGGGCTCATATTCCCAGTATTTCCAGTGCAGGCTCCCCACTGGGGTGCTTGATAGGGGTCTGATTCCCTCTTTTCTCAGAAAGACTATCTTGATGCTTGTAATATCCCTCCTGCTGGTGGATTATGGGGCTAGGGCTTTGGTTCCCAACCATGTCCCTTCCCCTTCCCTTCATGATGTGGCTTCCCCTTTAGCTGTTGGGCTGTGGAAGATCTCTTTGCCAGTCTGCAGGTGGTTGTCAGGGTGAGTTTCGTCTTACGTAGTTGTAGCATTGAGGTGTCTGTGAGAGCTGAGTGCAGGAGCCTCTTTCTGCACCAAGTTCCCAAGATCTCTCCTATAGTTGGAGTTTTTATCCACGAAGTCATGGAATCCCAAACTGTGACATTAGCCTAGTGGCTGGCGATACGGCAAACGTATCCACCAGAAGCAAATAAAAAGTGTTTCTGAAAAGACAGGACATCAACCTAGGACTCTTTCATGTAACGCCCCAGTGAAGATTTACTGACGGCTGCAGGTCACAGAACATTTGAGAATACAATCTAACCTCAGACACTGCAAATAGCAAGGTTAAAAGCCAAGCACTCCATGTAATACAACAGTCTTAATAGCCTGTAAAATAAGGTTGCTTAAATGATACTAGCCATAATAGAAGGCTTGGATTATAATTTGAAAAACACTGGGTGCTAGGAAAAAACAGATTTGTAAAAAGAGCCATATTTGAATTACAAAAGTAAGATGTATAGTCATTTAGAAAAACACACTCAAAAAACCTCTGCGAGTAGTTCTTTAGAGATTAGATACAGTTTACGAGAGCAAAGTGGGTTGGAAGATAGATTTCAGGAAACTTCCAGAATGGAGAGAGAGAATGTGGTTAAGATGTCCCAGCTTGGTTTTTCATGGAATACAGGCAGCTGGCGAGCTTATCCCAAAAGCCTTGTGGAAAAATAAAGGGCTAAGAAGTTCTTCCTTACTCTAAATGGCAAGAGTGTAGATAAAAATATAGTAATGGTATTGGGCTCAGAGAGAGAAATCAAGGAACAGAATAGAGTGCCCAGGTAGATACTCGTGTGTGGAAGTTTGGTAAGTAATACTACACATCAGTGGGAAAAGATTAAATGGTGCTGTCCTTCTGGAAAAAGATTAAGTTAGAGCTCTTGTACGTGTGAGTTAATACACCAAGTAAAACTATAAATCTTTAGAGCAGGAACACCAGAATCTCTTTATTAGAATAGGGAATGTTTTCTTAAGAAACAAAACGCACGACCGTATAGAAAAAGCTGGATATGTTTGGCCATGTTAAAAAAAAAAAACTTCTGTTTGCCCAGGGCCACTGTGTTATTTAAGGTAGGACGGACAATTGACAAGTAGTCCAAAAAAATGTAATAGCCTAGGTACAATAGAAGTTTATTTCCTGCTCCGTGGTCTTTTAGAAGGAAATGTCAGGTTGATGCATTGCTCTCCTCAAGGTGATTTAGGGACCCAGGTCCTTCCATTTGGTGGCTTTGCTGTCTCGTAAGGCCTCATCATAGTCTGCACGCAGCTGGTGGAGGCGAGAGTATGGAGGAAGCATGCCAATTTCTTAAAAGCCTCAGCCGGGAAGTGGCACTTGGAACTTACATATCGTGTTTGACACTCGATCTCCCGTGTTAACGGAGCTGCAGGGAGAGGGGAGGAGGGTGGACACGAGAGGACATGTAGCTCTTCACCAGGCAGGTGCTTCGTAGCTGTGGTTTCAGTTGCTGTGGACGAGGAGAATTGATGTTGGGAGCAACTATCTCTGTCTCTGAAACTATTGTGAAAACAGAAGTCAGAGATTGGAGAAGATATAAGTGAGAACCTCAGGGAGATTCCATTTCCTTTCCATCTGATTAGCAAGATGTCTGATAACAACAAGTGTTGGCAAGGGTCTGGGGTCTCAGGAGACACTTGAACACGGTTAGGTATCTACCACAGTGCAGGGAGGAGTGGTGTGGAAGGATATTCAATAGCAAAGAGCAGAATCAACTGCCGTGTTTCTCAGTTAAAAAAAAAAAAAAGTCATCTACTGCTAATTAGTACAGACTATTATTCACCTGTCAAAATGAATGAACTGTATCCACAGGTATTGAGCTAGATAACTTAATATGGCATTGAATGAAAAATCCAGGTGTCGAGGGAACAGTGCATTTATGTATATTCAAAAAATAGCTAGTATTGTTTATCAATATATATATGTTTAAAAAGATGCAAAACATGGGAATCTATTTGGCAGTTTAAACATAATGGTTTTTTTTTTCTTGGCAGAGAGGAAGGAGGATGGGTCTTTAGCCTTATCTCTTATGAATTATTTTATAACATATTTGAAGCAAATATACAAGGCTAATATCTCTTTAATTTTGGTATGGGTTGCAATTTATCTTATTTTTTTAAAAAAACATTTGAAGTGTTTAAAATGGGACATTAATAATTAAAACATTTGAAAATTTTTAGAATGGGAAAGAATGAATGGGAAGATGTGGTGTGTATATACAATGGAGTATTACTCAGCCACAAAAATAGAATGAAATCTTGCCATTTGCAATGACCTGGATGGAGCTAGAGAGTATTATGCTAGGTGAAAGAAGTCAGTCAGAGGAAGACAGATACCATATGATCTTACTCATATGTGGAATTTAAGAAACAAATGAGCAAAGGATAAAAAGAGAGGCAAACTAAGAAACAGACTATTAACTACAGAGAGCAATCAGATGGTGACCAGAGGGGAGGTGGGGGGGGAGGGGTAACAGGTGATGGGGACAAAGGGCACTTGTGATGAGCACCAGCTGATATATGGAAGTATTGAACACCTCAAACTAATCTATTTTCAGTTAATTGGACTTTGAATCAAAACTTAACACATGAAAACAACTTTTGGGATTTCTTATCATTAGAAGTATCACATGAATGGAAAGCAAAGATGAAAGGAGGAGAGAGAAGTCCATTATTTCTTTTCTGATTTTATGGTTGACTAGATAGCTAGTCCTTAGTGCCAGTGGCACAGGGGATCTGTGTGTCCTTGTCCTGTACTAAGTACGTACGAATGCTAAAGTAATGGCAAAAATTAAATTGATAGAAACCTCTTCTAGCTGCCCAGCTTAATGAGCGGTGAATGAAAGAGAGGCAAATACTATTTTAACTGCTTGATTGAATAGGTTGACTGAAATTTTCCCTTTCTGCGATGTGTGTCCTCATCTCTTTCCCAGGCTATTGACCTTTCTAAATAGGTTCATATGACTTACATACACTCTTGCCATATTTTGTTTCCATTCTGAGTATCTTTCTCCTGGAATGGGTGCTTACTTTAGTCAATATTTGATGAATGAATAAAACTCCAATTAGGGTAGTTTGCCCTTTTGCTTTCCAATAATTTGCATGATGCACGTGACCAAACCGTTATATGGGGCTAGGTATTCATAAATACCTAGCTATTCCCTTCATAAAGAAGGGAATGAACTAAGATGAAATCAGAAAAAATATTAGAAAACAAAACTAGTTAAACTAGTACATCTAAAAGGTGGTTCTTTGAAAACACAGTAAGATCAATGTTTGTTAATGACCGAAGGGATGAAGGCTAGATATAGAGAAAGCAAGATGCACACCAAATAAGAAATGGTGGTAAAGAAACATGTAGTAGAGGAAATTAAAAAACTCATAAGGGACTGTTGTACTTAAGGAGAGTCAGAGAATTTTTAAGGCTGGAAGAAAATAATTTTCTAGGAGATATTTGCTGCAACTGACAATAGGATAGAAAAACCTAAATGGAGAAATTGCAATAAACCACCCAGAAGAAATAAAGTTGGGGGATAAAATGTATCAGATCCAGTTGGTTTCTCATGGGAATGCCATAAAATATTTAAAGAAGACATCACTCTAGTGACATTGAGATGTTTTCAGAATACATAAAAAGCTAGAAAGCTTCTATAGTTAAAAAAAAAAAAAGATGAAATGAGTGTAACACTGATATCAAGACCCAATAAAGACAGGACCCCCCTAAAAAAAATCCAGCCTCAGTTATGAGGACTGATTAGGAAAGTCTAAATAGAATATTACCAGTGGATTCCATACCCCATTAAGAGACCAAAGTATCCTAGCCAAGTGAGGGTCATTGTGGGAATGCCACAATGGGATGGGTACTATTTGGAAATCTAGAAATAAATTCTATAAATAGAATTCCCATATTACCTTGTCAGATAGGAAAAACAAGATGGTGATATATGATGGAAAGCATTTTGTGAGATTGAACATAATTTTTTTAAGCTTTTCATACAGGGGCAGCTGGATGGCTCAGCCAGTTAAGCCTTGGACCCTTGATTTCAGCTCAGAGTCGGAGGTCGAGTCTTGCTTGGGGCTCTGCATTTAGCGGGGGATCTGCTCGAGATTTCCTCTCTTTCCCTCTGCCCCTCCCTCTGCTCATGTCCATGTGTGCTCTCACTCAAATAAATAAATCTTTAACAACAACAACAACAAAACAACCCTCTTTATGCATTTAGAATGCCTGAGTACCAATTTCACATGATAATATATATCTATGGCAATGGCCAGCCAGAATTTATCTTATTAAAGGGAGAGAACAACACAAGAACATCAACTCTCATCAGTTTTATTAATTTTGTTTTTTTGGAACTATTAGCCAAGAAAACGAACCAAGAGAGATCAGTGGTGCAGCATTGGAAAGAGGGGCACGCGGTTAGCATTATTGCCTCTGCTGTGTTGTTGTTTTTCCAGTTTTACATTTCCTTGTTCCAAATAAAGAGGGCTTTGTTTTTTGAGAAAGATGATTATTTTTAAAAGAGGATCTCAGCCATTAGAATACTTCTATTTTTTTTTTAATCCCTAACGACATAGTAGGTTACACGCACATGATGCCAGTTCTGTGTTGGCTGCTGTTAACACAGAGAATCAAACTACTGAGCAGTCATTTTCACTGCTTTTTAATATTCATCATAGAAGGCAGGATAAGGGTTTTTGCAGCTTTGGTTTATTTAATGCCATGATTGGGTTCTTCCGTTTACCTCTACACATCAGTGAGAAGTTTCAAAGAATTGCATTGTGGTCAGTCAAGCTTTGTGTACTGTCGTTACTCGAGTTTCATTTCAAACAGTTTCTGTGATACAGGTACAAAAAAAAATTATTGGCACCAGATTCTCTTATGAAAATTAAACACTTATTTTCAAGATGTGTGTAAATGAAGGTCATTATAGCTTTCCTATAGGAATTGGTTACATATAGGGGCGCCTGGACGGTGCTGTTGGTTGAGAATCCACCTCTCCGTTTTGGCTCAGGTCATGATCTCAGGGTCGTGACATTGAGCCGACCTCCAGCTGTACGTTCAGCTCAGCCTCCTTGTGTTTCTCTCTCCCTCTCCTTCTGCCCCTCACCCCTGTGTGTATACTCTCTCTCTCTCTCTCTCTCTCTGTCTCTAAAATAAATAAATCTTTAAATATTTAAAGATCTTTAAAAAAAACTTAAAAAAAAAAGAATTGGTCGTATATAGAAATTTTTAACTTTTTCTGATTTAAGTGTAATTATAGAAAACAAAGGCTTGTAGACACATTATTTAGTGGAGTATAAATGTCTCTGCTTTGAAATGTCCTCTTTTCTTAATAGTGTATTTTAAATATTTTAGCATGCCATTTTTTTAGGAGCTTACCTTTTTTTTTTTTAAAGATTTTATTTATTTATTTATTAGGAAAGAGAGAGAGTGAGAGAGAGCATGAGAAGGGAGAAGGTCAGAGTGAGAAGCGGACTCCCCATGGAGCTGGGAGCCCGATGTGGGACTCGATCCCGGGACTCCGGGATCATGACCTGAGCTGAAGGCAGTTGCTCAACCAACTGCGTCACCCAGGGGCCCTAGGAGCTTACTTTTGAATAATTGCCTATTTTGCTATCGTATGAAACTAATTTAACCAGAATCTCCCCGTCTGCCCAGTCATGTTTGCTTCTGTCTCCTTTCTTTCTGCAATTCCTTCCACTTTGCTCTCCTCTTACGGTTCCGGGGAGAAAAATAAAGTATTCTTTTATTATATGGTTGAATCTGCAAAGGGAAGTGTTTAGTTAAATGAGATTTTGCAGGTTTGGCAATACATGATATTTAGTAATTAGATGCTGTATCTTTGGTTATGTATTTGTTGGGTTCTAAAAGATGACCATTCAGGGAAATTGGCCAAGCTTATCAGAATAGATCTTTCTGGTGAGTAAAGGCAAGTTACAGAGCATTTAACATAAAGCTTTGCCATGTTATTCAATATGAAAGCCACTAGCCTCATGTGGGCATTTAAATTTGAAGTTATAAAAATTAAATAAAATTAAAAGTTCAGTTTCTTAAGATAGCCACAGTTTAAGTGCTCAGTAGACACATGTGGCTAGTGACTGACCATGTTGAACAAGTAGGTACAGAACATTTTCAACATCATGAAGAATTCTGTTGGTCAACCTTGGGGTGAAGTTTATACATATTACTTTTTCTGTTAGAATTTAAAAATCATTTGGTTTTTAATTTTCTTCCTGGATATTATAAATGCCAATAAAAGTCAGTGATTGTGGAAACTGTGAATAGCTCAAAATTACTTAGAGTAATTTTTACTTTCCTACCAAGTTAATATTTAAAATTGTGTCCTGAAGTAAAACATGTATCAACATGGGATTACCAGCATTTAGAAATTCTAGGAGAACATTTAAAACTTTTTTTTTAAGATTATACTTATTTATTTGAGAGAAAGAGAGAGAAGCTGACTCCCCACTGAGCAGGGAGCCCAATGTGGGACTCCATCCCAGGACCCTGAGATCATGATCTGAGCTGAAGGCAGACGCTTAACCGACGGAGCCATCTAGACGGTCCTTAAAAATACTTGATATAATACAAAGTCCCAAGGGTGGGGAGGGTAGGGGTATGCTCTCAGATCACTTGGGTGAAGATCTAAAGAAGATGATGTGGAAAGAGGGGCTCATTGTCTTAAAAGATACTAAGAAGAAGCAAATTAAGTAGAAAATAATGTATTTATTTGGGGCATATAATTTTAAGTTGTAATTACAATATGGTCCCAATATAAATTAATCTGGAAAAATTAAGAAATGTTGGAAAGAAAAAATATAGGAGGGGTGGGGGGTGTGGAGAGGAACCACCCTTAATCCCCGTAGCCATTGGGAATAGCTAGTATTACTCATCACGTACCCACCAAGCCTCCTCTCTGTCCTGTTCCTCCAGCGTGAATGAGGTCCACGAAGAAGGCAGCCGAGATGAAAGTCTGAGAGGCCAGGCACAGGGAGTGAGGGGGAACTCTGACACTGAGCCCACGTGGCCTGAGTTGGAAGTCCTAGCTCAGCTGCTTCTGTCTGAGACCATAGCAAGTTATTTATTTAACTCCTGTGTATATCTGCATGTCTGTAAACTGGGATGATGGTGCCATCTGCCTCTTAATACTCTTGTAAGGGTTAAGGGATTAAAATACTAAACTCACTGAAGACTGTATTACTGATAGTACTGATTGCTATATATATATACTATATAGTTTTTTTAGTTTTTATATATATATATAAACTATATATATATATATAGTTTTTTTTCTGGTCACTAGTATGTAGGGAACACAGACCCATGGTAAGTACCTAATAAGTATAAACCTCCATACTTAATGTTGCAGGGACGTGGACGTTGAAATAAGAAAGCTAGATGAGTTGTATGAGAGGCTAAGCTTAGTAGTCTATGATAGTAGTTGTTGAGGTGACCTAGTTTTTGATAATGACTTAAGCAAAATTAGTTTAGCTCTTGGGTTGGATAGTTTTGTTTTAAATTACACTTTTAATGGTTTCTGATATCAAATCTTGCTCCTTTTAGAGCTTGTATTCTCAAAAATTTGTTTATTACCCTACGGTGATTAATTTTGGAAGGTTCCAAGATTTTAAGTAAAAATGTGGCCCTGGTAATTCTGGTAATGTCGTAAGTGTCAGAATTCTTTCCCTGGTACTTTGCATTGAGGGCCAGGTTGCCAAAAAGGTAATAGAATCCTCTCCTAGCAATAGCATCTGGCTAATCAAAATAAAATCTATCTTCCAGACTTTATAAGAGAGTTTGGTTAGGCTTTGAGTCTAATTAAAGAGTCGATTACTTGATACCTATGAGTGTATTACTTGATACCTGTTAAAAATGGGAAATTTTGAGGGGTTTTTTTGTATATAATGGGGTATAATTTTTGCAATCATAAATAAGAGAGTCAAGTAAGTTTTCAAGTATGGCTTTTTAAGGGCAGCTATGTAAGAGCCGAAGTGGATAAAACTTAGGAGCCATCAGTTCCTCATTTGTCAAGGGGTCTTGCATTTCTTAATGATAATACTAGGTTTTTTTA
>CM052807.1:10058819-10148564 GCA_028533885.1 Nasua narica
GGGTGCCGGCTTATCACTTTGCTTTAATGATAATTTATGTTTAGCAGGAATATAAACTACAACCTTTAACCTGAGGTATGGGAACACTATGTTTTAGAAATGACAGATTTTATAAAACTATTGCATAATTATTGAGGGGAAAAACAAAGGTTTAGCTCTTACATGGGTTCTCCTTGATAACGATCCCTCCCAACCCCCCCATTTGACATCGCGTTAGAAACACTGGATTCTGCATGAATTACACATGCACATTTGTCATTGGTAGGTTTATAGAAACAGGATTTTTGTTTGAAGGTTTACGAGATCGGTTTCTATTTGCGGCGATAAAAATCTTCAAATATCTCACTGTTGGCTAGCAGGTGAACTTACATTCACTTGTGTTTCTTCCAGATTCACGAAAAACTCCACTACTACGAGAAGCAGAACCCCGTGCCCATCCTCCACGGCGCAGCGGTCTTGGCCGATGACGTAAGTGTGCCTTTCTGAGCTCCCCGGGACCCGGCTCCCCCAGGCCTGGCCGGGGGCAGAGCTCATCCTGGCGCGGACCCATGCGTGCGATCCTAGGAGCGAAAACCAGGAGAAGCTGCAAATGTTTCCAGAAGGCCTGTCATCACAGAGCTTATGTGGATACTATGCCTATTTTCATTCACTTCCCTGCTCTAAAAATTTTGTGTGGAGACAACCCTCTCATTCTCCCTTGGTAACTACCTACTAGAAATTTTAGCCCGTAACTCTCCTGGGAGAGACAGAAGCTGTCAGCTCGGAGTGTTCTGAGAAAGTCACAGGCAAGAGGAATGCTTTGGAGAAATAAAGACAAATGAGATAGGTCTATTGCTGACAGTGCTAAAAAATGACAGATACTAGTATAGGAACGAAGCCTTCTGAAATACATAAAAAGACAGGATTGTTTTTAAAATGGATTATAAAGCATAGTAATGATTTATGGATATTAGACCTTTCCAAATTACCTTCATAACCAAAAAATAAATTTTAGCAGCAGTTGGCATTGATGGAGTAGTTAATTTCCTGTAGCTATAATTTTATTTTCAATCTGGGGGAGGAACTACCTTGCTGATTCTTACTGTTAACTTTCAAACTCGGATGAATTGGAAACACACCTGGATAAACTATGAAGGACACTAAGCCAGACGGGAAATAGGTCTCGTGTGAAGGTGGGTTTTAATGATATCCTGTAGCTTATCTGTTGCTTTTTAAATTTTTTGCTCGGTTATGAATAAAACAAGCCATCGTTCAGTTTAGTAAAATATCGGGGCCATAGAATTAAAAGAAAAATGTCCATCTTCGGAAGTTGATTTTCTTATATATGTTTTCTATTTTAATGTAGATAATAAAGCGCATGTAATAAATCTCTAAGTGGTTTGCTATTTGTTTAGTCCCCAGTCTCCCTTCCAGTTTTATCCACAGAGATTACAAACCATAGGGATGTTTCAGTTTGTGTGTTTTATGAGGAAGCTTACTCCTCTGCCTAATAGAACCAGAATTTTTGAAGTGAAGGGGAGCAAAAGTATAGAGAGAATTCTAGTAAGCTGCCATTGGCTCTTGAGAAAGTCTTAAAATTTATCACTTTAAAAACATTTACTATTGAGGGTTGGGGAAATATTTGTTACTCTCCAATGTGATTGAGCCCCAATATATTATGACAATATTGCTTTTTAAAAAAATTAGAGACTGTTATGTAAAAAGGGTAAAATGTGGCATTTTCTAATTCATCAGAGCAATTTATTTAAATTTTAAAAAATATTGTTACAAAGTGACTAAAGAATGCAAAGAGCCTTTTGTGACTTTTTGTAAGTTAACAATTATATATAACAATTATTTTACCTTGAAAAACAAAAATTTTACCTTGAAAAAGTAAAATCACTTTTTGAATTGTAACCAATGAATATATCAGTTCTATCAGGCTTTATTTTTGTGTATAATTATATGATGTCCTTCTTTTAGGGAAAAGTCCTTCTCCAGAGATAAGAGCAATTATGTGTAGCTTGGTAGAAATGATAGGAACAAATAGAAATTTCATGCAGTGTTTTGAGAAGGGTTTTTAAATGAAAATACATGTACATATTTTGAATTCTCTACTGCATATTTCACAATTGTAATTTCTTTTTCTATTTGGTCTTGCTTGCTTTTCTTCTTAGGAAATTATATGATCTTTACTATAGACTAAAATGGAATAGAGCGTTGATAGGAAGATCTCTTTTGAAGAACATGAGGCGCGTTCCAATCTTTTCTTTACCTAAAACCAGCAAATGGGAATTCTTGATTGTTAGAGTAGAATATAGTCAGCGCTTCTGTTCCCAGGGTTCTTGTCAACCTATTGTAAGTCATTTTGTGATGAACCTGGTTTATAAGTAATGGACTTTTTAGTCTGTGTAGGTAAACATAAGAAAAGTTTCAGACCATTTGCTCTATTAGAGACATTCTAGTTCTTTTTTCTTCCAGCTCTAAACAGCAAGCTACTGTGGGTTTTTGGAAACCCTGTGGATTTCACCACCTCATTCAGAAACTTTTTTTTTTTCTTTCATTTTTTTTTCTTTTTCTTTCTTTCTCTCTTTTTTTTAAAATAGCGTCAAGGCCTGATCCAATCCTTTTTACAAGTAGTCCTTTGTTTGCATGCAAAACACTTTTCCTTAAGATGAAGTGCTGGGATTTACCCTCATTGCAATAAATCAGAGAAGGTGATCTGGCTGATAGGATTTTTTGAGTTATACTCAGCCAAGATCCTAGGCTGGGATCTGGGCTACCAGGGGCCTGAAAAGAGGAGCGGTGATTGATAGTCTGTTTTCTTTCATGCCGACTTCTCCTTAATCACTGGAGAGGGGCAAGATAGATCCTCAGTTGTCACACATGGAACTGCGCAACACTCTTACTAAATGTTCTCTCTGCCCTTGCGATCTCCCTTGCAGCTGGCTGAAGAGCTTCAGAACAAGCCATTAAACAGTGAGATCAGAGAGCTGTTGAAACTACTGTCAAAACCCAATGTGAAGGTGAGGACGTGTAAGAAATATCTTCCAGAAGGGCCACTTTCTGAGATTTCAGATGAATTTTATTTTGAGCATCAGTTTTCAAGTGAATGTATTTTCAAATAGTGTGCAGTATTTTAATAACCTAAATTCCATTAAGGAAAAAAAGTTGAGCTTTTGGTGATAATGTGACCAACTACAGATTACTTTAATTGGGAAGCTCAGGAATTAAGCTGGTGAATGTAATGTCACTTCAAGGTCAATTTCTTTTTACGTGAAGGTAAGAGTACAGAATACAACCTACTGGTGACTTTGTTTAGGTTCATTTTATTTCATTGGTAAGTGGTATTCAATATATTTGACACATACCTATTTTTCGATAGGATCATTTCAGCTTTCCTCTTTCCCCTCGCTCTTTGTCTTCCCCATCTCCTCTTCCTCTACTGATTTGTGTTTTAATATATACTACCATTTTACAGAGCAGAGCAGTTTTCCAGTGTAAAATACTAGTAAAATATTGGTGGGCAGATTTCAGTTCTCCTTGCCATTTTTTTTATTGAAGAATAGTTGACATAACAATAGTGTATTAGTTTCAGGTGTGCAACATAGTGATCTGATATTTATATGCATTATGAAATGGTCACCACAATTGGTCTAGTTACTGTCTGTTTCCGTACAAAGTTGTTACAGTATTATTGCCTTTTTTCCCCTCTGTGGTATATTACATTCCCGTGTCTTATTTTATAACTGAAAATTCCATCTCTTAATCTCCTTCACCTATTTCATCCCTTCCTTGCCATTTTTCTTCTAGGCATATCATCTTTCCTCGGTGCTTGGTCAATAAAAGTCATTTCAAAAATTTCCTATTAATTCTAAGGTCATTAATGCACTAAATCCTATAATCTGTACATTTTGGACTTGATACTGCTGCAATTACATGTGAAGTATTATTCCATGAATCAGAATTACATGTGGGTTATGTAATTCAGATGGTCAGTTATCTTTTTTTTTTTTTTTTAAAGATTTGTTTATTTGAGAGAGTGCAGGTTGGAGGGGGAGGAGCAGAGGGAGAGAAGGAATCTCAAGCAGACTTCTTGTTGAGTGCAGAGCCCAACATGGTGCTCGATCTCACAACCCTGAGATCATGACCTGAACTAAAACCAAGAGTTGGATGCTTAACTGACTGAGCCACCCAGGCACACCCCCAAATGATCAATTACCTCATGACGATTTCTACTAAACATATCTAGGCTGTCGAATGAATATTTCTGCCTAGATGCAAAAATTGATTTCTGCCTTCCATGAAAAAAATCTCCTTTGGAACTGTGCTATAATAGGTTTAAATTTATGGTAAAAAAAAATAGTATTAAATAAAAGATGAAGTGAAAACATGAACAAGCTTTAATTCCTAATCCTTAGACATAAAGTAAATGCTGTCAAGAATAAGTGGACTGTAATTAGTGATTTAGAGTAATTGACTTATACTGGCACAGAGGAGATCAGTTGAATTTAGTTCTAAAAGAATAAGGATCAGCTTAGAGGAAAATAGTTGCTTGAAATTAAAGACAAAGTGTGTAGAAAGGTTAAGAGCTCAGAGTAAGAGATTCATAGGTAGAGAAAGTTCTGAAATGTCTTCATCTCAGAGTACACGAGAAGTTGATATGAACCAAAGGATGGTGAGGTTAGCTGTGAACAACTTTTTAAACTCCTCCTTGAGAGTGGAATCTTGATTCAGGTATTAGAAATTGAAGAAGAATGTTTTCGACAAAAAACAGCATGATTTTGGTATTCTTTTTAAGAGTGCTTGGAACGGATTAGCTAATAAAGAAGAGATTATACTGGATGGAAACTGGTACTTGGCTTGAGAGGGAGGTATGACTTTAGATGGTATTTAGTACTCTGGGATACAACCTTATAATTAAATCCTGAAACTTCGTTATGGTGAAAATATTTTAGATAAATACTTTTTAAATTTTTTATGTTTATGTAGCCATGGGATAAAAGAATGGGTGAGAAGCCATCAGGAAAGATATATTTTCAGGAAGTGATGTGTGGGAAGTGGGTAAGATTGCAGGCGTATGAGATCGTAGTTGGCAGTGACAGTTTCTACTTAGCCATTCTTGGGGGCAGCGATCTTTCTTCCCTTTACGACCTAACATTTAGCATTCCTTTCCTTGAAATCAATTATATTAACTATCATCAATTTGAATTTCACTTTTGTTAGGTAATTGCTTTAAGAAGTCATTTAGTAAACTAAAATATTTGCTTTTTTTTTTTCCTAAAGAGGAAGCAAGGTACAGTAGAATATGACAGGTATACATGAATTATAAGTTGAAGCAACAGTTTAAATGTGAAAAATGTAACTCCGGGCGTAACTGGAATGCTGTTTTTGAATTTTTAGTGGACAAGGGAAGTAATTATTTACTTGTTAAAGATGGCTATTCCATTTAAAATATTGAGTTCACAATAGTGAAAAGGAACCTGAGGTGTCCGACTAAGTAATAATGATTTTTGTAAACACACACAGAGATATACAACCAAATATATAGCCACTATGGGAAGGGTAATGCGTGAATCCCACAGATCTGCCACTGCCTTTTTGAAAAATATTAAAACTTTCTCTGGTTATTTGTAATTGTCACTGGAGTCACATCTTCATTCATTCATTTTCAAATGTCCAATGCCTACTGGGTGCCAGGCCTTGTAGATACTACTTGCAGAAGATTTGTGAGGGTTAATGAAGCTGACAGGAGGAATACTGGGTAAAATAACACATAGAAACATTGTGGAGGGGCGCCTGGATGGCTCAGTCGGTCAAACATCCAACTCTTGGTTCCAGCTCAGGTCATGATCTTGGGGTTTTGGGATGGAGCCCTGCTTCGAGCTCCATACTGGGCATATCCACCTGCTTGGGATTCTCTCTCTCCCTCTCCCTCTGCCCCTCCCCAAGTTCGTGCTTTCTCTCTCTCTCTCTAAAATAAATAAAACCTTAAAAAAAATACTGTAGAAATCAGAGGAAGGGAGGAAGGATTGGAGGGAGGGTTGAAGAAAACTTTCCAGAGGAAGTGACATATAAATTGAGCCCTGAAGATTGAGGTAACCAAAAGGAGGAAGAGGAGAGATGAGTTGGGGTAGGATTTGAAAATAGATTTTTTTTTTAAAGATTTATTTATCTGAGAGAGAGAGAGAGAGAGAGAGAGAGGTGGGAGAGGGGTGGGGGAGAGAGAATCTCAAGCAGACTCCCACTGACCAGTGGGCCCAACTTGGGACTTGATCTCATGACCTGAGCCAAAATCAAGAGTCAGATGCTTAAGTGACTGAGGCACCCAGGCACCTCTGAAAATAGATGTTTTAAATGAGGTGAATAGTATGTGAAGACCCATAAAGAAAAAAACAACTTGTTTGAGGATGAAAATAAGTTCTGTGTGGTAGAACAGTAGCTTGTGGAGGAGGAAGGGGCAGGAGTTCAGAGCTAGACAGGGGATCCTTTGAGTAGGGAGGCCATATATGTCCTGGTTTGCCTACAAACAGTCTGGTTTGTGCCTGTAGTCCCAGCATGATTATTTTTAATGGCCTCCTTTCCATTTCAGTTGTTTCCTTCTTTAGATGATAAATTATAGGGCCACCCTTATTGTGAGCATATTAAGAAGTTTGGATTTCATCCTAAGAGCAGTGGAAAGTCGTTGAAAGGATTTAAGTAGGCAAGAGACACAGTTGCTCTAGTATAGTTGTTGGAGCAGAGGGGTGGTGCTGGGGTGGGAGGGGTGGGTGCCGAATGGAGGAAGGCCAGCTGGAAGCCTGTAGAAGTAATTCAGGGGAAACATGATTATGGCCTTTGCGAAGCATGTGAGGGATGGGTGGAACTGGATGTAGCATCAGTCCATGGTATTGGCACAAGTGGTTAATTATTGGGAAAAAATAATATAACTATATATAAGGCATATTATATGAAATATACAATGAATTCCAAATAAAGATTTGAGTGTTAAAGAATTGAACCCCATAATCATGGGATAGAGAAGAAATATTCACAACCTCAGGAAGACAGACAGACAGACACACACACACACACACACACACACAGGAAAAAAAATCCATGAATGTGATTAGAAGGAATAATTTATTTATATAAACAATCTATATTTGTCTTTAATAAGGTTGTGATCACTTGTTACTTTGACTTTAATTTTAGTTTTTACAAAGGGATTTGATAAAACAGGAAAGCTTTTTTGATAATGTGTAATTGTATTTTTTGATTCAAACTATGGAGAAAGAAGTTATTATTTTCATTGCTCTGTTTGGGAAGATGACACACACTTCACAGACAAAATAGAAAGTCATTAAACATATGGAATGATGTTCTTCTTCAGTTTGGGTCATGGTCCCAGGTCCAACCTCCTGCCTCTCCTTCTCTGCACCCCCTGCTTGTGCTCTTTCTCTCTCTCTTTCTCAAAAAAAAAAAAAAAAAATTGAGAGAGAGCTGGCGGGTAAGGGCAGAGGGAGAGAGAGAATCTCAAGGGGACCCTCTACTGAGCATGGAGCCCGACATGGGGCTCGATCCCATGACCCTGAGATCATGACCTGAGCTGAAATCAAGATTCAGACACTTGGCCAACTTAGCCACCCAGGTGCTCCTACTACATTTTTTCCATTATAAATAGAATGTACTACTTTTTGTTTTGTGGATTTTTAACGTTTTGATATTTTGTGGATTTGTCTTTGGAGCAACAGAATTGTCTGCCTCTAAGAGATAAGTTAGATAACACTTTGTTTTTTAAATAGCACTATAATTCACATCTCTTGTATATTTCAGAATTTTATTGAGTCAATAAGTTGCTGAATTATCTATACATTTAAAATTTTGATAGTGATTACCAGCTTGCCCTTCACAATAATCTGGACAGGTCCTCTCCGTGTACGGTCCCCCAGGCATGCGTGAGAAGGTCCTTTCCCCCTGTGTCCTCACAAGCCCTGTTTAATTTTCTTTTTCTGTTTCGTTAATTTATCACCACAGGAATATATGTCAACATTTTAGCTATACAGCTTGCCACCCTCAAGTCGCCAACAGTTAGGAAATGCTTGTCATTTTGTAACCATTGCCTCACCTGAGGGCTGTCAAAGAGTTAAAGCTTACACTCAGTCATTAAATTTCTGAATCAAGAGATGCCCGGGTGGCTCAGTCAGTTGAGCATCCGACTCTTGGTTTCAGCTCAGCTCACGATCTCGGGGTTCTGAGATGGAGCCCTGCCCTGGGCTCAGTGCAGAGTCTGCTTGAGATTCTCTCTCCATCTCCCTCTGAGCTCACTTGTGTGCATGCTGTCTCCCTCCCCCCAATAAATAAATAAACAAATGTTTTTTAAAAAATCTTGTATTCGTTAGTTGCCATATAGAAACAAAAGTAACAATTACTCTTATTACTCAATGTTTATAAAATCTAATCTTATTGTCCAAATTTTAAAGTCCAGGAAAGGTAATGAAGCATCAAAGAAGTAACAGATGGTGAGAAAAAGGAAGTGGGGTAGTGAGTAGCAGAAGGCCTCAGTAGATGTGATAGGGTGTAGGAGCTTCCTGCAGTGATAGAGTGAAGAAGAGCAATGGTGTGGGTGGCCTTTGGGAGAGCTGATGAAAGGATGTGGATCTCTACTGAGACTTTGTTTCCAGGGGAAGCAAAGAGACTCCTTAATAATAAGAACCACTCCTAGACATCACATGGCCACATTAAAGACAAATCAATCTCTATGAATCACCATTCAGAGGCTCGTTTTTTGATAAAACAGTGAAGTGACATCATCCCTAGAACATGGTATCATAATTTAGAAAGGGAAAATTTGGTAGGTTTTAAAAAGGCAATAAAATAAAAAAGATTTGTTGTAATTTTTCAGCTTTCCAAAACATGCACTTACCAGAAATTACTCATTGCCTGAGCATGTAGAATGGATGAGACTTCATTTAAGCAATGCAGAAGGGAAAAACGAAGCTTCCTTCTGGAGGAATAAATCAGTGTTACTCATTCTTATGGGTTAGACACTTAATTCTGTGGACCTGACAGATACTTAGAACATAGAATTGACTCCAGGGGGTCCAGAGCAGTGAAAGGCTGTGTGTCTGATGAGTTACAAGGCCTAGTGTTCAATTTCCTGCATAGTCTTCTGAGCAACAGGTAAACCCATCAGTTGTGATTGGGAGTGGGGGGTTATGGCATATGGAAATATAATTTTCTTATTTAGGTGTGTTGCCTTTCAAAAGGATTATCTGTATTTGAAGAATAATTTCATTACAGTTAAAACAGGTAAATAGAATACAAAGTTACTTTTAGTTGTCCAAAATAAAAGTGTTGCTAGCCAAAAATATTTGTAAAACAAAACTATTAAGAATTAGAAACTCTATATCTCTATAAATCTTAAAAATATATTTTGGAATCTAGACATGGAGATGAATACAAAGCTAAGGAGGAAAAATACATAGCTGCTGTTGCTAATATTGCCTGTCAACTATAATAATCCTTTTATTTTAAAAGATGTGTGTTAGTAATCTCTATTAGTCTTAACTATGTGCAAGATAGTTATCAGAGATACCCAGATAGTGAACATTTCTGATGTTCTTCATTCAATTCTTTATAGATCCACTGTCATTCCTATCTTCCTGTCTGAAAGACTTCATATACCATTTTTTGTAGTGCAAGTCTCCTGGTGATGAATTCCTTCAACTTTCGTAGGGCTTTAAAAAAGTCTTCTTTATCCCTTGATTATTAAAAGATATTTTTGCTGGGTATAGAATTTTAGGTTGCCAGTTTTCTTTCAGTATTTAAAGATGTCACTCTTTATCTTGTAGCTCACGTTGTTTCTGATGTGTGTTGTTTTAATCTTTTTTGCTTTGGCTGATTTTAGAATTTTTTCTTTCTCACTGGTTTTAAGCAATTTGTTGTTTTTTTTCTTCTTGGATATATTGAATTTCTTGGAACTAGGGGCTTTTTCTGCCCCTCCCCCCATCAAATTTGGAATATTTTCTGCCATATTTCTTCAAATATTTTTTAGCACCTCTCCCTTCTTTGGAGATGCCAATTAGGTGTATATAGGTTGTCCCATAGCTCAATAATGTTCCATTCATAAGTATTTACTATATTTTCTCTTTGTGTTGTTTCATTTTAGATAATCTATAAATTGCTTTAACTATAAGTGTTAATCTCATTCAGTGTAGTTTTTAAAAAATTTCATACTTTGTACCTTTTATCTCTAGAAGTTTGATTTAAATCTTCTGTATCTTTGGCAAGTCTCATTTTTAGTGTTTCCTCTAGCTTTTTAAGCATTTGGAATACAATTATGGTAGTTGTTTTAATTTCCTTGTCTGCAGTCTATCTGTAATTTCAGCATTTGGTTCTACATAATTCTGTCACCTGTGTAATTTTAAGGGTTTAGTTCTATGCTGTTCTGTTCTTCATTATGAGTAGTACCTTCTGTCTTCACATGCCTCATAACTTTTGTCAGTAATTGATTGACTCTCAGTCGTTATGAGTTTTACATTGTTGCTGGTATTTTCATATTCTTATAGGTGATATTCTTGAGGTTTTTTTCTGTTACATAATTAAGCCATGTGGAAATATTTTGATCCTTCAGAGGCTGCTTTTAAGCTTTGTTAGGTAAGATCTTAGCATTGTTTAATCTTGGATTAAATATTTCCTACTTTTAAGACAATATGCCTTTGTTAACTCTTCTCAATGCCCTGTGAATACTGAGCTTTTCCCCTTCGACTGATGGAGACAGGAGCTATTCCTGCCCTGTGTGAGCTTTGGGAATTGTTCCCTGTAAGGCAGAATTTCTTAACCTTGGACCTATTGACACTGGCTGGAAAATTATTGGGGGGAGGAGGAGGTATGGAGGGCTGGGAACTGCCCTGTACGCTGTCCAAGGTTTAGAAGCATCCCTGGCCTCTGTGCACTAGATGGCAGTAGCATCCTCCACACTGCAACAACCCAAAATGTCTCCAGACATTGCCAAATGGCTACTGGGGAGTAAAATTGTTCTCAGCTAGTAACCACTGCGCTCATCATTTCTGGTAGCTTTTTTATATGCATATACCTTGGCTGAGGACTCAAGGGGGACCTCCTGCAGATCTTCAGAGCCCTGGGCCTGTCCCAACATCTTCTCTTTCATACTCTCCCCTGAGAACTTTAGTACCTTGAGCTCCCAGCATTCCTTGCTGTGTTGTCTCAACTTATGGAGACCAGTGGGTTCTGCCTGGGTACCTTCTTCCCCTACACGGCCAGAAAACTTTGGGCTCACATTTGTTTCCTATCTCTCAGTGATCACTGTCCTTCATTGTCTGATGTCCAGTATCTTCTAAAATCATTGTTGCATCTTTATTTATTTATTTATTTATTTATTTTAGGTTTTCTGTCTCCTACTTTTTTCCAGTGGGGTCCCTGTTAACTTCATCTTGTCTCTCATCCTCATTCCTAAGTGATATTTTTGCTGAATACACAATTCTGGGCTGGCTCTTATTTTTTTCTAAGTACTTTCAGATAGTTAACTGGCTTCTGGTTTCTATTGCTGCTAATCAGTCAGCTCTCAGTCTTTTTTTTTTTCTTGTATCTTGAAGATCTTCTGTCTTTGGTGTTCTATAGTGTAACTATAATATGTATCTAATCTTGGGTTTCTTTTTTTATTTTTTAATTAAATTATTTTTATGTTCAGTTAGTCAACATATAGTACATCATTGGTTTTTGATGTAGTGTTCAACAATTCATTAGTTGCACATAACACCCAGTGTTCATCACCAGACGTACCTCCTTAATACCTATCACCCAGCTACCCCATCTCCCCGCTCCCCTCCCTTCTGAAACCCTCAGTTTCCCAGAGTCCAGAGTCTCTCATGGTTTGTCTTCCTCTCAAGTTTCTTCCCCTTCAGTTTTCTCTCCCTTCCCCTGTGGTCTTCCACTCTACTCCTTATGTTCCACATATGAGTAAAACCATATGATAATTGTCTTTCTCTGTTTGACTTATTTCATTTAGCTTAATCCTCTCCAGTCCCATCCATGTCAATGCAAATGGTGGGTATTCATCCTTTCTGATGGCTGAGGAATATTCCATTGAATATATGAACCACATCTTATTTATCCATTCATCTGTTGAAGGGCATTTGCTCCTTCCAGTTTGGCTATTGTGGACATTGCTGCTATGAATGTTGGGGTGCACGTGCCCCTTCTTTTTACTATAATAGGATAAATAGGATTTCTTTGGGATAAATAGGATTTCTTTTTATTGTTTCTACTTCCTAATGGATATATTGGATTTCCTGAATCTTCAGACTTGTTCTCTCATCAGCTATCAAAAATATACAGCTATTATCTCTTCAGGTATTTGTTCATCTTGAGGCTGTTCATTCCTTTGCTGTGCAACTCTTTTCAGATACAAAAAGCACCAGACCCCAAGGAAAAAACAGTTAGACTCATCAAAATTTGGATTCCTTGTTGAGCAAAAAACACTAATAAGAAAGCAAAAGGGAAGCTACCAAATAAGAGAATACCTTTGTGGTATATGTAACCAACAAAGGCTTGGGTCCAATATATTATAAAGAACTCTTACACATCAATAAGAAGGAGACAGATGGAATAGAAAACCGTGTGAGAATCTGGGGCCGGCATCTCACACACACAAAAAACTATCATTGGTTATAAGAAATATGAAATTTCGGGTGCCTGGGTGGCTCAGTCGTTTAGTGTCTGCCTTTGGCTTAGGTCATGATCCCCGTGTCCAGGGATCGAGGCCCAAATCGGGCTCTCTGATCACCAGGAAGCCTGCTTCTCCCTCTTCCTCTCCCCCTACTTGTGTTCCTGCCCTCATTGTCTCTCTCTCTCTCTCTGTCAAATAAATAAAATCTTAAAGAAAAAAGAAAAATGAAATTTCAATCACAAGGAGATACCACAACACATCCAAAATGGCCAGATTGAAACTAATCATGTAAAATTTGGGGAGCATAGGCTTTAACTAGAACTCACATAAGCTGTTGGTAGGAGTACAACTGGGACCACCACTTTGAAAAATTGTCTTGTGTCTAGTAATGTTGAATATACTTAGAGACCCATGACCCAGACTTTTCTCTCTTAAATATACTTGACCTTTGAACAGTGCAGGAATTAGGATCACTGACTCCCTACATGGTTAGAAATTTGTGTATGAGGAGGGTACGTGTTGTGATGAGCACTGGGTATTTTACGCACCTAATGAATCATTGAAAGTTTGTCATATTGGTCAAGTTTTTGTGTGTTTTCTGCTAACAGAGGGAAGGGGAAAATACAGTTCTCTCAGACTCCTACTGGCTAATCAACAATGTACCTATAGCCTCATTTTCTACCAAAAGTAATAACCCCCCCCACCACATCCCCAGCTGCCACCCTTATAAGGATGAACCAGAGAATATAGAGGTGAGAGGACTTTTACGCTGATTGTTGTCATACATTAGTGGCACTGACGATGGGGATGGCAGCTAAATAGAGCCGCCTTCTGTCCTATGTACTCCCATTTCTAAAATCCTCCTTTTCAAGTAGTTGTCTATTACCATTGTTATATCAAAATTATAACACCAGTTTGATTTTCTTTATAGTTGGATGTGCTTGGGATTTTATATTTGATTAATTTTTTCCCAAATGTTGACTTTGCTAGGCTTTGCTCTCTGTACACGATACTGTGGCTCAGAAGAATTACGATCCTGTATTACCTCCAATGCCTGATGATATTGACGATGAAGAAGACTCAGTAAAAATCATTCGTCTGGTCAAAAATAGAGAACCACTGGTGAGTTGTGGTCTACATTTTGTGCTTAGATATGAGTATATATGATAAAACCAAATCTGATGGGGACATACCATTTATTCCTCTCTTTGAAACATAGTTTTCCTGTGTTGTCAAACTTTAGAGTTTTCATGTCTAAAAAACATGATTTAGAAAAATGGGGGGGGGGGGAAGCCAAATAAAATGGCAGGCCTTTTCTTGGTTATAAATAACAATAATTTGTAAGATGTGATGTTGACATTTATAAAAGAAAGCATAATGTGCCAGCCACAGCTGATTTAAGATTGAATGATGCAACCAAAAATAATTGCTTATGGCTCTTCTAGAAAGCTGATTTATTTTAAAGTAAAGAGGAGAAATTTATCAAATATCTGTTATTTCAAAATGTAAATGTGCCCATTTATTTTAGCACCAGAATTTATACAATGTCAGATTACATCAAGGGGGTTATGGTGGGCCGAATGATGCCCGGTGATGTCATGTCCTAGTCTTCAGAACCTGTGAAATACTACTTTAAATAGTAAAAGGACTTGTCATGATTTGGTAAAAATCTTCAGATAGGAAGATTATCCTGGGTTAGATGGCGGGCCTGGTGTCATCATAAGGGTTCTTATGGAAGTGGAAAGGGGAGGCAGGGCGTCAGAGTCGCAAAAGGAGATGTGATGATTTAAAGCAAAGGTTGATGTTGCCATGAGCCAAGGAATCCCAGAAGTTTCTAGAAACTGGAAAAAGCTCAAGGATCAGGTTCTCTCCTAGATTCTCCAGAAGGAATGCAGCCCTGCTGACACCTGATTTTAGCCCCAGAACACTCATTTTGACCCTCCGACCTCCAGAACTGTAAGATAATAAATTCGGGTCATTTTAAGTCACTACCTTTGTGTGACGCCTCTGTCACAGCAATAGGATATGAGTACAGAGCGTGTCTATATTTTGATGAAACTACATTCAGAAGAAAAAGAAATTTTATTGTCTAGCAGTTGATTTTAAATGTAGTAGACAAAATGGCTCACTTTGTCTACTGCTTAAGTCATTTTTGTGTTCTTAAAGCAAATAGCAGTGGATAATGCAATGCTTGCCGGCCATTATGTGAGGTACTTTATATACATTATATTCAATCCTCAAAGGATGGGTCTTTTTTCCAATTTTTATAGACTAGGAAACGGATATGCAGGGAAGCAAAGCAACTTAGCCTAAGCATCACAGCTAATGAGTGGTAGAACTAAGGTCCAAACTTGGCTTTTTACCTTCAAATTCTAGTTTGTCCTTCTACACCATATGGTGTCTTGATACTTTTGTCTTCTAAGTGGTTTTCATATTTTGCTTTATTTAAGGGCAACTTTGGCACTTTGATAAATGCATTGGACACTCAGATAACACACAGATGAGTTTGCATGTAATATAAGGGGATTTTTGAGCTCCTGAAGCTTATCTGTGGATATCCTAGGACCCTCTGTATTCCTGGCTAAGATTGTTTAATGTTGATACTAAATTTATGTTTTTCATCTGTGGCTATAAACTCTTTACTGGTAACCTAAATATCTCTTGGTATTTATTATGAAGGTGACATACTTAGTAAGGCTGAATGGTATGCAGTTTGGGTGTAGAGAGATCTACCTCAGGGCCTATCACCATAAAGTGACTCATTCTTGATGGCTTCTCTGTATCCCTCGGTAAGAAGTACATTTTTTGTTTTGACAAATTCAGGTTCTGAGATAATTGACAGGCTGACCGTCTTGCGGAGTTTAGTAATTCCTTAGTAGTCATTTCTTTAATCAGTCATAGTTTTCCCAAGGGCAGCAAGGTTTTGGGTGTGTGATGTGGTGAGGTGACATTTAAACCACCAGCAGTGACATGTAAGTCCCCGGCGTCTCCTGAACGAATCAGATCTTCCAAATGTTTGTCAGAGAAATTAGGCATGTGCTGCATTGAGATGTTTCAAAAGTTTTAACTGGGCCTGCTGCAAATCAGTTTCAATTTAAAAAGCAACTGAATGAAGTATGTAGAATAACCTGAAGTTGTGTCATCGTACTTTGTTCCGGAATGTATCACGTGCCGTGCTTTAGCTAGTAAGCATGTAACTGCTGAAATAATTAGCCCTAACCTTAACATCACCATCCTTTGTCTGTTAGCTCTCTTTTCTTAAAGTTTATATCCTATAGTATGTTTAAAATGAGAATCTGAACTAAGATAATGGTGGGAGCGATATACGTTAGGTTTAATCAGACCAGGAGGATCTTTAGATATATGGTGCAAGTTAAAAAAAATACCCCAGGATATTATGTAACGGGGTAGAAGTACTGTACATTCAGTTAGCAAGAATAGAAGGAAATGCATGGGAATAAAAATTTCATGTTTCCCTACGGTTATACAGAACCTGTGGGGCTATGCAGGTGCTAAGAAGAGGCTAGGAATGGTTGGAATTATTAAATTGTTTAAAAATTAATTATTTCTTGGGAAGCCTGGGTGGCTCAGTCAGTTGAGTATCTGACTCTTGATTTTGGCTCAGGTCATAATCTCAGAGTCATGGAGCCTGCTTAGGATTCCCTGTCTCTCTCACTCTCTTCCTCTGCCCCTCCCCCAAAATAAATAAATAAATAAATAAATAAATAGATAGATAGATAGATAAATAAAATTTAAAAATTACTTCTCTTAAGCATGAGAATGTTTTCTAGATTTGTAACGTTCGTCTATTCTGGAGATATCTTAAATATTTCTTGGAATTGTTCAGTTTCTTATTCCTGTACCATGGGATAATTTGGCAATTGCATATGCTTAAGAGCATTTTTCTCTCTACTTCCTCTTAAATATGGGGTGTTTAAAAATTCTAATTCCATTGCATTTTTATCCATTATTTTATTTTGCTTTTTGCCTCTTTTTATCTTTTTATCTTATCTTTTTATAAATTAAAAAATTCTTTTCTATTTCTCCATCATTTAGAAGTAAATTAATAATAAAAGTTTTTTTCCCTAAACTTATGCAGTTAACTTCTATAAATGCTAGGTTTATTTTTTTATACTAATATTTCATATTTAAGGCAATTTCAAGCAATTTCAAATGCTTTTATGTTATTTTACTTTAAAAAATTATTTTAGACGCTGGTCCTTTGTCTTCCTAGTGAGCCACAATTTATGTGTTTTTGTTCGAGGAGCTGTATTTAAAACAAAAATTTCAAATAGAAAACAATATCTACGTGGGATAAAGAAATCCCTCAAATTATTTGTTAGGATTCCCAAGAAAAGTATAAAGAGTTCAGATGTATTTCAACTTTGGAATATGAAATCAAGGGAGGCGAATTACTTGTCTTGAAATTTTTTCATCCAAACATATAATTATTGTATTATTTTTAGTTTGACAGTTATTGTAAAGTAAGAGTATTGGATGAGTAAACTTAAAGTTTAAAAAGTGAACAAGTCAGAAAAGTAGAAAATAGTCATTTTCAACAAGCATATCATTTTGTATTTGTCAAATGTCATTTGTCATTTTGGAAAGGTTATTAGAAAAGCCACAAACACTAAAGGGGGGGGTGAGGGGAGAAGAAGAAGTGGGAGAAGAGTGAGTCTGAGGCATCCTTAGGAGAATGAATCCAAGTGGTTAAGAACCAAATAGTTTAAATGAGGGAAGCCAAGCTGAAATAAATTCTAGTGATTGGATGGTGAGTAAATTTTTGGCAAATGATTCAGGAGGAAAGGCCTTAAGATTTAGCAATCAAAGGGTTAGTTTATCAGTGTTATTTAAGAATATAATTTTGGGGACACCTTGATGGCTCAGTTGGTTAAGCATCTGACTCTTGATTTCAGCTCAGGTCATGGTCTCGGGCTTCTGGAATCATGTCCCGCAAAGGGCTCTGTGCTCGGGAGGGAGTCTACTCAAGGATTCTCTCCTTCCTCTGCCCTTCCCCCGCTCACTCACTCCTGCCACACGTTCTCTCTCTCTCAAATAAATAAATGAACCTTCTTAAAAGATGTAATTTTGTTTGTTAGACTGAGTTATATGCAGCGAAATAAATACCACACTTGCATTAGATGACCTGAGTGGGAAGCATTGTGGTGTCACTTATTTGCTCGGTATCCTTATAGGAACGAGTCACTTAGCCTCTCAACCTGAGGTTCCTTATTAGATAATCAGGAGATATGTCTCTTCAAGAGTGTTTTGAACATCCCCCGGCATAATGTATTTGAAATGCTTTGTAAGTTTTTATGCATTATGCACACATTATGTGAATGTTTCACAGAATGATGATCAGGTAGGAGCTCTAGATGACAGTTGTTGAAGTAGAGGGCCATTTCCAGGGAAAAGAGGCAGTGAACACAGATCATGTAGGTATTTGCCATCGAGAGGTGAGAGGAAGATAGTTTGAGGGAAGCGATGGTTGAATGAATGGAGAAGAGGAGAGGAAAGACACTGGTCAGAATGAAGGGAGCAGAGCTATCCTCCCGCCCCGTGATTTTGGAATAATTTGTATCAGTTTTATCCAGAAATAATTAATAACAAATATTAATTTTTAGGCAAGCTTAAGAAAATGACATCCTGTTAGTGAGTGGGTTACGATCCTGATTTTCAGTTTCTGGCATGGGTTGTCCCTGCTTCCTTGAGAACTGTGGTGCTCAAACTTTAGAATCCAAAGAATTACCTGAGGTGCTTACCTAGAACACAGGATTCCCAGCCTCTATCCCCTAGAGAATCTGCATCAGCAGGTCACATGTGGGGCCTGGGAATCTAGATTTTTTTTTAAACGTCTCCAATATTCTTGATGCAAATGTTTGGTAGATGATATTTAAAACCACATTGGTGTCAGAAGTTCAACCTGAAATCGCCTGTGCTATCAGCTGAAGGAGGAGGTCTTAGAATATTGGCAGTATTATAGGAGATGCAGTTTTTATGTAGGCCATCATAATAGTCTGGTCTCAGCAATCCTCTTTTGTAAACCAATTTACAACAGTAACAAGACACATTTAAGCAGAGTTTTAACTTCTCAATCTAACCCGAAGTCCTCTATAGTCTACATTTTGTCAAAATCACATAGAATAATGGGATGCCTGGGTGGCTCAGTTGGTTCAGCATCCAGCTCTTGATTTTGGCTCAGGTCATGATCCAGGGTCGTGAGATCGAGCCCTGTGTAGGGCTCTGTGCTGAGCGTGGAGCCTACTTGAGATTCTCTCTCGCCCTCCCCCTCTGCCCCTCCCCTGCTTGTGTGCGCTTGCGCGCGCTCTCTCTCTCTCTCTCAAAAATCACATGGAATAAATTTGAAATATCTATATAAGAAAATATGTAAGAACTAAAACATTAGATACAATTTTAATTCATTTTTGCCTTTGCCATCTGTGCCATAGGACTACAGACTTTTGTATAATATGACATGTAATGTGCTCTATTTTATTGAGTTTTGATCTTCATGCAAGTATGTTCCACTGGGAATACGTCAAAGAATTGTGATAATAGAGGTTTGGAAAGCAATATAGAAGTAGAAATCTTTAAGAATGAAGGGATCAAAATGAAGATTGAGTCAGGTGCTGGTGTCATGTAGAAAGTGAGAGATTATTTCTCCGAGTCCATAGTTCACCTATCCAGGGATAGGTAAAATCAGCAGATAGCAAGCAGTTCTGTTTCCTATCTACAACAAGATTCCTATCTACAACAGAGTAACCCTTCAGTGTTGGAGTATTCTTCTTTATCTATGTAGTCTAGAAATGATTTCATCCAGCCCATGGCTTTAAAAATAATCTGTGTGTCAGTGACTCCCGGGTCTATTTTTCTTCCAGATCTTTTTTCTGAATTTTAAATTTGTATGTCCTGCTGCGTACTTGATATCTCCATTGGAATGTCTAAGGGACATCTCTGTCTTGACCTGTCTAAAAGTAAACCGATCTTGCCCTCAAATCCGTTCCCCTTCTAGGATTCCTCCTCTTAGTTGATTACAATCCCATCTTCCTAACTGCTCAGCCAAAACCCAGAGTCAATCTTTGATACCTTTTTTCTTTGATGTCCCATTTCTGGTCCGTTGGGGATTCTTTTGGCTCTCCCAGTAATATATCCAGACTATTCATCACTTCTCCTCCTGCCAGTTAGATCCAAGCCTCCTTCATTTTTACCTTGGAGTATTTTAACGACCTCCAGTTGGTTTCCTTGCTTTCACTCTTACAGTCCTTCACCCTTGGACAGTAGGTGGAACAAGCCTGTTGGATTATAGCACCTCTGCTGTTCAGGTTCTCTCTGTTTCTTTCAGATTAAAATCCAGGGCCCTCACAAGGATCTACATGATCTGGCTCTCTGTTAGCCATCTGACCTCAGCTTCTACTGCTTCTCCCTTTTTACTTTAGTCCAGCCACACTGCCTTTTTTGCTCTTCCTTGATCATTCTATCCATAGCCCCATCTCAGCATTTTTACGCTATTTTCATTTATTCTTTCCCTTTGGCTAACTCCTTTATCTCTTTTTTTTTTTTTTTTTTAGAAAGGCAGGGGGGAGGGGCAGAGAGAGAGAGAGGGGAGAGTCTCTTAAGCAGGCTCCATGATCAGCACAAAGCCTCTTTGCAGGGCTCCATCTCACAACCCTGAGCTCATGACCTGAGTGGTGGACCCAGACACCCTCTCCTTCATCTCCTTCTTATCTTTCTTTACTCAATGTCATCTTCTTGATGTGTGTCTTCACATTGTCTTTCTTCTCCTTGCCCTGGCACTCCTGATCTTTCTCACCCTGCCCTCTCTCATACCCATAGTGTTGACCACTTTCTAACACACTATATATCTCATTATTTCATCTTTTGTTTGTTGTCCTTCCTTGTTAGATGTAAGCTCCACGAGGGGCCAGAAATGCTTAGTTTTGTTTCACCACTGTATTACAAGCTCTTAGAACAGAACCTGGCACAGAGTAGGTTCTCAATAAATATTTGTCAACTTCACTGAGTCACAAAATAAGTCAAAAGGATTAGCAGTAAGGGGCGCCTGGGTGGCTCAGTCAGTTAAGTCTGCCTTTGGCTCAGGTCATGATCCCGGGGTCCTGGGATTGAGCCCCCCGTTGGGTTCCCTGCTCAGCAGGGAGTCTGCTTCTCCTTGTCCCTCTGACCCTGCTTGTGTGCACGTGCTCTCTCTCTCTCTCTCTGTCTCAAGTAAATAAATAGAATCTTAAAAAAAAAAAAAAGGACTAGCAGTAAGCACAGCAAAATGAATGGTCCTACATTGAAAAATAGTATAATTCCTAGTGAAGAAAGAGATTTATGCCAGTTACCTAATTCTATGTTACAAACCACCCCAAGTTTTGTGGCTAAAATAATAATATATTATTACATTTCATAGTTTTAGAGGTTGATAGGCTCAGCGGGTGGTTCTTAGAGTCCTTCACATGTACAGTTAGATGGTGCTGAGACTGGAGTCGTCTGTGAACTTCATTCTTAGGACGAATGCCTGGACTGGGATGGCTGGGAAGTTGGGGGCCCATCAGGCATCTCCTAGGTGGTACCTCCATTTGGCTGGGGAGGGCTAATCACAGCATGGCAGGAATCATGATTTCTTATGGTGTCTGACTTCCCAAAGAGCCATTATTTCAAGGGGCCCAGGAGGGTGCTGCAAATCTTCTCATAGCCTTAAGTGACTTAAAACCATTTTTACCACTTGATATGGGAATCTGGCACGCACATACAAAAAAGGAAGGAATTGTTGATCTCTATCATAGATACACTACAGCAAGGGGAATGAACTTAAAAATTTATGAGTAAAAGGTTGTAGAAAGATACAGGGTAAGCAGTATTGAATAATAGTTAAGATTAAAAATAAGCAAGTCTGATGAGTTTGCCTTAAATAAGTCCTGACTTTACTGCACACTAATTTTCTGATCTTAGACAAATTAGAGCCATTTGTGATTGCTTTCTCGTCTATAAAATATGGGTAAATAGGGACTTGGGTTCAAGATGGCAGTGTAGGAAGATCCCTCTCTCCCTCTCTCCCTCCCATGTATGCGACAGATGTACTACAGCATGTAGAATAATTTGAAAAAAACCAGAAAACTGGATGAACAGAGTCTCTACAATAAAGGGCAAAAAGGATAGCACTGAGATGGATTGGAGAGGCAGAGACACCATCTCACCAAAAACAACCTACTGTATGCTCAATCATCCACAGTTAAGGAGGATCTCAAAAATATAGAAGTTTTCCCTGAGCGAGGGGTTTGTGTTCCACATCAGGCACCCAAAACTCTTAGTTCCTGCATGAGAGAGATGAGACCCGTAAATGCCAGACTTTGAAAACCAACGGAGATTATGTTCAGGAAAACCACGGAACTGTAGGGAATGGAGGACTGGCTGGTAAGGGTTCCTGTGCAGACTCACTTACCCAGGGACCCAGTGTGAAAACTCCAATTTGAAAAGCACCTAGTCCAGTGCTCGCTTTGGCAGCACGTATACTAAAATTGGAACGATACAGAGAAGATTAGCATGGCCCCTGCGCAAGGATGGAAAGCACCTAGTCCGTATGTGAAGGACACCTACTTATCTTAAAGTGCTTGCCTGAGAGGCAGGAAACTTTTGGAACTTTTCCCAGGGATGGAGACACTGGCAGGTGCCATACTTGTGACCTTAGCTACCTTGTTAAAGTTGGTGAGGGTAGGACTTATTGTGGGAATGAGTCCTTTAATCCGCTGGAGATTCGGAATGTGTCCGGCTGAGAATCCTGCCAACCCCCCGTGCTGCAGTTGTGCACCCCAGCTCGGCCAGGCAGCGGCCCTGGCCACCTCTTTGCCCCAGTGCAGCCTCGGGCCGCTCAGTGCAGCCCTGCATTACGGTCAGACTGGGCACTAATTAATAATAAGAAAGCAATGGAAAGTAAAAATACCATTGGAAAAGGTAAATAGATAGTGGATGAACCACTAACAAGGCAAGTTGACTTACAAAAATAGTAAAATTGACTAAAACTACAGTAGTTAAGGGGAGGTGCAAAATAAAAAGGTGTAAAGTGTGACAAGAAATCTAAAACAAGGGAGGCAGGAAGAAAAAAAATTTTTAGATTTTGTTAAAAAAAAGTTTTAGAATATGTTTGTCTTAAGTTGCTGTCACCTCAAAACAGACGATTATATACATGGGAAATTGTAGGTGAACATCAAAATAACCACAAAGCAAAATTTATACCGAATACACAAAAGAAAATGAGAAAGGAATCTAAACAATATAAAAGGAAACCATTGAACCACAAGGGAAGAGAGAGAAAAGAAGAACACATGGGAACCACGAAAACAGCCAGAAAACAATTAACAAAATGGCAGTAAGTACGTACCTATCAATAATTTCTTTAAATGACTTAATCTGCCAGTCAAAAGACACAGCGTGGTTGAGTGGATTAAAGAAAAGAACATCTATATGCTCCCTATAAGAGGCTCACTTCAGAAGTAAGGACATACATCAACTGAAAGAATGGAGAAAGATATTCCATGCAAATGGAAACAAAAAGCTGGTGTAGCTCTACTTACAGCAGACAAAATAGACTTTAAAATAAAGACTATAGTAGTAAACAAAAGGTATTACATAATGAAAAAGTTCAATCCAACAAGAAGTCATAACATTTATAAATATAGATGCACCAAATAGAGAGGCACAAAGATAGATAAAGCAAATACTACAGATCTATAGGGAGAAATTGACAGTAATGCAGTAATAGTAGGGAACTTTTAACACTCCACTTACATCAGTGGATACATCATCCAAACAGAAAGTCTATGAGGAAACAGTGGCTTTGAACAATACATTAGACCAGATGGACTTAGTAGATATGTACAGAACATTTCATCCAAAAAGAACAGAATACACGTTCTTCTGAACTGCACCAGGGTAGATCATGTTAGGCCACAAAACTCATCTCAAATTCAAGAAGATGAAATATCAAGCATCTTTACCCACACTGGTATAAAACTAGAAATCAATTACAAGAAGAAAATTGGGAAAACTCCCAATATGGAGATCAGTCAACATCCTGTCATTGAAGAAATGAAAAAGTACATAGTGATAGAAATGAAAATAGGAATATCACAAATCCCAATTTTTGAAATCAGCAAAAGTGATTCTAAAAGGGAAATTTGTAGCACTATATATAGGCCTACCTCAAGTAAATCTCAAATAATCTAATTTTACACAAAAAGGAAGCCCAAAGTTAGTAGAAGGAAAGAAATAGTAAAGATCAGAGCAGCAATAAATGAAAGAGACAAAATAATAGAAAAGGTCAATGAAACTAAGAGCTGGTTCTTTGAAAAGATAAAGAAGTTGGCAAACCATTGGCCAGATTCATCAAGAGAGAGGATTCAAGTAAAACCAGAAATGAAAGAGAAGTTAACAACTGACACCATAGAAATACGAAGAATCATGAGAGTATGAACAATCATGAGAGCCAACAAATTGGACAACCTCGAAGTAATGGATAAATTCCCAGAAACATAACATTTTCCAAGACCAAGTCATAAAAAAATAGAAAATCTGAATAGACAGATTACTAGCAAGGATATTGAATTAATAATCAGAATTTCTCAATAAAAGTCCAGGACCAGATGGTTTCACAGATGAATTTTATCAAACATTCAAAGATTTAATATATATCCTTTTAAAACTCTTGCAAAAAATTGAAGGGAAGGGAGCGTTGTATTAGTTTCGAAGCATTACCCTGACGAGAATATCACATATACACAAAGTTAAACAGGCCCGTAACATTGATGACACTGATGAAAAATTCTCAACAAAATATTAGCACACTGAGTTCAGTAATACATTAAATGGATCATAAGCCATGATCAAATGGGATTTAGTCCAGGGAATCAAGGATGGTTCAATGCCCACAGATCAGTCAACATGACATCCACATTAACAAAATGAAGGATAAAAATCAGGGGCGCTTGGGTGGCTCAGCGGGTTAAAGCCTCTGCCTTTGGCCCAGGTCATGATCTCAGGGTCCTGGGATCAAGCCCCGCATCGGGCTCTCTGCTCAGCAGGAAACCTGCTTCCCTCCTCTCTCTCTGCCTGCCTCTCTGCCTACTTGTGATCTCTGTGTGTGGGTCAAATAAATAAATCTTTAAAAAAAAAAATCATATGATCTTAGTAGATGCAGAAAAATTGTTTGAAAAAACTCAACATCCATTTATATGATCCAAACTCAACAAAGTGAGGAGAGAGAGAATGAAGGCCATACATGACAGACCTATAGCTAACATCATAATGATAAAAAGTTGGCCGTTTTTTCTCTAAGATCAGAAACAAGAGGGTTGCACACTATTGCCACTTTTATCTAACACAGTACTGGAAGTGCTAGGCGCAGCAATTAAACAAGAAAAAGAAGTAGAAGCCATCCACGGGAGGAAGAACTAAAACTATCACTATTTGCAGTTGACACAATACTATATATAGAATATCCAAAAGACTGCATGCACCAAGATGGTTAGAACTAATAAATGGATTTAGTAAAGTAGGGGGATACAGAATTAACATAACGGAAATACAGCATTTCTATACATGAATGATTAACCATTATTGGGTATGTGTCTGACAGCTGTCATAGAAAATATACTTATTACAAATGTATTCCCGATTTTGTTTACATATCTTTTAATGACACACGCGTGTGTATTGACGTGTGAGAAGAATGAGACTCCGTATTTCAGGGTGAATTCTGCCACCATCTAATGTGCATCTTTTTTAGCTGTGTGATGCCATTGTAGAATGCTTTTCTACGTCGATGCCAGTTTCTTAGAAGGAGAGTCATAAAAAGGTGTTCAAAGTAACCATTTGTGCCTGATGTTCTTATAAAGCAGCCTTCAGTTAATTTGCTTCTGAACATCCATAAAGGAAGAATTTCTGGACCATTTTTTGAATTGTTTCCTAATCTTATGCCAAAATGTTAGTTCTCTTTGTACTGAGTACAGTCCTAGTACATAAAGACCTTGGAATAACAGATCTTTCTTCCATTAGTTTATCTTAGCATTGGGTAAGGAATATGACTAATTTCGGAGTTTGTCTTTTTTTTTTTTCTCTTTCTCTCTCTCTCTCTCTCTCTTTTTTTTTTTTTTTGGTCATTATGGCTGAGTTCCTTTATCATACTAGTGTAATAAAGGATCACTAAACTAAAAGCCAGATGACCTGGGTTTCAGTTTTCTAGTTTATTTGAGATTTTTGTATTCACTCAATCTCAGCATAGCCCACATTCTTCATGGGGGATTAGAAAGACAAAGTCAGCAGATGCTGTCAAGGGGCAAAAACAAATCATATTCAAAGACAAGGCATCATAATGGAAAGAAGATATTTGTATTTTTCATCGTGTTGAGGAGGTTAAAGACTTGAAAAATCCTTCAGTGGTGCTGAAAACTGTAGACGATGTGTCTGGTAGGACATCTGTCCCAAGTCAGGAGTGTTTGTAAGACGAGGGCCATGACGTTTATACCTCCTGCCTCGTACCTTTAATTTCTTTGTGATTGTTTTCACTTTTTCCAGATAAATGTCCTTATTTCTGCTCCCTTTCCTACCACCCAGTGCGTACCTGCAAGTACTTTTTTTTTTGTTTTCCTCCAAAGGGAGCTACCATTAAGAAAGACGAGCAGACTGGAGCCATCGTTGTGGCCAGAATCATGAGAGGAGGCGCCGCGGATAGAAGCGGTAAGGGTTTCCACACCAGCCGCACGGACAAGCCATGTTGCATTTCATGGGCAACGTTCCCAACATGTAATGAAGAGGATGACGATCTTTTGATGTAATACGTGAGAACAGTAAGATACTTTACTCTGCGTTGAACTGTGGAAACCTGTTGAAATAAGTGAGACATCTCACTCCACAATCTCCGTTCACATGGGCTTCCAGAGTTACATTAGGGTCTGTTTCAAGCATTTCTGATTCGCAGAGTACGACTGCACATGTGCGGCCTTTGAAACAAAATAAAAATTCTTTTATGAGCTGAAAACAATATACATTTCTAGACAAAGACCGGGGTGCTGATGCCATTTCTTTGGCAGCATTAGAACATGGTAACCTTTGATTCATTGCCGTTTAGAGGCACAGAATCTGAAACCAGAGAAGCCTCAAGGTCTCCTCGAATGTGTTCAGGGCATCAAATAGTGCTTTGAGTATGGACACAATTGCAAATTGCGGTTCTTTCGCAGGTAACTCTGCTAATTTACCAAATTTGCTACTTCTCAGGTCTTATTCATGTTGGTGATGAACTTAGGGAAGTGAATGGGATCCCAGTCGAGGATAAAAAGCCCGAGGAAATAATTCAGATTTTGGTAAGCTGAAAAATGTATTTTAAAATTGCAATAAAAAATGAAATTGAATTAGTATGTTATAGATTTGGTTACAAATACTGAATTTGGATTTAGCTGTCCAGTGTTGTAATCCCAGCTTCATTATTTCATACCTGTATGTCCTTGGAAAATACCTGACTCTTTGCATTGTGTCAGTGTTTTCATTTACAAAATGAAACCAAGAAGAGGTAATACCTCACGGTAGTGTTTTGAGAATTAAGTGAGCTAATGTATATAAAGATCTTATTTCAGGACCTGTCCCAAATAGGTGCTTAAGAGATGGCATCTACTCTTATTTGTGATGCATTTTTCTTTTCCCTTCTCCCACCGACATGGGCAGACTGTTGGCTGTGCTTTCTAGGTATCTAAAACAGCGAAACTGATTTCATGCCTTGTGAAATATAAAACGGAACAAAATTATTTTAGGCCTTGACAGTATTAATTCTCCAAGTTTATTTGTAAGGCTAAAATGAGGGAGACTCTCTGTTAATGTATGAAAATGTAAACATACAGAAATAGAGTTTAGTGTCTTCAAACAGACACCGGTATATATGAAAATTTAGTATATGATTAAGATGGCATTTTAAATCCATGGGAAAACAGTGAAGTCATTTCATAAATGGTACTGGATACATTGATGATTCAGTTATAAAAAATAAAGTCAGTCCCTGTTTTATGCTACACCCAAAACAAATCCGAATGATTTCAATATTTAAAAAAATCAAAAAGTAAAGGAAGACTTTAAACTCGATGTGAAATTCAAATAGAAACATAATTGAGGTGATTGCAGGAATTGAAAACTTTCTGTATAGAAAAAGATGTCATATGATACTTGAATGACACGTGACACTTAGGAAAAATATTGTCCATATATATGATAGAAAGCATTTTAATGTGTAAAGAGTTCACAAAAATCAGAGAAAAAATATTTTTAGACAAGTTTACAAAAGAAAACACGATGTCTGAAAAATACTGGATTGGAGGGATTTGAAAGCTTGATAATGGCTAGAGTTTCCAGTGGTGGGATGAATTTAGTAGATCCTTTTGAGATGGCTATTTTAAATTTGCATACCCTTTAATCAAGAAATTCAGTTGTTGGGAATTAACCCATTGGAAATAATTTGGCAAGTGTATTATATGACCAAGATTGTAAAAAATATTTAGAAATAGCAAGAGAGTTGCATTGATTGACTAGTTATTCATCCACATGATAGCAATCATAATGGCTGGTAGACCTGTATGACTTAGTAATACTAGTAATTCTTACAGGGGTTGCGCCCTTAATGACACTGTTCTAAGGGCTTTGAACACGTTAACACACACACACGCACACACACAGAATGGGAAGAGATCAGAAAAGGCTTGCTTTCTCTCCCCCCCATGCTGCTGTTCAGTATTATATATGAATTCTTAAGACTTGTCAATTGTTTTATGATAAATAATAACAGTGACATTACCTGTTTGAATCACTCCAGCTCTAAAATTCTGATATTTATACTGGTGAAGCCCCCATTTTACTGGAGTCTTTGCCCTGGAGCTGCTTCCTTATATTTGCAAGAGCTGGTTTCCATGCAGCTTTTCCCAGCTGGGCTTTCAGGGACTTCGGCTGGTAAATGGAAGTTGGCTGTGGCCCATGGAGACTGGCAAACAATATAGATCTGGGCCTCCTCCCACCTCCCCCTAGAGCAAAGCCCTGGTTTACCATAGTGCGCCTCAGAGATAGCTACCCATTCTCCCTTCTCTCTCTCTCTTTCTCTTCCCTTTCTCCCTCCTCTCCTCTGCCCGATCACATCTTCCTCTTTTCTTTCTTCCCTCCCTCCTCTCCAACATGTGCCAGATACTTAGTGCTTTCATGGAGCTTAGAGTTCAGCAGGGATAACAGATCCTAAGAAATAACTGTATAAATGATTACTTTGTACAGTTATGAGAAATGCTAGAAAGAGAAACTGCGTAAGACATGAGAGGATATGAAAGGGACGTCTGCTTTGGTCTGAGATGGTCAGAAAAGCATGGCCCATATTATCGTTGCTTGTTTCAATTAAATTAATAGGTACTTAATCTTTTCATCTTTTAATCTATTACATTTGGTATTTTACTAACCAGAATATAACGGCAGTGAATGTTCATTATTTTTTTTTCTTCTGAGTATTGCAGCTAATGTGTGTATTATATATAGTGAACCATACAACTGCATTGCTGACAGTACATGCATTTTGTTCCAAAGCACATGGATGCCGATATTTAAATGTATCATCCGAACATTGCACATCGCCCTTAATATTGTCTGTAAAAGGCACTCTGCAGATTCTGTGCTTCTGTTTCGAAGTAGCTCGACATGGATGGTAATATATTCATCGGCATTTTGGAAGTGCACTGGAGGAACAAGCGGATTTAGCGTTTAGTGTTTTTTAACTTACTTGACAAGCTTGAGTATTTTTCTCATATCGCAGGAATTTCTACAGAAATAGTTTTCTCAGTTTAGTTTATCTAAGCGTAGAAACCCCAAGCTTATACATTTTCAGCGTCATTCCCTTTTCTACCTATTTTGCCTTCCTTCTCCTGGGCTCCAGAAGTTCTCTGATAAGTCTTTCCTCTGTTACCAGGCTCAGTCTCAGGGAGCAATTACATTTAAGATTATACCCAGCATCAAAGAGGAGACTCCATCTAAAGAAGGCAAGGTAATCATTCCTTAAAAAACTTTTTTTTTTTTTTTTTGGCGGTGGGGGATGCTAACGTTTCCCCATCCTCTTTGTCATAGTGAGTTCATTTTCATATTCTCTTTTTGAGAAAAATCATTCTTTTCTGGGGGGACACCTGGGTGGCTCAGTTGTTTAAACATCTGCCTTTGGCTCAGGTCTTGATCCCAGGGTCCTGGGATTGAGTTGGCTTTTTGCTCGGCAGGGAGCCTGCTTCTCCCTCTGCCTCTGCCCCTCCCCCTGCTCATGCTCTCACTCTCTCTCTGACAAATAAATAAATAAAATCTTAAAAAAAAAAATAAAATAAAAAATTTTTCTTTAAAAAAAAAAGTATCCTTAAGTCAGAGAAGAATGTTGGCCCTTTCACATTTATTTTTTTATATTTATTCCTTTTAAATGAAACTCTCTTCCAGATGTTTATCAAAGCCCTCTTTGACTATGACCCTAATGAGGATAAAGCAATTCCATGTAAGGAAGCTGGGCTTTCTTTCAAAAAGGGAGATATTCTTCAGATTATGAGCCAAGATGATGCAACGTGGTGGCAAGCAAAGCACGCAGGTGATGCCAATCCCAGGGCAGGCTTGATTCCCTCAAAGCATTTCCAGGAAAGGTGAGCTGCTGGCGCGTGATAATGGTCTCTCTTCAAATGACCTTTTGTTCTCTGCAAAATATCACTCGAAGAGAGTTGTGATAAAATGAGCACTAAAACCTTGCTTTAAAATCCTTTATCCCCCAGGTTTGGGTTTCTGTTTTGTCTAACTAAGGATGAATAATGACCAAAAATAATAAGACCAGGTCATATTCGGTTTTTGTTATGAAGCAAATGGAAAAATAGCACATTAATATCTGAAACTGTATTGATGTGAAAGATGGGGGAAAAAAAGAAAGATTTTGGAGTGGGGATGATTTATAAAAATTTGAAAAGGAGAGGATTTATTTTTTAATTTGAATAGATTGCATTGTGTTCATTTTTTCCCCTGGCTTCCTGTTTTTTTTTTTTCCCTCCCTTTGGTACTTTTAATATTTTGGTGTTATATTAATCTTGGATCTGTACTGAAAATTGATAGGCATTGACCTTCTTTTTCCCCCAGGAGATTGGCTCTGAGACGACCAGAAATATTAGTTCAGCCCTTGAAAGTTTCCAACAGGAAATCATGTAAGTTTGTTAATAAAAATGCAGAGTAACCAAATCTTGCTGTTTATTTTTGACTATTAAAGCAGGTGTTTGTGGGAGAATGAGAGCTTGTAGTGCCTTGTGATAGCTTTTGGATCATCATTTCATGGCAACCAAACAAATAAGAAACTCACAGTAGAGCATTAAAGTGAATCTTTTGAAGAAAGGGGTGTTTGCAGTTGTTTATAATAAACCCATGACTCACACTTTAAGAAACTAACGAGCAACATTGCCCTCCTTGACTTCTGAATGTAGATGTTTTTCTAAATGTAACCTCCAGTGCAACTCTTCTATTTCTCCAAAGCTAGAAGGTTTGGGTAAGATACTTCTTGGTAAAATCAGGGGAAGAAAATCTACCACTTTCTTGGGTACAAAGGCACTTGAGCCTAAGAAGAATTGTTCTTGTTCTTCTTAGCTCCTTGCTTATCCAGAAATCATAGTAACTCTGACCTTTAACTCCTGTCTGGAGTTGTTACAAAACGAGATTAAAACAAAATAAGAGCAGGAAAAGGATGAGGTAGGATTACTGAAAAAAAGATAGTGTGGATTAGGCTGCATTCTTTTTTCTCCCTTCATTCTCCCCTTCTCTCAGATTCTCTTTTACTCCCTGCCCCCTCACCCCTGTCCCCATCCCATAAATTTCCTACTTCATCTCCTCTAAACATTTCACGGTTCTAGGTATTTTTAAGAGTGAAAAAAGCCTTTTGTTTTTAACATAGAGATTGTACATTAAAAGGCGAAATGCACAAATAAATGGTCCTGGAATTTTACACCAACATCTGGTTTTAGTATTGTTGCATTTTTCACATCTCCTGTTATTTCTGTCAGTTTGTAGACGCGTATAGCCCAGGAATTACATTATAAGAGAGCCAAACTGCAGTCGAGTATAAATCTCACAAGCAAGCAAATACTTCAAGTGGAGCACTGATTCAAAAGCCTGCTTGTTCTTGCTCCGTTAAGTCTGGGCAGAAGGAAAACACACTTGTCATAGAATGCCACATGGATTGTGACATCAGAAAGCGTACAGTTTAACCAGACGGTTGCATCGTTTTTAAGTGTGATGAATTTTCGCTGGCAGAGCCTCTGTGGCGGCCACCTGACTTGCTCTTGGAGGGATTTCTAGACTTAGGGTCCTGCAGACTTCGTAGACATTTGGTGCACGTGGGACGGAATGTGTGTAACTTGGAAAGGAAATCAGTGTGGTTCTACTCGAATCTGAATCCATACTCCCAATTTGTTTGGGTCTGAGGCAACTTAGAAATGTTCAGTTGATAGAATTGTGAATTTTCTTTTTTTTTGTTTTTATAAATGTGTTTCTTTAAAGAACTACATGCAGTGGGTAGCTTGTCTTTCTAACAGCTCTCCTCAAACTGGTTTCAGTAGAGATGTGTGCGGATGTCAGAGGGAGAGCGAGTGGGCACACGCTCGCACGTGCATAGAGCTCTTAATTGTGATGGTCGATTTTTATCTGTTAATATGCAGAGTGTTTATATGATAATCTCTAATATTTGAGTCTGAGAAATATTTATTCCAAAATTACTGACATGTCATTATCTGGATGCTTTAGAGTTTTTGTTTGTTTTTGCTTTTGCTGCCTCCTGAAGACGTTTAGGAATGTTGATTGTTTCCCATCCATACTTCCTTCCTTTTCTTCTCTTCTGATTTTTTTGTTTTTGTTTTAAACTAGATTTGATTCACGTAGATTCATGCATTGGTGGTTCTCATATATGAATGTTCTCCTATTTTTAAATAAAAACAAATCGGGTCAATATTATCCAGATCACTAGTGTAGAGTAAATAAGGCCTTTTTCAGAGAGACAGTCTATGTCTATGAAACTTAAATAGAAAGCTAGTACTTTTATTGTCAAAGAATTAAAATACTATCTGAAATACTATTAAAATACTTTTATTGTCAAAGAATTAAAATACTTTCTGAAGGTTTTTTTTTTTTTAATGTTTTCTCCTAAACTCCTGAACTCCAAGGTTTTGCAAAAATTGTTATACTGGTTCTGAACATTTTTTTTTAAAGATTTTATTTATTTATTTATTTGACAGATCACAAGTAGGCAGAGAGGCAGGCAGAGAGAGAGGGAGAAGCAGGCTCCCTGCTGAGCAGAGAGCCCAATGCGGGTCTCGATCCCAGTATCCTGAGATCATGACCTGAGCCAAACGCAGAGGCTTTAACGCACTGAGCCACCCAGGCGCCCCATGGTTCTGAATATTTTTAAAGTCATTTAAAAGCACTTTGTTCTGTAATCTGTGTATCTGATAGTGATTCTTTACATAACTGCCCTTGTGAATTGTAAAGGCCATCTAACCCAACACTTCCTGGACTTCAGCATTTGGTACCTAGATTTTTAGGATAGGACATCCATCTTGCTCTTTGCTAAATTACAGAGTAACATTATAAAGAAAAACAAGGTTAACATAAAATCTTTTATTTATATGACTTTGGATAATAATTCATAGACTAGATTTTAAGAAACATTTCTAATTTAATGTAAACATTTTAAAAGAAATAATTCTGTCATGCTGGTGTTTTATAAATTTATTATAAAATAGTCATGTTGAAAATTTTAGGCACTAAATTTTACAAATGTGCTTAAAACCTAGGAGATTGTGTTAAACAGTGCATTTAGAATAATGGCTTCAATCAGATAATAATATGTATCATATTAGCCAGTTAACCTTTTTCCACAGATAATTGCTTGCATTACTGTGGGCTTACTCTTTATTTGACTCACAGTATATCATCATAACTCAAGTTTGCATGGAGGAAAAGCTCTGGAAATTAAAGGGTTCCGTCAATGTCAAGATCAAAGTAAAAAAGGATCGGAGAAGGCATTTATGTTTGTGCTCGAGCTATAGATCCTGACTCCGTGGTAGATAAAGTCAGGAGCCGTAAAATACTGACATCTTCAGGCTTTAAAACTGGCATCCTTTGCAAAGCTGTGGTATTCATCTTGGATGCTTGGTTACTTCCTCCCCTCAAGAATCTTGGCATATCTGATACAGATTGAGAAAATAGGCTTCTCAAACAAAATAATCCGCCTCTCGAAATTTAACATTCCTAAAAAATATGAGCTCTTAAAACTAAAGCATAAGTGAATCTTAGAAGCTTGGTAGAGGGACTCATCCCCACTTCCTCCTGTTGTTTCAAAGAGTAGCTTTCCCAACAGAGAAATTGGTAATAGAATTCTGTGTTCCCTGCCTTTCTCCTTCATCTGATGGGAGGCTCTTACATAATGGATTCTCATTAGTAATAGAGACAGAAGAGCAGCCTGAAAGGCTGATAGGTTCTCTGTGACGTGACCGACTTTTAGATTATTACATGAAAGGCACAGGTTAATGTTGTGGAAATGAGTTAAAAGCGTATCTTCTGTCTCAAGTAACACATAGGAGAAGTTTTCAGGACAGCCGCCTGGCAGCTTCCAATTTTTGTGTCGATATTATTTAAAGTACCCTATGATTTTTCTGCCCAAAGCTTATTTTTTATAGTTCAGTTGCATATATAAAGCAATATGATCTCACCTAACCTTCAAAAAGAAATATGATTTTCTTTAGTTAAAATACTGTTTGTTCCCTTTCTATTGAAATTAAACCTTATAAGTGTCTTCCTGATAATAGAAACATTAATAACCGACTTCCATAGTATGTAATATTTTAAATCTAGTTTACAGAGTATTCAGAAAAGCCTCTTCTTATTCAAATAGTGTATCTCATGGGAGAATGTTCCAGTATGATTTTTATTTATGGTACTTAGTTTCTCTTTTTAGTTATCAAAGTGTAAATACCTTAAAAGCTCTCACATTGCTGATTGAATAACATCCATTTGAAATTCTTCTTTTACAAAACCGCTCTTATAGAGTTTTTATAATTAAAAAAAATCCAGAAGGTATGATTTATTATTTTTTTTTTAAAGATTAGAAGGTAAAATGCAAAATGCTATATCTTAGAATCTGTTTTAACCAATTGTGGCTGCTGTCATGTGCGTACAAAAGAAAATATTTAACTGGAAACAGAGGTGTTCGTTCAAACAGAAGATCACAATCTACCAACAGTACCGTTTAAACACTGAGGAAACAAATGACTTCACTCTGCATGGTACCGGTATTTTGGAAGGCCAAGCATTTGTGAATAACATATATATATAGAACATTCCAGGTTGTTACAATTTTACTTTTCAAACTGAAAAGTTTCTCCGGGCATCTTAAACAGTGTTTATTCAGTGTGCTCATATATAAAGTTAATTCAGAAATTAACAAGTAGGTTGCTTATGTTTTTATATTAAATTTGTATGCCTAAAACTGTCAAATATTACTTAATATTGGTGGGATTTTGTGTTAAAAGAAACATGGAGTTTTAGAAAATACTGAAAGTGAGTCCCCCCTGTATTTACTGATATTCTGGGAAATGCCACAGTTCAGAGTCTGTGCGGACGGAGGTGCGGATGAACTAGGCTATAAATTGTATGTCTGACTATTTATGTCAGGAGATGCGCGAGGTGATGGCCTAATTTTTATTGCTCACTTTTCATCTCAATCGACTGTGTTCTTCTTATATAAACTGAAGATATTCTTTCTAGAACACTCTCAGGGTATGGCTTTTAGCTTTTCCATATGAAGGGTTCCAAGCCGTCCTGTCTCTTGCCTTTTGTCTTGGGAACCCAGTGCTATCTATGCAGGAAAGAGGGTTGATTAACAATTAAGGGTGTGGTCTGTGGTCACGGGTTATTGCAGACTTTTAGGGAAGATCGCATGTGGACAGAGGGAGGCAGAGGAAAGCATAACTTTGACCCCGTAAATACGATCACACACCTATATAGACACAATTTTTCCAATTGTCCATAGTTTCTGAAAGTGCACCGCTCAGAGTGGCTGGCAGCATGGAAAAGCTCCCGCCGCCCGGTGGTGTGGAGCTCATCAAACGCCCTTCACGAGAGCATTTCCACTCCGTTCTCTGAAGACAGCCACAGTTACTCTTTGTGACCTTACTGGCCTCTCTCCTGCCCTTTTGTAGTTTTCCCATCCTGCTCTTCAGTGTTTGAAGATGTGGAGAGTGGACTCCTTTTAGGCCGGGGAGGGGACAGAGGCTGGTGTGCTGGGAGGCGGTGGAGAGTAGACAGGAAACTTGAAAGAAACTGACTTCATTTGACCTCGCTACCGACTTGTATTTCCCAGCATACAGTTAGAGTAATTAAAAAGTGATTTTGGCGTGACAGTACGGCATAGTACTTAAAACGCAAACTCTGAAGCCAGATGGTCCCCGAGCGCTTCATTTCGCTGTCCCTCTGATTCCCATCGGTAGCGTGGAGAGAACAGTACTGGCTTCGGGGTGTGGTGGGAGAATTCAATACGTTTATGCATTTAATGTACACAGAACAGTGCCTTCGTGAAGAATATAGTTAAGACTTGTGCAATTGTCCCACATGTCTTCTGAAGTCAACCTTTTATGTTTTCCTTTGTTCAGACTTGCTAAGTGTAATGTTCTTTGCTTTTCCTTGCGACTGTCCGTGAAGCATGTTGCTGGCTTGGAGATAGATGTGCATGTGGGTTTTCGTGCAAAAAATACCATTCTCTTCCTACTTAAAGCATGGAGGTGACTCTTCTGCGAATGTACACAGCACATTCACAGCCTTTTATTAGAATAGGAAACATCCCATATTATATGTGACATGGAGATGTTTATTTTTATTGTGGGTTGACTTTGGAGTTTTAATTTTTGTTCTTATGCACGTGTTTGGGTGTGCGCATGCACGCGCATGTGAGAAGGAAAGACACGGCTTTTTTATCAGATGATAAAATCTGATGTACGTGACACTGGTTCTTTAATCAGGGTGCAGCACCCAGTCAATCCTATTGTTCCTTCAGAAAATATACCTTCTGTTGAATAATCCACTTCGTGGTGGACTGAGATTGCAGATTGAACCAGCCGAAACTGCTTATATTATTTCCCCTAAGTCTGGTTGCTTGGCTTGGCTAATGCGTATCACAGAGTTTATTGTTTATTTTCTGATATTTTGTTTTAGACGTACATGGCATTTCAGAGCTACAAAGGAATGAGTGTAAATAAATTCACAACTTGGGTGACTTGTAATATGAGCCCAAATAATACCGATTTGCTTGCCATTTTTGCGAATTGTGTTCAAATAGATTGAATCCAGTTGCAGGACCGTAGGTGTTTGAAAAATAAAAATACAGTGGTGGTGCACACTATCTCCTGAGTGTTTTCTTTGACCGCCACTCTGTAGTTTGGAGATAGAAGTGAGCCGAAAACTGTCCCGATCAGTCCTATTCGTTCTACAGAGTCTCATAGTGCAATATGTTCTACCTTGACTTGTGATTTGATTAAATTAAACTTTGCTTCTTTTTAATGGCCCGTTCTTTTTCCACCTTTAACTGAAGGTGAGTGTCCTCAGTCACACGGAACTGTTTCTTTCCTATTAGTAACAATTTGTGATTTTTAGAATTATTTTTTAAAATACCTTTTATCAAATAATGTAGCCAGAATGAAGTAAAGGGTTCTTCCTGACTTATTTCATATGTGTAATAAGTTGATAATACTGTTAAATTTACAGGGTATTGAGACATTTTATCTAGGGTCGTTTCTAAGTGTGTATCCTAAGTGTTAAACAGATTAGCTTATAAACAGAAATGTCCTATGAAAATAATCCCCCATTGGAGGTATTATTTTGGAAAGTTGGTTTTTTTCCTTACTATTTTTCCCATTTGGGCATTTAATAACCTGAATGAAAGCTTTGTGCTTTTACTGCTTTAGTGTACATATTCTTTTTAGACCAAGACTACAGTGCAGTCTAAAATGTAATTTTTCATGAATTCTGTTTGTTGACTAATAATTTTGAAATATTTAAAATACACTTTTTCCCCCCTTTGGCTTTTCTAAGATGAGGAAACAGTTGAGTGTGGTAGGTAGATTTTTTTTTCTCCCTCAGATGCATCTTCTTCCTATTTTTAATTGTATTTTCTGCACATTTAATCATTTCCTTTCTCATTTTCTTTGTGCTTCTCAGAGGAAATTAAAGGTACATGTATAAAAGCTTCCCTGTCCCAGTCTACTAATTTTATTTAGTACACCTATGTGTGGGTTAAATTGAATATAACAAGTAGTTTATAGATTATTCTCTTGATGTTTCAGTGCCAGAAATCATGGTTGGACTGTTTGAGAACTATACTGTTTTTGCTTCATATAGCAGAAATATAGAAAGTAATCTGAAATAGTACATTGTTTTTTTGTCTCTGTTGTTAGTCTCAATATTATTCACCTATATTGACATCCTTATTTTAACATAAGGATGTCAGGGGAATCTTCTCAACTATTTGAATTCAGCACATGCTGTGATGTTAGTTCCAGAAGCATATTTATGTGAAGATAAGAGGCCTAAAGTAATAAGTACCCACTATTTCAACTAAATTCTTAAGATATGCATAACCCAGTTTTCACTTAACTCCAAGGAATAATTAGTAACACATTGTTCATTTTAAAATGTTTTCATCCGTTCATTTTTTTTTAAAAACCAAATAAGAAGAGAAATAGTATGCCTTTATTCCTTCCCCACGCAGAATTTCTTCCTCTCCAAAGAAAGGATGTATCTTAATCTTAACCTTTCTGTCTAATCCGGTGAGCCAAAGTCAGCGCTGTATTTTGCATATTATCAAAGAGCCTGATTTACAAAAATAAATTGACTTTGGGGGGATCAAGTGTTGTAATTTCTTTAACTGCGGAAAGTGTAAACAGTGCAGGCAGATCTTTTGTAATTTTCTTGGACCTGCATCAAGGAACCCCTGAAGGAGGCTGCAACACCAAATTGCATGATGTTGTAAAACATCACTTGAAGCTTAAATGTAAAACAAAACGTTTTATGTTTAAGAGCGGTGTCGTGAGGGCTGTTCTATGCTGTGCTTGACATAATTGTTTTAAGTAATTTATTTTTTGCATCTGTGGCTGGGCTTCTAACTGTTCTGCTTTATTTCTTGGCTTTTGTTCTGTGTGCTTTTATACCCCATCCAGAAGCTGCTGAGTCTGCTGGTGACCACAGTGGAACGTATATAGGTGAGCAATTGGTCACAGAAGAGGACTTCTTTGTGTTGCTTTCTGCAAAACCATGATGTTGTTTTACCTTAAATGAGCGCATTTGCGTTAGCATGCTCTGATGTTCGGTGTGGGGGAGCATGAACCTTTATGTTAAACAGGCTCCATGGGTTGAACAAAAAGGAATTCATAGTGTGCTTTCACGTTGTTGTTCCAGAAGCTTTCCGGGTTGCTCTGTTTTTGTAAATCATCATCTATTTTTGGGTAGAAGAGGAAAAGCGTGTGTGGCGCAGTCATTTGATTCGGTTAACCGTGTCTGCACTTTTCTCAGTTATCTGGTTAGCTGTTAATTAGCCAAAGCTTCTAAATAACTTTTTCCAACATACTTTTTGGTTTTGTTTTCTGACGATTGGTTGTTCACATTGCACCCCTCTACGTAACCGTTGACTGAACGTCCCCCAAATATACTGAAGCCTATGATTGACGTGCTCGTCAGGAAACGTTCCCAGAGCGGCCGAGGGATGTTAGAAACAAAAACCAAGATACCTAGAAGTTGTTAAAGGCATCAGAATTCTCTTCAGCCGCCTCCCACTTCAGACCTTTCCCACCCTGGCCGTGATCAGGTCCCCACCTGTACGAGTGACGGGTCATAGTGTTGAAACACAGTTTGAGAGAGAACCGCTTCAACTACCTTATTTTTAGATTAATATTTATGTATATGATAATATCTCTTGGTTATTGAAGAAATTGGCCAGATGTGATATTTGGTATTTAATATAGATACTATCTCTGCTCCTGTAAGATTGGTGGGGATTTTTTTTTTTTCCACTTTACAGGAAGGAAACTGAGCTTCAGAAAATTGAAAAGAATTGTCTTCGAATCTACAGGTAGCGAATGCGACCTGCCGGTTTCACATTCACATCTGTGCACGTATAATGCCTAAACTTTATCTTTGACATCTGTTGCCCTTTCACTTTGCATTCAACAAAACAAACTCCATGCAGAAATCTTGAGCATTCTAGTTTTTTAGGCTAGAAGAACTTCAACTGGGTGGTCAAGGAGAGGTTAAACTTGGATTAATTCTTGACTGATTTCAGAACAGCACAGTGTGCACATACTCTGTATGTCGATTAACAACTCTCCTTACAACCTCAGAAGCCTTTTAAATTTTTTAATCTGTTTGCATTTTATTTATTTTTAATTAACATGTAATGTGTTGTTTGTTTCAGGGGTACATGTCTGTGATTCATCAGTCTTACACAACTCACAGCACTCACCATAGCACATGCCCTCCCCAATGTCCATCATCTAGCCACCCCATCCCTCCCACCCCCCTCCACTCCAGCAACCCTCAGTTTGTTTCCTGAGATTAAGGGTCTCTTATAGTTTGTCTCCCTTTCTGGTTTAATCTTGTTTCATTTTTCCCTCCCTTCTCCTATGATCCTCTGTCTTGTTTCTCAAATTCCTTGTATCAGTGAGATCATATGTTAATGTCTTTCTCTGATTTATTTTGCTTAGCATGATACCCTCTAGTTCCATCCATCCAAAGGGCAAGATTTAATGGTTTTTGGTGACTACATAATATTCCATTGTGTGTGTATATGTGTATATATGTATATACATCACACACACACACACACACACACACGCACCATATCTTTATCCATTCATCTGTTGATGGACATCTGGGCTCTTTCCATAGTTTGGCTATTGTGGATGTTGCTGCTATAAACATTGGGGTGCATGTGCCCCTTCGGATCACTACATTTGTATCTTTGGGGTAAATACCTAGTACTGCAATTGCTGGGTCGTAGGGTAGCTCTATTTTTCAACTTTTTGAGGAACCTCCATGCTATTTTCCAGAGTGGTTGTACCAGCTTGTATTCCTACCAACAGTGTAGGAGGGTTCCCCTTTCTTTGCATCCTCGCCAATATCTGTCATTTCCTGACTTGCTAATTTTAGCCATTCTGACTGGTGTGAGGTGGTATCTCACTGTGGTTTTGATTTGTATTTCTCTGATGCCAAGTGATGTTGAGCCTTTTTTCATGTGTCTGTTGGCCATTTGGATGTCTTCTTTGCAGAAATGTCTGTTCATATCTTCTGCCTATTTTTTGATTGGATCATTTGTTGAGTTTGATAAGTTCTTTATAGATGTTGGATACTCACCCTTTATCTGATATGTCATTTGCAAATATCTTCTCCCATTCTGTCGGTTGTCTTTTGGCTTTGTGGACTGTTTACTGTGCTGTGCAAAAGCTTTTGATCTTGATGAAGTCCCAGTAGTTCATTTTTGCCCTTGCTTCCCTTGCCATTGGTGATGTTTCTACGGAGAAGTTGCTGTGGCTGAGGTCAAAGAAGTTGCTGCCTGTGTTCTCCTCAAGGATTTTGACAGATTCCTGTCTCATTTATTATAGGTCTGTCATCCATTTTGAGTGTATTTTTGTGTTTGGCGTAAGGAAATGGTCCAGTTTCATTGTTCTGCATGTGGCTCTCCAATTTTCCCAAAACCATTTGTTGAAGAGACTGTCTTTTTTTCACTGGACATTCTTTCCTGCTTTGTTGAAGATTAGTTGACCACAGAGTTGAGGTTCCATTTCTGGGCTCTCTGTTCTGTTCCACTGATCTATGTGTCTGTTTTTGTGCCAGTACCATATTGTCTTGATGACTACAGCTTTGTCATAGAGCTTGAAGTACGAAATTGTGATTCCACCAGCCTTGATTTTCTTTTTCAACATTCTTCTATTTGTGGTCTTTTCTGGTTCCATATAAATTTTAGGGTTATTTGTTCCATTCCTTTGAAGAAAGGTGATGGTATTTTGATAGGGATTGCATTAAATGTATAGTTTGCTCTAGGTAGCATAGACATTTTCACAATATTTGTTCTTCCAATCCAAGAGTATGGAATGTTTTTCCATTTCTTTGTGTCTTCCTCATTTTCTTTCATGAGTATTCTGTAGTTTCCTGAGTACAGATTCTTCACCTCTTTGGTTGGGTTTATTCCTAGGTATCTTATGGTTTTGGGTGCAACTGTAAATGGGATCAACTCCTTAATTTTTCTTTCTTCTGTCTTGCTGTTGGTGTATAGAAATGCAACTGATTTCTGTGCGTTGATTTTGTATCCTGACACTTTACTGAATTCCTGTATGAGTTCTAGCAGTTTTTGTACACCCTCAAAAACTTTAATGGGTTCAAGGAGCAAGTGTTTCTTTTCCTGAGTCTGTGTTCAGCCAAGTGGTTCCTCTGGTCTGTGTCAGCTTGGTGAACCCTTCCACTCTGATGGTTGGGCAGGGCTGTCGTTGATCTGAGGAGTGGGATGCTCGCCTGAGTAAAACTGTTTCTGTTTCCTATAGTTTTTCATCCTCCGGTATGCTCGCTCATAATGTATCTCACAGTTCCAGAGAGCCACAGAAAAAAACAATCTCCAGTATGTTAGTGCTGGTGAAGCCTCTGCTCTCATCACATCTGCTAATGTCCCATTGGCCAAAACCGGTCTCATGGCCAAGCCAGCATCTGTGTGCGAGGCAACTGACCAGGAGTTTGGATTCAGGGAGATGTGAAGAGATGGACAGACTTTACTACAGCCTTCTATGTCTCTCTGAAATAGAGAGGTACCTACTCTCCACGACTCTCCCCAGGGTGTATACTGGGTCAGTTAAATGGCAAGTGTATATCCGAATGAGTAACTGTGGCTTAAAGCAGAATCTGATGACATAAAATACTATACTTAAGGGGTTGAGGGGATAGCCTCAGCCTGATGCAGTGAATGACCCAGTCCCACAAGGAATGACATGAGAACCGGGCACCAAGGGTTAGGTGGGATTATAGTTCAGCAGAAGATGAAGGTAGAAGCAATAACATGGAGAGAGGTGACTATTGCAGAGCACAAGGCATATTTGAGTTTGGGTGAGGTGATGCATGTGTTCTTGGTTACTTTCTCTCTTGCGCTCTGGAACCCTGAGACCACAGTATGGGCTGGCTTCCTAGAGGGTGAAAAACTGTAGGAAAATGAGTTCTGGATGAAATGCCATTGGTTCTGGCAAGAAATCCATTGTTATCTGGAGTCACTGATAACTCCGAGAAACAACTTTACTGGAAGCCATTTGGCAAGGTGTTAAAGAGTAAGAGTGGACAGGGAAAGGAAGATAGCGGTTGAGTTTAAGGCCAATTTTGTAGTTGAGAGTAGAAATATTTTAGTGGGAGAGGAAAATGAGATCTATTCTGTAGACAGAGATGGTGAAACTGATGGTAAAGAACCGAATGTGTTCATGATTTTTTTTTTAAGAGAGCACAGGAGGTTGGGGGGAGGGGCAGAGGATGAGAAAGAGAGAGAGAATCTTAAGCAAGCTCCACGCCTAACCTCAGAGGCTGACACAGGGCTCACGACCCTGAGATCATGACCTGAGCTGAAGTCAAGAACCAGACACTGAACCAACTGAGCCATCCAGGTGCCCCAAGGATTGAAAGTCATGAAATCAGAAGTAATTGGTTAAATAAAGCCCTGCAGCAGACTAGATTGGGTGGAATTAAGATGACAGGAACGCTTTAGATTAAAGAACTTGGCATTAACAGGGGAGTTTAAACATGCAGATATCCCATGACCCATAATAATTTTTTGGAAAAGGCAGAGATGCCTTTGTGCTCCCAGGAGCCCATACTGCAACACCCAATTACAGAGGAAGATAGGGCGCCTTCTAGGTAAAATGGAAATATCATGAATCATCCAATGATTCATATCCAACCTGGTCGCACACGGACAAACTGCAGTCCATGTTCGGACAAAAGATACATATTTTTGTTAGTCCCACAAATTTGGGAAATTTTATGTAAAAATTTCTGACTCCTTTGACCAAACTAAAGACTTGACTAAATGAAGCCTTCGTTTCCCCATGTTAATAACTAGGTGGAGTTGAGTTACAGCCAACTCTGTCAGCGGAACCCAAGGTCTCTGGTTCCTCACAGTCTCCACCCCTCATCGTCCTGCTGGCACTGAGGGGGGATGTTGGTAGACATTCTCCTAATTGGTGTTTGTTTTATAACAGGGAGGTATTTCTTGGTCTCCCTGTTCTTCAGTGAGGGGAAGTGAAAGTGGCCAAAGAGTATTTCAGGAAAATGTTACAACCTATTTCTCTGAGGACTGACTTTTGTGCAAAATATCTTTATGTAAGGCAGTAGATAAGATTTTTTTCCCACCTGTCTGGCTTTTCTAGGCTTTGAATTTGCAAGCCCTGAGTACAGATTATAGCTATCCATTCTATTCAGCTCCCGCTCTGAGAGAAAATTGTCCTTTCCTGTGGCAAAGGGGAAAAACCTGGTCAGTGTGTTTTAATGGGTGGGCTGACAGCATTTCATTCTGGCCTAAATGTTTATTCTGACATGTGTAAGAGGAGACTGTAGTAGGTTTATGCGCCTTGAAGTTCATTTAGCTAGGAGTTGAGAGTTAAGGGAGTCTAGCAAGGTGCCTGAGAAAAGAAGCATATAACAAAAAGACTTTGTTTTAAAAAAAGAACATGAAAGGATAGGTCTCATAAACTGAGTATGTTTCTGGTAAATTTCTTCTTTTCAAGAAACACTTCAAACTAGTGACCACAGATTCGAAACTGTCTTTTACAGGATAACCAAGTCTGATCATACTCTCTGGTGGTTTTATATATAATTTAAATTATATAATTATACTATTAATTATTACTTTGTTACAAATACATTGAACAAATTAAATGTTATGTGGAACTCTGTTTTTCCTCAAAAAGCCAAGTCCTTAAAGTGCTTCTAGATCTTGTGGATTTTTTTATTATTATTATTCTGTGCAGTTAGCCAACATGTAGCACATCATTAGATTTTGCTGTAGTGTTCGACGATTCATTAGTTGCATATAACACCTGGTGGATTTTTATTTTTTATATTTCTTTCTTTTTAAAGTTTTTATTTACATTCCAGCTGGTTAACATACAGTGTAATAATAGTTTCAGGTGTACAATCTAGTGATTCAACACTTATATACATTATCCTGTGCTCATCACAGCAAGTGCCCTCCTTCATCCCCATCACCTGTTTCACCCATGCCCCCACCGCCTCCTCTCTGGTAACCATCAGTGTGTTCTTCAAAGTTAAGAGTGGATTTTTAAAAGAGGTCTCATAAGAAATATGCTAACATAAATGACAGACTGTTTTATGGTGCAAGTATTATTTGGTAGACACCTTAAAATATACTGTAAGTATAATGCTGTGACTTTTTCTTGGTTTTTCTCTTTCCCCTCCCCCCCAACTAATTATATCTTTGCCTTTTTTACTATCAAATTCTTTATCTGTCTCTTGTTAGTTGGAGCTCTTTCTGTGCCGTGAGTATTAGCTCTTTATCTGTTGGGTACATTTTTTCTGTTCTTTTGGTTGGGTTTTACCTTTATCTATTCCAACATTCACAGCATATAGATATTTCAGTATTTACACTGTCAGATCTGTGAATTGTTTCCTTTGTCTTCTGAGTTTTCTTTTGTATTCCCTGTACTAAAATTTTTTTTTAAAAGATTTTATTTTATTTATTTGAGAGAGAGAATGAGAGATAGGAAGAGGTCAGATGGAGAAGCAGACTCCCTGCTGAAGAGGGAGCCAGATGCGGGACAAGATCCAGGGACTCCAGGATCATGACCTGAGCCGAAGGCAGTCACCCAACCAACTGAGCCACCCAGGCGCCCCCCCTGTACTAAAATTTTTAAAAATAATTCTGATTTTTAAATTTTTTAACGATTTTTATTTATTTATTTATTTGAGAAAGAGCGAAAGTGAGATCACAGAGGGAGAGGGAGAAGCAGACTCACTGCTGAGTGGAAAGCCCAATGTGGGATCGTGAGCTGAGCCAAAGGCAGATGCTTAATCAACTGAGCCATCCAGGCGCCCCAATTTTTTCTTTATTAAAATAACATATGCATTAGGTTAAGCCTATGAAATTGCTTCATAGTCCTGTTCTGTAGGTCAGAAAACAACAGAATGTCAGCAGTTCCATAGGGCTTTATTTAATAAATTGTTTGAAAAGTCAAGCAGTATTTGCAAGTCTTGCAGCCCCAAACAAGTGTACCTTTCCTTTTCCCTTTCCCTTTCCTTTTCCTTTCCACTCCCACCTTTTCCCTCAAGAGACAACCACGTTAGCTCTGGTTAGCTGCTGCTTCTGGTACGTACAGAATATAACTGTCTTATAATGATAGTTCTGGATTTTTTTCCCTAATATTTACCGAATGCCTGTTATGTTCTAGACTGCTCTAGACACTGGAGTTTCACCAAAGATCGAAGCAAATACCCTTTCATAGGGCTTCCATATTGGGGGTAGGTTTGGACCAACAACTAAATAAATTATCTAAGATCTTAGGTGGTAATAAGTGCCAAGAAGTAAAGTAAAACAGGAATGGGGTGATGGAGGAGCTGGAGAAACGGGACATCAGATATCTCTAAGATGGTTAAGGAAGGCCTCTTTGAAATGGTTGTATTTGAGTAAAAACCTGAAAAGGAGCCTCATGGGGAATGAGAATTCCAAGGAATGGAACAAGCATGTGCAAAGGCCCTGAGACAGGACCCTGATGCCTCTGAGGATCAGTAAGGAGACATGTGCGAACAAGGTGGGAATTGATAGGACTTGAGGTTGGCAACGTAACAGAATGGTTGTGGAGAGGAAGGGGATGGAGGGGGTTCTTCATCTCTTATTATGCATGAGATTTGAAATCATCGAAGGGTTCTGAGCGGAGCGACAACATGACCTGACATATTTTTAAGGAGCACTCAGCTGATCTGTTGAGAAGGGACTGTAAGGGAGCAAAGGCTGAAACACGGAGCCACATGGGAATCCAGACAAGAAGTGACTGTGGCTTGAAACAAAATATTTTCAGCGGAGGTAGTGATAATAGGTGAGATTCTGAATACATTTTACAGGTGAGACTGACAAGATGTTGAGACAAGTTGGAGAATCAAGGATGAGACACCACTTTTGGACTTAGTAACTGCAAGGGTGGAGTGACCATTTCCTGTGATGGAAGTAGAAGTTTGAGGTGGGGGAAGATCAGGGACCCTGGTTGGGATATACTGAGTTTATGATATGTATATAGAGGTGTTAAGTAGGCAACTGGGTAGGCAGCTTTGAGTTCAGGCTATTGATTGAGAAGTTGTCAGAGTTGGATCTAATTTAACCTTAGGAAGCTGGGTGAGATCACCAGTGAGTGGGTGTAGATTTGGGCGAGAAAAGAACCCAAAGTGAAGTAGAAGAAAATGCAGAGGTGTGATTCTTCTAGGAGCTAATAAAAGTAAAGTTTTAGGAAGGGAAAGAGTGATCAAATAAGATGAGGAAAGAGAATCGACCTTTGATTTAGCAATATGGAAGTTACCAGCAACTTTGATAAACAGTTGGTGGCTTGGTTGGATTGAAAAGCATTTGACAAAATGCAACATCTTTTGGTGATAAAAACTTAAGAAAAGAAGGGAATTTCCTCAGTCTGATAAAGGGCATGTACCAATACCCGACAGCTAACAGCGTATTTAATAGGGAAACACTGAGAACTTTCTCCTTAAGATCAGAAACCAGCAAGGATGTGCATTCTTGTTACTTAATTACCATAGTCCTGGAGGTGCAAGTCAGAGGAATTGGGCGAGGGAAAGAAATAGAAGTCTCCAGATTGGAAAGGAGGTGGTGAAACCATCTCTATTTGAAGATTACTTTATCTTGTATATAGAAGATCCTTTTTCTGCATCAGTCATCCTGATCATGTGGCTTTTTCCCTCATTCTAATAATGTGGCATATAACATCGATCGACTTTTCTATGTTGACCCAACCTTGTATTCCTAAGATAAATGCCACTTGCTCATGGTGTATAATCCTTTATATATTTTGCTGAATCTGGGTTGCTAGTATTTTGAGGACTAGGGATATTGATCTTTAGATTTTCTTTTTCTAGTGATACCTTTGCCTGATTTTGATATCAGAGTAATACTGGCTTCATATGGTGGGGTGGGAAGTGTTCTTGCTCTTTTTTGGAAGCATTTCTAAACTTTGATTATATTAATTGTTCTCTGAACTTTTGCTAGAATTCACCAGTGACGCCATCTCATCTTAGGCTTTTCTTTGTGGGAAGTTTTTGGACTATTGATTCAGTGTCTTTACTTATTAAAAGTTTGTTCAGATTTTCAGTTTTAGTAGTAAATCTCTAGTAATTTGTCTATTTCATTTAGATTATCCAATTTGCTGGCATCCAGCTGTCCATAGTAGTCTCTTAAAATCCTTTCATTTCTTCTTCATAACAGTGTGCCCTCTTTCATTCCTAAATTTAATAATTTGGGTCTTCTCTTTTTTTTTTTTATTGGTCCATGTTTGTCGGTTTTGTTGATCCTTTCAAAGAATAAAAAATTGGGTTTTATTGATTTTCTTTATTCTAAGAGATATTAAAATGTTACCATTTATTTCTATACTAACAGGAAATGCTAGTTTATTCTCAAATTTTAACATTTCTCTCCAATCCTCTGTATTACTCACATGGCTATGTACACACACACACACACACACACAAGACCTAGAGTCTAAGGAGTTGGTTCACTTGATTGTGGAGTGTTGGTAAGTCAAAATCGGCAGGAGAGTCCAGCAGGCTGGAGACCCAGGGAGGAGTTGTAGTTTGAGTTCAAAGGCCATCTGCTGGTGGAATCCCTTCTTTTTTAGGGGAGATTAATTTTTTTTCCCCAACGGATTAGATGAGGCCCACCCACATTCTAGAGTGTACTCTGCTTTATTCAGAGTTCACTGATGTAAAGGTTAATCTCATCCAAAAAAAAAAAAAAAACACCTTCAGAGAAACATCTAGAATAACGTTTGACCAAATGTCTGAGCACTCTGGCCCAGTCAAGCTGACACATAAAATTAACAGTCACATTCTCCTACTCTAAGTATGTCTATGGTAATTATTGCATTGAAGACATATTTACTCTTGGGAGATTTGATAATGTCTTTCACATTGCTTCTCTTATTAAAAAAAAAAAGTCATTTAAACAGTACAAGTCAACAAAATGGTTTTGTAACATTTTAGTCACTTAACTGCATATCATAGAAATGACCGTAGTGTCCTGGTACACATCAGATCCCAATAGAGACCACTATATCACACATACATTGTGGGCCACTGATTTTAAATATCTGCATATGCAGAATGGGTCTATATCCATCCTTGGCACATGGTACCTTTATCCAGTTCTAGGAAAGCTCTGGAAAATAGTCCAGGAAGTTTCCAGAAATTTAGCTTTCTCATGAGGGCTTTTCCAAGGACTGTTAAGAAGAATTTCTGAGACTGTGGCTTATTTTAGAACCTCTTGCCCCTCATCTACCTTCACATTCTGTATCTTGTGAGCCCACAAAAGGAGAGGAAAATCGGAAGTGATCTACCCTGCACACCCAAAAATGGGGCTGCCCAGGATCTACTAGTAGATTCAGGACTTTTATTGATCTAAATCAAACCAATAGTTCAGTGAATACATTTGATGATTTTCACTTTCTTTGATGTGTATAAAATCAGTCATGAAACAGCGTATGTAAGTAGCCCTTAACCTCATGACCGTTAGATTTTTGACAACCCATGTCAAAATCATCTAATTTGACTCTTTCAAAAGAAGTAACATTATAATATTCCAAGAATCTTTTTTTATGAAAAACTTTTTTTTCTTTTTTAAGATTTTATTTGAGAGAGAGAGAAAGAGATAGCAAGAGAGAACAGGAATGGGGAGGAGAGGGAGAAGCAGTCTCCCTGATGAGCAGGGAGTCTGAAATGGGACTCGATGCCAGGACCCTTGGATCATGATCTGAGCCAAAGGCAGGTGCTTAACCCACTGAGCCTAATACTCCAAGAATTGAATGTCTATTTGTGTAAGAATTATATTGTAAAACTGTATTTAATCACTGATATGAATGTTCACTCTGTGGTAGGATTCTTACTGATGTGTAGCATGCTGCATTTCTCAGGGTTCTGTTCATCAGTAAAAGAGACTGGGCTGTTATTGGAAAGAAGGAAAAAGCAGTGTAAGTGGTGTTAATTACATACAATTTTACAATAATATGAAGATAAGTTCATAGTATCCTGTAACTGTGAAGTGCAAAAACTGGAACTGGGCTGCCTATATAAAGATTGTCAAACCATTTATATTTATATAAGTATGTAAATTAGCGGGAGTAATTCATATCCTCCCATGAGCTCTTGAAAATTTCATTCAGCTTTGGTGGCTGGTGTGGGCGTTCGTGGCGTGCCCGTGCATGCGTATATGCGTGTGCGTGCGTGTGCGTGCATGTGTGTGCGTGCGTGCGTGCTGCCTTTCATACTGCACTTCTATCGTACAATAGCCAGCTTTGAAGATTCTCTCCTTTTTCCTCATGCAGTTTAAGTAAAGAATTAGTTTTCTTTTTACATTGGTAAGAATTACAGAATATTTTTCTTCTGGTTATTTCATTATCGAAATCTTGCTTTAATCAATTAACAAAGCACTGCTTATCAGGCATCTGTCTTCAAATGTAATGTCTTGTAAATGGTTTCCTGAAAACTCATCAATTTCTCCACTTCTGCCCTTGCTGGAGTACTTCATGCATTCTTTCAAAACAAGATCAGTTTTGGGACTTATGTAAGTTAAGACTGTTCTTTCTATTTAAGTGAAGTGTTTACCATAAAGTTCAATATAAACAAAACTGCCCATTTGCTGTTCTTTCAAATGTTATTATTTACCTATCTCTACTTCTGTATGTTTTTTCCCTAGTCCTTTTTCTTCTGTGTGTAAGCACCATTGATTCACAGCAAGTTACACTGCCTATTTTATAAATCTAGTAAAAATTCCCATTTGCTCTTTTACCAAGTCATTTTATTAAAGAATATTTTGTACGTAAGTACAGCTATGTCAAAATATACTGCTTTAATAGTCTTCCAAAAAATAAAATTTACACAAAGAGAACATTTAGAAGCATTCTTTTAAAAATGGTACAGATTCTTTCTTGAACAAGAACTCTGCATAATCTCAACATGTCTGGAATTCTACTTGGAAATATTTTCTCTAACAGAAAGAAACCATTCCTGCATAGAGAATTTTTGGTTGCACAGACTCAACTTAAAAATATATATATTAAAATTTTAAAATTCAATTTTCTCCTCTTTTTAGAAGTATATTTTTATATGTAATTCTATGTGTGCATACTGTATTTTCTCATAATTTTGAAAGTGTAAGTAAAAACTCATTTCTTTATTAGCTGACTGGCAGAAAATTAAATTCTCATATGGTTTCTCCTTTTTTATGGTAATCCTGTGCTATGCTTTAAAAAGAAATTGTCAGTGGTATCAGGAAAACTTTTTAAGACCAAAGTAGTTTTTTTCTTGGAAATTGCGAATTGATATCTTATATTAGCTTCCATGATTTCACTAGGCACTTTGAATTTCTATTTTTATTTTTAGCTTGAGATGAGCTGAACGACTAAAGGATATTTATGGCGTTTGAATATTTAAGTTTTTTTGAGGGCATCCTGAAACCTGTAACATTTCAGAGATGAATTTTGTCTTCGTTCAAAAGCCTTGCTCCACTTTATACAGAAAATTAGCATATGTAAAGTTGGTTAATGTAATTCATGGTTAAGTTCCTGTGTCTGTGATGATTATTTTTCCCCCTGACAGTGTTTTATAGGATGAATACAGGAAGCTGACTAACTCAGCTTCTTCAGGTTTCTGTCACTTTTTTATAGTTTTGTATTGGCATTTCTTTTCAACTTAAACCTCTTCCCAAGATTTTTATCTGATTATTTGGTTGGTCTTAATTATCCTCAGTTGTCTTTGGGACAGTTTATGATTGGAGTACTATGGAAGCATCATTTCAATAATAACTTAGGACCATGTTTACATACTTTTTACATGTCAGTTATGACTTATTACGGCAACATTGGTATTATATTAAAAATGTGTATTTTAATGGAAATTTTCAATGTTTTGTTTGCAGGAGCCTAACATTGTATAATGATTTCCAGCTGCTTAGTTTTTGTTAATGTCTAATGAGTTTTTTAATCTTCTTAAAAAGTTCATTTACATTATTTTCTTCCTTGTAACTAAGGTGCCTATTGAACTATTAAATATTCACTTCATCAAATTAATCCAGTGTTTTAAGATACAAAAAATGATTTTCACACAGTGTTTGGGAGTTTTCCCAAGTTAAGAAAAAAATCCACATCTTCATGTATTTGAGAGAAAAGAGAATTTAAATGTTTATTTTTATCTCCTTTTAAGAAAGTAAGCCGTTTTCTTGATTGTTTGGGTATCAAATGTATTTCTTTAAAAATTAGGAACTTTAGAGTGGATTCTTGCATAAATTTCTAAGTTTTGAGGTGCTGCTATTTTATGATTCAAACAATTTCACTGAAATGCTTCTTTACCCATTCTACAAATATCTCTAAAATTTAAACATTAAAGCTCATTATTATTAAAAACATTGAGAATATATAATATCTGATGTTTTTAGGTCAAATTGGTCACATAAAAGAAATGTAACCGAAGACCGAAACTGTCCCACTTGAAAATTGTGGGTGGTAACATAGTCGTATTTATTTTCTATGAATTAACAGAAAGGCAGATGTCACTTCACTTGTTCACATCTGTGAATTCTGGGGCTGTGTTAGTATTGGTGATGAGTAGCCTTGACTCTGTCGGAGGGCCTTTCGTGTTAATGGACATGTTTGGACATAAAACGATCATGTGTTTTTTTTATAAAATGCCATCTTAAATGTCTTAAAGTTTTATGAAAAATTAAGACTATTAAAATGATAAATATTTACATTGTAAATTCACACTAAAGTTATTTATGGGAGCCAATGAATATAATAATAGTTTATGATTTTCAAAAAAGATTTTAATATTTTAACTTATTGGCTATTTCTAACTCTTGTGAATATAAAAATGTGGTCTGTTACCATAAGTTTTTCAAAATATAGAAGATTAGACCCTGCCTCTAAGACATAGTCAAATGTATTTTGTATTGTGTTGGTATGACACACAAATACATCTGTCAGCAGTGGATTTCCTTTGTTTGATTGTTCATATAGTATGAACTCTGTTTTTGTGAACTTTCTTTCCAAATTTTAAAGTTAGATAACATTAAGGAAAGTTTGAAAAATAGAACAATAACAGTTGTCCACTAACACAACCATTGTCTGTTTTCATGCATTTTCTTCCACAATTTTGTATCCATACCAACTTTTATATTAGTAAAAATGTAAAACCCATTAGCATGACTATTCTGTCCAGTTTTTTCCCATTTATTATTATATCAAATATATTTTATGGTGTTGTGTAGTTTTAGTAATGGCTTAAGCTCATTTCTTTGAAAAAGTGTTGCATAATTTAATTATTCCCATACTTATGTATAGGTTGGATACTTGAAGTTTTCTTTTTCTTTTGCTGTTAAAAATATCACTAACATTTGAAATTATAGGATTTATAGGTATAATACTTATCTACAGTATGAAACAAAATAAGTTTCATTAAATAACAAATGACTCTTAACTTACATATGTAAGCATTAAGTTTTATACTCTTTAGATGAAGTCAAGTAGCTTTGTAAATGACCAAGTCACAACTTCCTGAGTTTAATTTTTTTTTTTTTTTTTTTTTTTTTTTACTTAGTAGAGATGTCAGTGTCAAATTTGAGAACTTGCTAAAAAATCTTAGTTTCTAGTCATGCACCTGCGTTGTGAAAACCCTTGAACTGTAAGTATTTGGGAATATTTCTGTGTCCCCCAGCAGATTGAGAGCTTTTGGAGGGCAGAGACACATTGTATATATTTTTTATATTTTACACATCATCTTGAATATAGAGGAGTATCAAAAATGTATTTAATTATATCTGAAAAAATGTCTCCAACTGAAAAGAGCTTATAATTTTTAAACCCCCAAATAAACTACTGGTTCTTCATTTTTTCCCCCATTTACTTGTTATTACATAAAGTAACAGAAGGCTCATCACTTCTTCTCTTCTACATCTATGTATTTGGAGTAACATTTCAAACTTGCTTCTTTCTTTCATCCTGTAATGTTTCAGCCACAGCCTTGGTAATCTTTTTTGTTCTATTTCAGATTTTTATTTAGATTCCAGTTAACATGTAGTGTAATATTTGTTGCAGGAGTAGAATTTAGTGATTCATCATTTACATATAACACCTGGTGCTCATCACAAGTGCCCTTCTTAATCCCCATCCCCCATCTTGCGCGTCCCCCACCCGCCACTCCTCCATCAACCCCAAGTTAGCTCTATCCTTAATAGTCTGTTTTATGGTTTGCCTCTCGTTCCCTGCCGCTCATGTTCATCTGTTTTTCTTAAATTCCGCATATGAGTAAAATCATAAGGTATTTGTCTTTCTCTTACTGACTTATTTCACTAAAAGAAGTGCCAGTTAATAAACCCATGCAGTATTCAGTCTGCCCATTGGGTTGCTGTGCGAAGTAAATTGATTAATCCACCACATAAAGGCTTTAAGGAGTGTCTATTATCTAGTAAGTTCTCAATACATATCAACCACCACCATCATGACTTCTGTTGTTTTGGTATTGATATCATCAATAAGAGAATTCTCTAAACTCAGACCAAGAATCACCTTTTTGGGGTTTTCTTTTTCTTTTCTTTTCTCTTTTTTTGTCATAATAATAAGCCATCTGGTACTTTAGTACAAAGTATGTATCAACATAAAGGAGTGAAGGGATTGTTCAGTATTTTTGGGACCATTGGTTAATTACTTAGAAAAATATAAAGTTACAGCCTCACCTCACAAGCTTGATCTCATGATTACAGCTGAGTAATTCCAGATGGGATAAAAAAAAAAAAAACTAAGTATAAAGCCATGCAACCCATTTTTTCTTTCTCACTTAAGAAAATATAGGTGACTGTCAGACCCAAGGATAGGAAAGTCCTAAAAACAGTGAAAGAAATCACAAAAGAAAGAAACTCAGACTTAACTACATAAACATTTTAAATTTCTTCAAAATGGAAAATCGAAAATATAAAATGTTTGCAATAACTTAATAGGGCCAAGGGCTGTGACCTTAAAAGATACATGTATGTGTATATATTTATGAAGACCCTACTCAAAGTGATCAAAATATATTAACCAACAATTTACAAAGGAAATAAGAAATGCAAATGGGTAATAGACTTGGAAAAAAGGTCAACCACAACAGGATGAAATGGCATACAGTTTTTTCACTTTTAAATCACTGAAGATTTCAAAGCAATTAGAAATCTCTTTATGAGAGACTGGTATTACACCAGTAATTATACTGGTGTATATGGGAAATATACACCAGTGTATATTTGTATGGGAAATATACACCAGTGTATGTATATGGGAAATTATACTTTCTGCTGGTGGAAATGTAGCCTGGCATTCACTGATCTGAGAAGCATTTGGACAAGATCTAGCTAGCTTCTGGCAATTTATCCCAATGAAATAGCCCATGAGATGGAATAAAGGCAGTGTTCAGGGATATTTATTACACTCTTCTTGAAATAAGGAACAAAAACCAGGCAACTTAAGGGTTTTCTTTTATCATAAAAAACAAAGCATTGCAATTATATGCAAAGTTTTCGTAAGTGATCATAAATGATTCTTACCAGAAAATAAGAGATAAGAAGTGTCTCCTTGTGATCAGGGCCCTGACCTGTAGCTGCAGTCCTACCGTAGAGTCGCTGTCCTATTGGAGTAAAGTAAATGTGTCGTTTCTTTAAAACACGCAAATCTCTAACAGCTGTGGGTAAGCTCGCTGGAAAAAGCCTGTCCATAAAAATGGTGAGCCAATTATAAATTACAAAAATGTGAAATATAAGGAAAAATACATTTTGTGTAAAACTGTTCCCTTAGTCCAAATTCCTCATGACTGTTCCTTTTCCCTTCCTTTTTTAAAGACAGCTCTCGCTAAGACTTGTGTACTGAAAATGAATGTGGATTCAGTAGGTCGAGGGTGGTTTATTCATGTTTACCTGAATGAACTCTTTGCATACTCTCCTTTTAAGTATATATTTTCAAATCTTCCTTTTAGTAAGAGAACCCCATAAAAGCTGAAGGGAAAAAATTGCCTCTTCCAGACACCGAGTTAAGTGTCCTTTAAGCTTAGACTTTCTAAGGTGTGTGCTGGCACATAGCTCATAATGGGACCCAGGTCTGAATATCAGAGCCTTGGAGAGCCCGCCAGACAAGCCATCGCCCCTGACTTCCTGCGGACGATAGATTCTAGGAAAACAGCCTGTTTTGTTTTTTTGGTTTGAGAAACCATCACAAGCAAATACTCTGAATTTTGTGCCTTTTGTCGTATCGTCTGTTCTGGCCGTTTTATTGGTTCCTCTGGGTTGGAAAATTTGTTTTGTTTTATCCTGTGTATTTATGCGTATGGATTGCTATAAATCTGGAAAGTAGACCGGCGTCTGTGGATCAGGAGAGTACATGGTCATGAGAAGTAAGAGAACAAAAAAGGAAGGAGGCTCTTTAAATGTAAATATTATACCAGAAATAACGTATAACCTTAGAGTATCTGGGGCGGGGGGTGAAGTGAAAGGATAGTGCATACTTAATTTTTCTGTCGTGTTTCATTAAAATGCTTTAAACACTTTAATAGGTACTTTTAATATTTAACATTTAAATCTGGCTGTAATTTTAATTTTATTTTTTATATTTAAATATTGTTCTTCTAGAACAACCATCTGAACCCTTATTAATAAGCCCCTTATTTTTCCCTTGCTGGACTGTGTGTTGTGGGGGTACAGGGACGTATATGTTCCTGCCTTCCCGGTACTTTCAGTTAGTTGGAGGCATAATCAAGCACTAATCTACAGCTAATATATGTAGGTGTTTACTGCATGCCGGGTACTGGGCCAAATGATTTATGTGACTTCTTTGGTTAATCCATAACAACCCCGTAAAGTCGATACTCTTATCCTCATTTTTAAGTTAAGAAATAAGCCATAGAGGAGTTTTTAAAAAGCTGGCAAATCATACAGCTGGTGTCAGAATCTAGATGCTGGCCCAGAACTCGCCACCTGTGGTCCCCCCCCCCAAAAAAAATTTTTTTTTTTAAAGATTTTATTTATTTCTTTTAGAGAGCATGTATATGGGAGCAGGGGCGGGCGGGAGGGGGGAAGAATCTCAAGCAGATCCCATGCTGAGCGCAGATCCCGACGCAGGGCTGGATCCCGCGACCCTGAGATCAGACCTGAGCCAAAACCTAGAGTCGGTTGCTTCACCAGCTAAGCCACCCAGACGCGCCTGGCCCTCGCTTTGAAGGCTCAGGACTGAACGCTCTGGTAGACGTGCTGTGGCGGCCTGCTGTTTTTCCTTACTTTTGTGAGCGAGCATCTTGGGTCAGGACCCTGAAGCTTCACAACCGGTAGGAATTCCAGCTGCTCAGTCATTGCCACCTAGAAAACTGCCAGGAATGAGATCGGGACCGTGTCGCGGTGCCTGGGCAGGCGACATCTGTGTGGCCAGGGAGCCAGGACATCGCGGGCCAGGATGGTCTCCAGAGTTCCTTCCAGCTCTGTGCCTTTGTGTGTGCCGCGTTTCATCATTAGGCCTGCCTCTTAGAATTTTCTCTTGTGAAAATAGCAAGTGTGCCCTGCTTTCTTCATTGAAATTTAGTCAGAAGATCCGACAGGGGTGAAGTAGGGTTTTGTGACTGACTTTTTATAATACTTGAATTTATAACACTTTTACCAAGCACCTATTCTGTACCAAGAACTGGACAGCAAATATCACCAAAAGGACCTGTGAGGCTGTGGTCCCCATCTTTGATGTCCATAGAGCCTCACATCAGAAATCTGATTACCTTCCCTTTTTCCTACTGTCTCTTTATTGTTTATAATGAAAGCAAAAACTTCAGTTAATTGTAAAAACTCAATCAGGTAAACACTTTGACTGAGATTCAGAATTTAGCTGGGATTTGTGGCTCAGACATTTTTCAGGTTTTTACTTTTGGACCTCATTTGCTATGGATGAAACATTTCTGTCCTGGTGAGATTGATTCCTGGGCCATAAATTTGTAGTGACTTGAGGAAAACCCTCCTTGCGTGCAAAGAATAACCATGAAGAAATTTCCAGTTCTGCCCACTTATCCTATAATTGCCTTCCATGAGACAGGAACTGTGGGAACCTGAAATGAGAACACTCTGAAATACCAGCATCGAAGAGTTAGAATAGCTCATGTGTAATTTGTGTGCTAAGCCGGAAGCCATCTATTGCTGGATTCCAGGGTGGGCCAGCCATCACAGGTGACAGAGCTGGGGCGGGGTCAGGATGGCATCACTAATTTCTGCAAATAGAGAGTTGTCTGAGAAGCACGGCACTCAAGCACTCGGAGTGGTCATAAGGATTCCCCCACTTCTGGTGTGGCGTCGCACGGACTCCCATGTAAGGAAACCCTTTTCCTACGTTCTCATGAGTCTTTCCCGATATCCTAAAAAATACTAGAGAAATAATAATAAACAGCTTCCCTGTGACCCTTACAGAGAAGTTTGAACTCTGCCTGCCTGAGTGGTTTTAGAATTGACACTTCTTCATCCTAGGGTCAGCCTGGCACATTCCCCATTTGCTTCCTCTGAATCTCATCCCTGGAGAGATACCAGTGTTTTATCCCTTGTCCTGTTTGCCTTTTCTTTCCTCTTTGCCTTCTGCCTTCGTTACGAGAACTTTAGAATGATGAACTCTTGTCTCAAATCCTCTGTAAATCTTTTCCCTCAAATAATCTGAGTACTTGCTCAAAATCAGAATGACTCATGATGGGCCATGGAACTCTGTTATTAGATGAACATTTTATCCCCCCTTTCTAATATTCTGGCTGATTTTTATTAAACTGTGAATCCATAAGGTGAGAGCTGTAATTCCATGGTTACTGATCATTGCTTTTAATACTGGCCTTTATTTTGAATCCTGGTAATTTCTTAAATGCAGTAGTAGTATTCTTTTTCATTATGGCCCCTAAAATTTACACAGATCAGTTTTAGTGCAAGTTAATTCTTGCATTTTATTATAAAATACCTCTATTTAAAATTTTTTTACTGATTATCGAATTTGATGAACATTCTTTTCCAAAAGAAAAAAAAACCTCTTTTCCAAGAGAATATATTTTTATATACTTAAAAATGTACTTGCATTTTGCTTTGTACCATGGAGCCGATATGAATATATATAATGTTTCAATAAGTAGAACATTTTTCCTTGTAGTCTGGATTTTGAGGGTTGGTTAGGTTGAGAACTGATTGCACATCTCCCGAATTCATACCATGTGTGTGGATGATGAACTATTCTAGAAAGGAAATGAATCCCAAACGATGCAACAACATGAAGAGCAAGCAGAATGAAATGGGGGTTGACTGGGACCAAGAACCTTTGCCTTAGCTTTTTAAGCCCATGTGTTAAACGACAGCCGCGAGCCTTAAACATTTAAATTTATTGAAGTAATTGTACAATTATTTTAGGAAAAGATCATATGATCTGTTGATAAGAGTACACACTTGAGACTATGCATCTTATTTCCAAAATTCAGTAGGCTTCAAATTATAAAACCATGGACTTTTCCATAGGAGAAGAAGAACTTGGACGTGATCATTTACTCCCCCCGCCCCCCAATGCTGGAATCTCATAAAAGTCAAACAGCTTGCTCTTTTGTTGGCCTGATCCATGTTTGGTGTGTCTGAGCTCTCCCTAATTTAGTTTCCCTTTTATTTAACAATAGATGCTTGTCTTTGTCTATGCTGCAGGTATGTTGTTAGGTTGTGCTTAACCTACAGTATATTCTAGTATTTTTGAATGAGGGAATTCAGCATTTTTATTTTCAATGTTTCTACAGTACTTTTAATTTTTTCTTAAAAACTGTGTTCAGCCAGTCCATGATAAACTATGATTTCCAACTTATTTTGCTTTATTACACAGTTATTTTACTCATTGATTTCTGAGAACTCTTCATGGTTTGGAACCAAATAAAATATTATTACAACTATAAAAATAAATGTTCAAGGATTCTCTTATAAATGGTTGCTTTAGTGAAATTATGTAGTATCTATGTGTTTTCTCTTATTAAACGTACTTGTGACAATATTCTGGTTCAAAATAATCTAATTTGGAGGTTTTTTCATTTCTGTGTTTTGGGGGTTTCTTTCCTTAGTTCTTATTACTAAAAATACATATATATACATATGTTTTTTTGCAGCTGGTTTTAGGAGAAGTTTCCGTCTTAGTAGGAAAGATAAGAAAACAAATAAATCCATGTATGAATGCAAGAAGAGTGACCAGTACGACACAGCTGACGTGCCCACATATGAGGAAGTGACACCGTATCGGCGGCAAACGAATGAAAAATACAGGCTTGTAGTCCTGGTTGGTAAGTGTTTCTTTTGGGTTAATTCTGATGAAACAAGCAAGGTGGGAAGAATTTAACTTCAAAGAGCATGGTGCTTGAAGATTTCAAGCCAAAGAAAATCTCACTTTTGAATACCATTTGTGTGGTCTCTACAGTGACATTTTCAATGTTTTGTATTCATATGACGTTCACGAGACTTAAGAGATACGTGGAGAATGTGTTGAGAGTCATTGAGTGGAACCTGTGATAGAGGGGGGATAGCGAATACATCGCAATACATTAAGTAAATTGGGGCAACTGAATAATAGAAACATTTTTTTAATGTAACAGATTTCTTTTAAATCATTTTGAGGCAGTAGCTATGGTAGAAGCTTCTTAGGGCATTTAGGCCTTCAGTGAAATAAACTTTTTCTAGGATATTTCTAGGATAAACTAATTCTAGGATATTTACAGTTGGAGAGTCAGTTAATGAAACTGCTTAAAGTAGTTGATATGTGTGGTGATTTCCACAGACATTGGCTGGTTTGACTTATATTCACGTTCTAGCATTTGTTCTGTCCAGCCTTCACAGACATGCACGGTCATGACCTCTGTATTACTCCATCAACCTCATTCTCGTTCACATTTTTTTTTAAAAAGATTTTATTTATTTGAGAGAGGGGGCCAAGAGGGAGAGGAAGAAGAAGACTCCCTGCTGAGCAGGGAGCCCGATGCGGGGCTCGATCCCAGGACCCAGGGAACATTACTTGAGGGGAAGGCAGACGCTTTACCCAGTGAGCCACTCAGGCACCCTCATTGGCATTTCTTTAAAAATTTGGTGACAGGTAATTAAGCTCCAAGGATCAAAACCAATGATTTGGGAGGGAAAAAGAGGAATAAAGGAGCTTGGTGCGTCTTGTTGATTATTCCTTTATGGACTGAAGATGACCATTATAGGGACGAGAATAAGTGGAAAAGCTAAAGAATCACCCTTACTATTGACATGGCGTCCTTTGAAAGGTTACGACACATGGATGGTAGGGATGCGTGGGAAATGGTGCAGCTTCCCATACCTGATGACACTGGAAGCGGTCCCTAGCATCATCAGATACTCACAGAATTGGCATTATTTAGAAAAACATTTACTTCAGAGTTTCCCTTATTAACAGTGTCCCCTTCTTCTCTGTGTATGAAAGCCCTCCCAAACCCCACCTGGAGGAATAGTCTCTGTCGGTTTCTGTATTTACTGTAGAGCCTTCAGTGCCCCAGCTTCCAGTCCCTGGAGAATTGGGCTAATAAGAGTATAAGAGTTCCCCTTTCTAAATCCTCCTGTGCCTCACGGGGGCTGTGTAGACCTCCTGCTCCCCTTCTACCCTGTCGTCCCTCCCAGCACCCATGCTAGTGGCATCTCTCCCATCCCATTGCATCTTCTGCTCTTCAGCCAAGGTCTGCTTCTCACCTGAAGAGAGAGACCCACCTTGTGGTAAAAAAACAAAGCATGATTTCATACTCTTTCCCCTTAACTCTAGATGACTCTGTAGCCAAGGAGTTACCTGCAGGGATCTAATTGAAAGAGGAAATTAGAATAAACTTTGTTCTTTTTCTTTTCTATAGATGCTAACCTTGGAGGTGAGGAAGGGAACTTAGATGAAGATAAACTAAGTAGTAATGCAGGGAAAAATAAAATTAAATCATAGTCACAATTATGAGAAAGAACTACTCATTTCTCGAATCTTCCAAAACAAAAGGGGCTAGGGGAATGCTGACCTCATACACATTAGAAATAGCCATGCAGTTCTGTTAAATGGTACTGTATACAGATATCATCATCTTAAAGACCTATTGGTCTTTAAGGAAATTCCTAGTGTCTTTTTTGTGGATGCCTTGAATTTTTTTATGTAGATAATCTTACTATCTGTGACCAGAGACAATTTTATTTCTTTTTTGCAGGCATTTTATTTTATATTCATACTGTGTTCTCTCCTCACTGTAGGCTCTTCAGTATCATGATGAACGGGAGTGGTGAGAACATCTTTGTTTTGTTCTCAGTCTTAGGGAGAAAGTACTCGGTCTTACACCATGGAGCATGATACTAGCTGTAGATTTTTTGGCAGGTACCCTTTACCAGATTAAGAAAATATTCTATTACTAGTTTGCTGAGAGTATTTATCATGAATTGATGTTGAATTTTGTCAAATGGATTTTTTTTCTACATCTATTGAGATGGTTATATGGTTTTTCTTTTTGATCTCTTGAAATGGTGAATTGGGGGCTCCTAGGTGGCTCAGTCTTAAGTCTTTGCCTTTGTGCTCCCTGCTCAGCGGGAAGCCTACTTCTCCCTCTCCCACTCCCCCTGCTTGTGTTCTTTCTCTCTCTGTGTCTCTATCAAATAAATAAATAAAATCTTAAAAAAAATGGTGAATTGCATCGAATTTTTTTTAAAGATTGTATTTATTTATTTGAGATAGAGCAAGAGAGAGAGAGCACAAACTGGGGAAGCAGAGGTAGAGGGAGAAGCAGGCTCCCCACTGAGCAGGGAGCCTGATGCTGGGCTCTAGCCCAGGACCCCAGAATCATGACCTGAACTGAACGCACATGCTTAACTGGCATAGTCATCTAGGCACTAGGATTGATTTTTGTGTGTTGAATGAGCTTTGCATAAGGTTCTAGCCTTTTGCATAGTATCAGATTCAATTTGCTGGTCTGTAGTTTTCTTACAATGTTTTTGTCTGCTTTTTGTATCAAGGTAATGTCATATTCATAAATGTGTTGGGGAGTGTTGTCTCCTCTTCACTTTTCTCAGAGAACTTATAGAATTAGTATTATTTTCCTTTAAAATGTTTGGTAGAATTACACAGCAAAACCATGCTGTGGCATCTTTTTGGGGAGGTTTTTAACTACAAACTTAATTTCTTTAAAAAAATGAAGGAGAGGAGGAGGGGGAGAGGGAGAGAACATGTGAGAGAGTGCGTGCATCTTTGTACCTTTATACACACACACACACACACACGACTATTTAGTCTGTCTTCTTGAATGAGCTATGGCAGTTTGTGTCTTTGAAAGAATTTGTCCATTTCACCTAAGTTGCCAATTGTATAAGCATAAAATTGTTCATAATATTCCCTTATTATCCTTTAACTCTATGTAAGGTCTGTAGTAATGTCTCCACTTTCATTCTTATTATTGGTAATTTGTGTCTTCATTCTTAGATCAGGTACGTACTGCTCCATAATAAGTTCTTAGAGTTAGTTCTTGTGTGGAATTATCTAAGAGTCAAAGTTTAAGTCTTCATAATCTGTATATGCATGGCTTCGGTTAACTACAAACTTAATGACTTTAAAATAGCACATACTTATTATCTTAAACTTTCTGTAGGTCAGAATTTGGAGAGTTCGGGCATGACTTAGCTGGGTCCTCTGCTTCAGGATCTCTCATAAGGCTGCACTCAAGTCAAACTGGCATTCAAAGTCACTTTGAATGTTAGACTGATAAAGGATTTACTTCCAGTAACCCACCCTCAGTCCCTTGTGATGTGGGCCTCTGCAGTGTGGCAGCTTGCTTCACCGGGGTGTATAAACTGAGAAAGCAAAAGAACAGAACATCCCATATTCTGTTGGTTAGAAGCAAATCACAGGGAATAGCACAAAGCTGTGAAAGGCGGGAGGGCGGGGACCATTGCTGGCCTTCATAGAGTCTACTGCCTTTTTCTAATTTGTTGATCTTTTATAACACCACTTGTATATTGAAATTGTTTTTCTTTTCTCAATTTTACTGATTTGTGTTATTTCCTTCTGCTTAGACTTATTTTTCTTTTTTTCTAGTTTTATAAAGTTAAATCTTAGACTATTGACTAGAAACTTTTTTAAAAATCTAAGCATTATTAGGCATAAATTTAAATTTCCCTCTAAGCACTGGAACCTACAAATTTTGATCTGTTGTATCTTTGTAACATATCACTCAAATCAGAATATTTTCTAATTCCCTTTGTGATTTCTTTGATCCTCAAGTTGTTTAGAATGTGTTATTTAATTTCCAAATACTTGAGGATTATCCAGATATCTTTCAATTATTGACTTCTTGTTTAATTTCATTATGGTCAGACAGTATGCTTTGTATGATTTCAATTCTTTTAAATTTATCAGATTTTTGTTTGTTTGTTTTTTCGCCCAGGATATGGTCCACGTCATCAGGTGTTCTATGTGCACTTAAAAAGAACGTGTAGTCTGCTGTTGTTTAATGGAGTGTTTGACGCATGTCATTTAAGTCGGTTGATAATGTTATTTAGGTCTTGCATATTCTTACTAATTTTTTGTCTACTTATTCTGTTACTTATTGGGAGAGGAGTGTTGAACTCTCCGTAGTTGGAGATTTGTCTCTTTCTCTTACCACATCAGTCAGCTTATAAGACATTTAGAAGCTCTGTTGTTAAGTATATATACATTTGGGAGTATTACGTTTTCTTAATGAACTGAACTTCTTATTATGTAATGTCCTCTTTTATCCCTGGTAATATTCATTGTTCTGAAGTCTGCTTTGTGTGATATATGTTATATATATCTTAAGTTTTCCACTTAGGTTTTCCTTTGCTTATTGTTTGCATGGTGTATCTTTTCCTGTCCTTTTACTTTAACCTATGTGTTTATTATAAAAAGTGGGTTTGTTTGTTTTTTACACAGAGCATAGTCTTGGGTCTTGTTGTAGTTATCCAATCTGATAATCTACATCTCTAATTGATATGTTTGGACCATTTATATTTAATATAAACTGATATGGTTGAATTTAGGTCTATTATTTTTATTTTAGGTCTACTATTTGTTTTTTGTTTGTCCCTTTGTATTTTGTTTGTTTCTCTGTTCTTTCCTGCCTTCATTTGCTATCTATTTTCTTATTTGATTTTAATATATCTGATGACTTTTTTGCTTTACCTCTGTATGTAATTATTCTCTAATTGATTTTGAGAGTTTTTTTTAATCTTTGGTTTTCAGAAGTTGGATTATGATGTATCAATTTGTGCTTTGATTTTAATGTGCTTGGGTTTACTGAACATCTGAGATCTATAAATTTATGACTTTCACCAAATTTTGGAAATTTTTGGCCATTATTTTTTCAAAGATTTTTTTTTTTTTTGCCATAACCTCTTTCCCCTCCACTTCTGGGACTGCAATAGCACATGTGTTAGACCTTTTAGTATTGTCTCACAGGATCCTGAGGCTCTGATTATTTTTTTTAGTGTTTTTGTTTTTGAAATTTGACAATTTCTTTTGATCTGTCTTCAAAATCTCTGACTCTTCCTTCCTTCATCATCATTGAGTTGTTATGTGTCCTGCTGATCAAATAATTGTCTTTAGATATTGTATTTTTTTCAATTGTGAAATTACCAGTTTTTTTTCATTGTTTTTGTTTATCAAGTTTAAGCAAGAACTTGATTTTTACATTCATTTCAAGTGTGTTAGCTTAATAAAGATAACTTTATTGTTTTGGATAATTCCAATGTTAGGCTCATCTTGTGGTTGGCTTCTGTCGATTGTTTTTTTGTTTTTTTTTTTTTGCTTTTTTTGGTATTTTTTGAGAATCCATCATCTTTGTGTGTTGAATAATTTTGTTCTGTATCCTTGACATTTTGAACGTAACTTTGTATAGACTTTGGATCTTATTATATTCCTCTGGAAAATGTTACATTTTTTAGCAGGCTGTCAGCCTGATTCAGCTTATTCTGTTTGCCTCAGTTCAATTTTCAAGTCTTTGCTATGCTGCTTTGGGTGTATTTCTTGCATGTGACATTTGTGGTAGCCAGACACTTACACAGTGGTTTAAATCTTAGTTATGCTGCTTTGGGTTTATCTCACTTATGCACAGCTTTGGGGTGATCCCACCACGTTTGTGGGGTCTTAGCACAGTCCACTGCCATCTCTGAATGGAGATTCATCCTCTGGCAAAGCCTAAGAACAAAGAAAAACAAACAGGGAAACTTTATCACTTTGAGGGTCACCTCTCCACACCTGACATCCTTCCCTACTCTGCCTGCTTTTGTTTGCTTTTCAGAGTCTTCAGGTTGTTGCTTTTTGTGTTTTGGCTGGAGGTTTTAATTGTGATCAGTGTGGGAGACAGGCTATAGTGCTTATCCCACCAGAGTGGAGGTAGACCTCCTCAAAGCTTTAAAATTCTGTCACAGATACAATTTGCCATTCGTCACTGGCGTATCTTAATCAGCCTTCTCAGAATTGAGTGCTATTACCCTAACTCTCGTGTCTCCTACTCAGTTTTAAACGGTTATCAGGGCAGAATACCACAGCACCATGTAGACTATCTTTTAGTAAAATCACACTCCTGGAAATATGTATCATAACATTCCATTGTCAGCCCCAAGTCACAGGTGGTCTCAGGTATTTTGGCTGCTGCTTTCCATAAATGCCAGTTGTTTGGGTCCACAGTCACTGAACTAAAGTTCACCTGGCTGAAATCTTCACACTACTTGTGTACACACACATTCTCTCACTCTCTTTCTCTTAAATAAATAAACTTTCTTTTAGAAGATGAGTTTAAAAGGTCAAAATGGGGGTAAAGTTGGGGCACCTGGGTGGCTTAGTTGGTTAGGTGACCAACTTATGATCTCAACTAAGGTCTTGTATGCATTTAAGTTGCCCTAAATCCCCTTTGCCCATTCATCTTTGGGTTCCTGGCACCTGACTGAGAATTGAATACGGACTCTGTCCCGTGGGCCACATGCCTCATTTTCTGACAAACTGCTGCTTTCTCTTCTCATTATATTTTTACATTCCCAGCAGGATCCTGTGGCCCCCCCCCTTTTTTTCCCCCTTTAGCCCTGTGATGTCACTCATACTGCAGTGACTGTTCTTTCTTTGTCTCCTGCTTGGAATTCCTTAAGTTTCTGAGACCTGGTTCTCAGTGGAGATTTCCCCTTTATCTCCCAAAAGGAGGGTTGCCCTCAAGATATTCCTAAACTGCAGAAGCTAAGCGTTGATCCTTCCAGTATGGCCAGTGAAGATTCCCAGTTCCTTTATTATGTGCTGCTCCCCCACTCATGTTTCCTTACTCTTTGGCATTTTCCAACATTCAGTAAATAATTAATTGCATTACTTCGATGACAACCAAATACCCCTTTTTACTACTTAGATTTCTTGACCAGTAAAATCTAACTATAATGTTTCATTACCCTCTGCTGTTCCTGACTGCTTTCAAACAGTCCCAACTGAGTTTTTAAATTTTATCGTCTCTCAGGTGGATCCTATCCTTCCTCTCTCCTGTGTAATAATAGCAACCAATGTGTATTGAGTGCCATGCATTGAGGTAAGGGCTATGCATGTATTTCATGGGGTATTTACCTCATAAGAAGAAGAAACTGAAGAACAAAAAGGAAAAGTGAGTGACTTTGCCTAAGCTTGTGCAGCTATGAAGTTGTAGAGCTGATTCATACCTAAATACTCCAAGACCAGAACCTTCTGTAACTGGAGCCCACGGGTGCGAGAGCACCTGGCTCCGTGAGTCCCAAACAGACCAGATTTGGCCACTTAATAACACTGACAAAATCCAGAGGCAGAGAGAGAGTGGTGGTGAAACAAGAAAGGACTTTGTTTCAGTGAGGCCAACACTGGGCAGACAGTGAACCAACGTCAAAGACTGTCTCCAAAGTGCTGAAAATACTTACAGGTTTATATAAGGAAGGTGTAGTGGGACACAGGTCAGTGGACAGTAAAGAAGAGGTCAGTCGCTGTCTTCAGGTCAATCATGCAGGGCCTTGCTGGTATCAAGGTATCCTTCTTGCTTGAGGGGTAGTTCCAGTTCCCATCATGGGATGCTTTGCCTGAGTTAAGGATGAGTTTAGGGGTGTTTGGGTGGCTCAGTCAGTTGAGCGTCTGACTCTTGATTTTGTCTTGGGTCATAATCTCAGGGTCATGGGATTGAGCCCCACATCTGACTCCAGGCTCAGCAGGGAATCTGCTTGTGATTTTCTCTCTCCCTCTGCCCCTTACACTACTTGTGTACACACACATTCTCTCACTCTCTTTCTCTTAAATAAATAAACTTTCTTTTAGAAGATGAGTTTAAAAGGTCAAAATGGGGGTAAAGTTGGGGCACCTGGGTGGCTTAGTTGGTTAGGTGACCAACTTATGATCTCAACTAAGGTCTTGATCCTCAGGGTCATGAGTTCAAGCCCCACTTTGGGCTCTATGTCAAGCATTTTTTTTTTTTAATGAAAGTAAAGTCCTCTTTCAGACCCCCACTGTCAAAACACCATTCCATTTCTATGAAGGGAAAAGGGACAGTGGTCATTTCCTCTATAGCTACTTCCTACTGACCAGGGATGACATAGGGATTTTGGAATGGAGGATTTGGACAGGGTGGGAGAATTTCATTGCTTGAATCTCTCCTGAGATACACAGTGAGGTATCTCCATGCTGAATGGCATGAGGTCCTGCTTCACAAATAGAAGAAGTCAAACCACAATCAAAGAGAAAAGGACGAGAAGCATAGCAATGCTTTAGCAGAGTGTATTTCCATTTGGAATGAATTCAATTTAGTCAACTGCTAAAAGGATCTAGAACCAGGGCAGCTATAGCAATGATGTGTTTACTTGAATCTTTCATGGCTTCAGACACATGCTTTGAGTAATTTGGAATATATATTACAACATTCTGTTTTAGTGAGAGCACAGCTTCCTCCTTGGGCTGCAGTCAAAATACCAAGGGCCATCTGGTTTTGAAGGTCTACTTTCTGAATTCGTGTGGTTTCATCATTTAGGAGAGTGACTGTGTACCAAGTTTGAGTAAAGATGGCGACTGTACAGTTGACTAAAGCCTGTACTTGTAATTCTGCATCAACAGAGGTGGCTTCTGGGACATATACATGGCAAGGGATAAAATCATCAAGAAACCCTCACTGCCCAATGTCCAGGTTTCACAATATTCCAATTATGAGGAATCACTGGCAAGTGGTAGACTTCCCAGGAGATATAGGTGTCTGTAAGTACATTGTCCAAGCCCATCATAAGGAAGGGAGGGCCTTATTTCCACAAGTCCTTAGCTAACCTCATGGAGTAGGGTAAGCTCCGGCTTTGGAGGAGCGATTTTGCCATTCCAGCCACATACTGAGACATAGTAAAACTTCAGGGACATATGATATAATTGTATATTATATATGATATATGTATGATATATATGATGGATATATATAACATCCTACAATTTCTAGAACAGTTACACCATTTACCCATACAATATAGCCTAAGAAAGTTTATCATCGTTTGTTTGACAGTGCTTCCCATTTAACTTAACTACCATGTAACTGAACAGATAAGCCTAATTAGTCAAGAAGACTTTGTTTAGAATATGAATCTTGGGAAGTTTGTAAAAATTTCAGAGCGGTTTGCAGCACATATCTAAATAGGATTACAGATCATTATAAAACAGTATTTCATGATCTGTTTCATCAAGGTGGTAATGAGCAGGTTATATAGTTGTGAGCAAAACGTAGCTCCTTTAATATTGAAAAGCTTTAACTTTCTTAAGTAATCAAAGACCTAAAAGACAAGACATAGAAACTTCGGTTTTCTGAGCAGATAAAAGAAACAAGAACTTTGTTTACAATTTCTTATAGAGCAGAGCAAACCAACAATCCAAGAAAACTTGATCTTTTTAACAGACAGAAAAGCTAAATTTCAGTCTTATACTGAAAGTGACAGGTGTACTTTTAGATATAGGTGTACTTTTAAAACTCATTCATTCCAGTGTTAGTTCTTTAGCCTCCAAGTGTTTGAGTTCCTTCCAAACTCTTTCTTGTGGTTGAGTTCCAGTTTCAAAGCATTGTGGTCTAAGAAAATGCAGGGAATCATCTCAATCTTTTGGTATCGGTTGAGTCCTGATTTGTGGCCCTGTATGTGGTCTATTCTGGAGAAAGTTCCATGTGTGCTGGAGACGAATGAGTATTCTGTTGTTTTAGGGTAGAATGTTCTGTATATATCTATGAGGTCCATCTGATCCAATGTGTCATTCCCATTGTTTCTTTATTTTCTATTTAGATGATCTGTCAGTTACTGAGAGTGGCATGTTAAGATCTCCTACTATTAATGTATTCATATCAATGTGATTCTTTATTTTGATTAACAGTTGGCTTATGTAGTTGGCTGCTCCTATATTGGGGGCATAAATATTTACAATTGTTAGATCTTCTTGGGGGATAGACCCTTTAAGAATGATGTAGTGTCCTTCTGTATCTCTGACTACAGTCTTTAGCTTAAAATCTAATTTATCTGATATAAGTATCGCTATCCCATCTTTCTTTTGAGGCCCGTTGGCATGAAAGATGGTTCTCCATCCTTTAACTTTCAGTCTGGATGTATCTTTTGGTTCCAAATGTGTCTCTTGTAGACAGCATATGGACAAGTCCTGTTTTTTTATCCATTCTGCAATCCTGTGCCATTTTATGGGAGCATTTAGGCCATTCACGTTGAGAATGATTATTGAAAGATAAGTGTTTATTGACATGCTGCCTGTGTAGTCCTTGTTTCTATAGATTGTAAATTTCTGTTCTAAGTCACTCATGGGTTCTTTCTACTTTTATAGAACCCTCTTTAATATTTCTTGTAGTGCTGGCTTGGTGGCCACTTACTCTTAATCCTTGCTGGTCTTGGAAGCTCTTTATCTCTCCATCCATTTTGAATGTCAGCCTTGCTGGATAAAGTATTCTTGGCTTCATGTTCTTCTCATTTAGTGCCCTGGAATATATCATGCCAGCCCTTTCTGGCCGGCCAGGTTTCTGTGGACAGGTCTGACGTTATTCTGATGGGCCTTCCTCCGTATGTAAGGAATCTCTTCCCCCTAGCTGCCCTCAGGACCCCTTGTCTAAAATAATTTGCAAATTTTACAGTTATGTGTCTGTGTGTCTTTCTAGACTCATTGTTCTTGGCAGGTGTCCTTTCCGCCTCTAGGACACGAATACTTGTTCCATTCCCCAGATTGGGCAAATTTTCATTCAGAATCTGGTCAGCTCTGCCTTCTAGTCTTCTGTCTTTCTCTACCCCTCTGGGATTCCAGTAATTCTGACATTGCAATGTTTCATGGCGTCATTTATTTCCCTAAGTCTGTTCTCATGATTCCTGAGCAGTTTGCTCCTGACCTCTCTTCTCAACCATTTCATCCTCTAGATCACTAATTCTATCCTCTATCTAACTCTAGCTGTTAGACTATTTAGATTGGATTGGATCTCACTGATACCGCTTCTTACGTCAGCTATACTGGATCTCATTTCTGCCCTTAGACATTCTATGTTGTCACTAATGATTTTCTCCATCTTAGCCGTTGCCTGGATAATTGTCACCCTGAATTCCCTTTCTGACATACTGTTTATGTCCATGTCTAATAGTTCTGAGGGAGAGGGTGCAGTCTCTGGGTTTTTCCTCTGTTGCATGTTCCTCCTCCTAGTCATTTTGATGAGAAGTGGATGAGAGGATGTATACCTGGATATATCGCCCCCGGTCTAGGCAGGATGCACCCTGGAAGCTTTTGGAGCAATTGGGATTCACCTCCGAAAAGAAAGAATAAGGATAAAAAAAGAGATAAAGAGAAAAAGAAGAAATCCCAGCCAGAATGGTCCCCAAAAATAAGATTTATAAGGTATGTAAATAAACACGAAGAAACATATAGACTGACAAAAATAAATGACAATAAAAGAAGCTAGTCAGAATGCACCCCAAGGATAAGATTTATATAATACCAGAACAAAAGCAAATACATAGAAACACTGACAGAAGGATAAGATGGGAGGGTGGTTATAACTCCTCGCAGGCGAGGAAGGTTATTTCAGGTCTTCTTGGGTTTATAGTTGTGTTAAGCCTATAGTTGTAATGTTAAGTGGTTTAAAAAAAAATCAAAAAAAAAAAAAAAACAAATGTGAAAAGCAAGTGAATAAAAAAAATAGAATAAAAAAGAGAAAAAAACCCAACTTGTATCTATGAAATATACAGGTTTGAGGGTATTACTAGGAGCTTAATATACTGATTTCCCCTGGTGTTGGGGGTTTAAAATTTTATGAGTACCCTGTGGTTGTAGTCCTTTTGTTCTTTGGCTGGTCTTCTGGGGGAGGGGCCTGCCGTGTTGTTTTCCAGTCAGTCTTGCTTGGGTTGAGTCACCCTGTCCCCAGTCAAGGGGCTGAGCTCTGTGGAAACAGGTTTCTCAGTCTTTCGCTCTCTGAAGGTTTTTGGCCTTTTGTAGCTTTTTCACCTTTTCAGAAAGTCCAAGCAGGGAAAGTGTCTGGAAGTACCCAGACCTCCGAGTCACAGAGAAGCCTGAGTCTGCTCCCCTCTGGGCGTTCCAGAACACACACTCCCCTCCGCAAAATCCTGCTCACAGCACAGCCTGTCCGAGGTGGCGCACGACCCCCGCCGCCTTTCTGCGACTCCGCGAGTGACGACCGGGGAGATAGGCCGCCTGCCTGCGTTCTCTCCGGGCCGGCCGGGATCGCCCCGACCCTGCAGTGGGCCGCGAATGTCGTGGTCGCAGATGCACCCAGTTCAGACAGCAGGGCACACAGAGAAAAGCTGCGGCTCCTGGACAACAGCAGACTCCCTAAAGGCGCTTGCAGGAGTGCGCCCGGCCCACAGAACAATGCGGGGAGCGAAAGCAGCAGGTTCGGGAACCACGGACAGGTTCAGTCTCACTTGGGGGCGCTCCTTCCCGGGATCGTGGGCCCAGGCCAGAGCCTGCGACCACCCCGCCCCTTCCACTAGTTGCTTCTCAGAACCTTTGGTCTTTTTAAGAGTTTTTAACCGGGTTCTACGTTAATGCTGGTCGCCCGCCACCAGGCACTTTCCCTAGCGGTATTACTGTCCTTAGATCACTGCTGGGGGCTCCCTCCCCCTTTTGTTTATCCTCCAATATCAGTTCGCGTGTTCTCACTTTGCTTTACCTCTCCACTGCTGTCTTCTCCTAGAGGTCTAGAAGTGAGAAATCCTGCTCCTCAGGGTGATTTCATGGGTGTTTAGCGTGTTCTGGTAGATTTCTAGCTCACTTTTGGGGACAGGTTGCAACAGGATCTCCTACTTCTCTGCCATCTTGCCCCCCTCCTCCCCTCCAGTGTTAGTCCTGACCATGCATAAACTTTTCCAAATATTCCCCTTCCCAAACCTACAACTTCCTTTTTCATTCAGGTGTTGTCCAACACCTTCTGTCTAACCAGCCCCTTTTTAGGACAAAATTAATTTTTCTTTTTCTCAACAAAAATGTATTCCCATTCCTTATACCTTTCTTATAAAAAATATATCTTATTTTCCTTCCATACAAAGTAGCTTTCCTTATTTCTAACAGTCTCAATTACATTTATCAGAATTCTTAATACTTAGAAACCTTAATTTCTAGTAAAAATTAGGTAGTAAGCAATTACAAACTGCTATATCAGAATTCTTTAGGTTGGAAATTGATGAATGTATTTCAAAATACCCGGAAACATGTGTTTTTCCATAATACAGTCTTTTGACTAAGCATACAATGTGTTTGCTGGCAGACCCCAATTTTTTTTTTTTTAAGATTTTATTTATTTATATGATGGAGAGAGAGACAGAGAGAGAGGGAACACAAGCAAGGAGAGTGGGAGAGGGAGAAGCAGGCTTTCTGCCAAGCAGGGAGCCCTGTGTGGGGCTCGATCCCAGGACCCTGGGACCATGACCCGATCCGAAGGCAGCCGCCTAACGACTGAGACACCCAGGCGCCCCTGGCAGACCCAAATTTATCTTTAGTTTCTCTATCATAAGAAGCCCAAAGCAGATAAACCTATGTTCAGTAATGAAGGTTTCAGTACTTTATCTTATTTGGAAAAGACATAGTTATCCGGTGAGTTCAAACCAACGTATCATTTAACCAAGCAAAATTTCAAAGTTTTAGCTTAACAAGGATTCTGAAAGCTATACACTTTTAATTCAGCCTACTTGCTCTTAGCAATTACCCATGAAAACTGCGTGAGACAGATCAACTTAACCATCATTTTAAGTCCTCTTTTTGCTGACAGATTGCAGTAGAGATAACCTTCAGTAAACCTTGGTATAGAATGTGACCTTTAGTAAACCTTAGTAGAATAAAAGTTTTATATTTAATGCTGATAACTCTAAAGACATGTCTGTTTTAATTAAGCTGACCATCTTGAATTAGCTTTAATCCCCAATATTTGGCATCTAAGTCCACTAAAAAGTTAACCAGTTTGTTCCCCGTGGTCAGCGTTACTTGGGGCTCCTGTGGAAGGTCAGAAGTTGGCGGTTTAAGTCAGGGGAGCCTCAGGACCCCTTCGTGTTGATTTGGGAGGTGCTTCCCTCTGAACCTCCTAAGGAGGTAGCTCCAGCAGCTGCTCTCTGCCCCTCGATAGCGAGGGTAGGAGGAGCAGGAGCCAGTGGCCTCTGACGGCACCAAGGATGGGACAGGAGCCGTCCACGCGAACCACCCAGCTGGTGCGACAGAGACGGGAGGAGGGGAAGGCCGACGGGGAGGTGTAAGGCTACCACCAGCAAGGCTGACAGGGAATTCAGAGTTTGAACTAACATTCCTTTATCTCCATGTCCTGTCTCTCCCTCCTGCAAAAGAGCCGTTTTCTTGGGTCACTTTTTAGCACGGTGCACCATAAATTCATACTGCGTCCGCATGGGCTTCCTTCGGGAACAGAAGGAATATTTGCCATCTTCCCAGGCAAAGGTTCGGAAAGAACGCAGAAGCAACACAACTGTGACTACACGAAGCCCAGGGTACCTGTTAGCGTGTGTTCTTTCCCCAAAGTGGGGGGTATTCACTGACTAAACCACACGGCTTCCTGGACAAGCTGAGAGAGCCAAGCCAAAACCCCCTGTTTGGAGGCAGCGAAATGCGAGATAGGAATCCGAGAGCCATTCAGGGACCATCTTTCCTCTAAGCGTAACATGCTCCTGTGTCAGGCGATGTTACAATGAAAACTCCGATTCTTCTTAGTCATAGGCTTGTAACTAAAAGGAGACCAGTCAGCCGGTATTTTCTCTAGGGGCCTGTGGGAGGGATAAAAGTTAGCATTGCGTCTTGTACACACAGACTCAATAGCGATCTCCCCAGATGTGACCCTGGCTTCCCGTTTACCTGTCATCTGCCCCTTTTTCCAGTGGTCCCTTCACTAATTACAGTGACCCATGTCGCAACTCATGCTACACAAACCTGAGCAAATGGGTTACGAGGTTCAAAAGTACCCAACAGCAGGGAACCAGAGAAGGACAAGGGGTGTGGTGTGCGTTTCTCAGGAGGACTTACCAGGAGCCAAATCTCTGGGGTCTGCTACTGCTTCTTAGTCGTTTTTCTGTTTCACCAAGTGCGCTTAAGGCTGTTGATACCAGTTCAGGGAAGGAGGGAACGAAGAAAGGAAGGAAAGAGAGAAAGAGAAAGAGGGGGACATGGAGGAAGGAAGGAAGTGGTGAAACAAGAAAGGAATTAGGTTTAAGTGAGGCCAATGCCTGAAGTCAGTGGACTCGCGTCTCAAGCACTGAAAATACTTCTAGGTTTATGTAAGGAAACTGTGGGACTCGGGTCGGTGGGCACAGGCAGGTGGATGGTGAAAGTCAGGTCATTGTTGTCTTGGGGCCACTCAGGGGAGGTCTCGCTGGCTCAGGGAGTCCTTATTGCTTGAGTGGGGAGTTTGAGTTCCCATCGTGGGATGCTTTGCCCACGGGGTCCTTCGCTTGAATTAAGAGAGAAGCTGGAAAGAAGAACTTAGACTGAGGTCAATGCAGAGGTAGTTAAAATCCTCCTTTACTTATTTTCTTATCTCACTGGGGAATATTGCTTCCAGTCTATAAAATGAGGGCCGTGCCCGCGCCATTGCCTGAATCTAAATATCCTACTTTTTGTTTTTTCTCTTTGATTTAGGGCCCATCCATTCAGTGTCCTATCAAATGCCTCCATATTCTGTGAAAGTTGAGATCTGAGCCGACCCAAAGCGTCCCATGTTCACGGAGATCTGGGCCACCTTCGGGGCCTTGAGCTGGATCTCTGGTCTGTGGGCCTCCCTGGGTCAGGTCAGCTGGCTGTGCGGGCAGAGCCCCTCACAGCACGTGGCGTTCCATTTCACCTTCCCTCTCCTTAAAATTTGCCAACTCTTCCTAAAGTATCCTGGTTGCTCTTCCTGGCCTTTCCCCCTCAAATCCATTCACACGTTGGGTAGCCCCCCTGGGGTAACTCTCCCCGCCACTAGGGAAGGGGGCTCTGGGCTTGGTCTTCCTGTCTGCGCTCTCCTCACATTTCAGAGATTGCCTCTCAGGAGGTTTTTTGGTCTTCTTTTTGTTTTTTTTTTTAAGGCTTTGGGGTGGTTTTAAAAATATTTATTTATTTATTTTATAGAGAGAAAGTGCTGGGGGGGATGGGGGGATGGAGAGGGAGAGAGAGAATCTCAGGCCAACTCCCCCTTGAGCACAAAGCTCGACTCGGGGCTCGATCCTGCGACCCTGAGATCATGATCTGAGCCGAAATAAAAGAGTTGGACACTTAACCATCCAGGCGCCCCAGCCTCTCGGGAATTTCTTGATGGTATAATATTCAGATGGAGGAGCCCTTCCTCTCCCCTTGGCCTCCAGCCCTTTCTCCAGGGGCTTCTCAACCTTCAACACCATTCTAGCCGTCTGGGGATTTTGTCCATGTGCGGTTTCCGATCGGTAGCCTAAGACAGGGCCAGGGATTCTGCATTTCTAGCAAGTTCCCTGATGCTGCTGCTGCCGCTGTAGGGCCAGCTTGATCAGAGAGTGCATTTCGCTTTTCACCTGTTGCCGCTGGTTCTGTGCGGGTGTGGGGTGCTCCTGTCTGCACATGGGGGACGGGGGCTTATTGCTGTGTCTGAACGGGTTCCGCTGCCATCCCCTTACTTTGTTAGTGGTTGTGAACTGGGTGCAATTTACTTTGATTTTCCACTTACATCAGTTTTGTGCTTTGTCACGCATGTGCTATAAGGACGGTCTTAAAATTTTTGGGGTTTTTTTTTTTTTTTGTCTTAATCTGTTCAGGATTCGCACAGCGGTATTTTAGGCTTGGTTTGTCTGTTGGGATCAACTAATTTATTATTATTTCTAGACTATTCTGAAATTCCTAGAGGAAAAAAAAGAATTCTATTTGAAATTCTTTAGCTCCTTACACTTTATTTCCTCATCGTGGAGCAGTTGCTGGTATAATGTAATTTTAATTATTTCCTCCTACGCTTACCCTGGCCGTGGACTTCAGTGGAGTGTGGCCTTCCATAGCACAATCCAGTGACAGCCAAGGTCATTGTATGTAACTGTCCTTCTTCAAAACTGTTTCCTATTATTCACCTTTTTCTGTGTGGCCATTGCTCAGAAAGTCTTTCTCCTTGTATATGGCATGGCTGAAGTATTAGTGTAGTTGTATGGAAAAATCCCCATCTATTAATCCTGTGAAGTGGGATCGTGTAAATGGTAATAAATGACCTTTGGGGAAGGACAGGCTACGGTCTACTGTTCTGCTCTTTGGTAGCCATGTGACATCTACATGTTGTAGATTTTCTCTGGCCTTTAGTTTCTTCTTCGGAAAAATGAGGATAATAAGACCACCTGCTTTCTGGGTTTGTTTGAGGGCTAAATGAAATGATATTTGCAAATACATAGACCAATTTCTGGCACCTAGCAAAGTTTTAATAAAAAGTCACTCTTCTGTCTTGTTAAAAAACAAAATTGAACTAAGTTGTAAATATTTTGCTGGCTTTATTCAGTGATTCATGGATTGAGCAGCATCCCATCTAGCAGATAGAAAGGAACTCCAAAGAGCTGTACAAAATGAAAGACTTTTATAGGCAGAGGGGATGGGAAAAGGAAGTTACTGGTAAAGACTGGATTGTTTGTGGCAAGGTCACCTCCCTTTAGGGGACCTCGGGTTCTATCAGGCAGATGGTGGCTGACCAGGTAATTTCAGATGAACTAGGTTAAGAGTCCGCTCCTGGAGGGGGCTGCGTAGCTGGCTCAGTTGGTTAAGCATCTGACTCTTGGTTTCAGCTCAGGTCATGATCTCGGGGGTCATGGGATCAAGCCCTATGTTGGGCTCCATGCTCAAAGCTCCAAGCATGGAGTTTGCTTGAGATTCCTTTCCTCTCCTTCTCCCTCCTCCTCTGCCCTCCCCCTATTCTCACACATGCGCCCTCCCCCCCTCCCCGTAAAGAAAGAAAAGAAAAATCTTAAAAAAAAAGTTCACTCCCAGAAGTAGTAGAAATGAAGTCAGGTTTTATGATTGGTTTGGTGACATGGGCTTAGCACAAGTGACTCCATTTGGGGCCTATTGTCTCTTTTTTAACATTTACCCCCTTCCGATCAGACTCAGCTTAACCAAGGGCTCAGATCAAAATTTAGGGCGCCAGCCCGACTCCAAGCTGATGCTGTCACGCTCTCAGGTCTCGCTTGGTCCTCTGGGTGGCAATGGCAGGTCGTGACGTTTTTTGCTGAATCTCTGTGGTATTGACAGGTCTGACTTCAGGTTCACGTTTTTTTTTTCTTTAAGTTGGTCATTGTCTTTCTTTTCGGACGTTCCGGTCTGAGGAGGATCGTTTCCTTGTTGGCTAGCGGCTGCAAACATGCATTTAAAGCCGCCGAGAGAATCCGGCGCACCAGGGAGATAACTGTGATCCCCAGAAGCAGGACAGTCCCCGTGTCGGGAGTGCACTTGGGAGCCCTGCTCCCTAGGACACAAATCCATCAAAGTCAAAGAAGCCAGAATGACCCTGTTGAAGGGGTCACTTCCTTGAGCCAGGTGGCTTCTTCGCTGATCCCGAGTGGCTGGGTTTCAGCTTCCCCAGAAGTGTCATCCGAGTGCGGCAAGTGCTGTTGGCCCCAGCCACACACCTCCTTGTTGAGCTAAAAGGCGCTCGGGGCTGTCCTCTCATCCAAGGCAAGCTTGACCATAGAGCCCGAGAATTCCTGCTGGGCACCTATCACTTCTGCTGCAGATTCTGCAGGACTTTCGGGAGTTAAAGCGAAATTCCTGATCGTGGCCTCATTGGCATACTCTCCTCACTGGGGAAGTAGGGACCTTCCAGAGGACAAGAATCCTGAATCACGAAAGCCTCCTGGTAGGTCCTTCCTGACTTGACCATGTGCATCCAGGGCTCTTGACCCGTGAGGCATCTCTGGTTGGTTGCGAGCACTTGGGCCCAGGTGACCTGAGTGGCATTGCTCGGTTCTGTGCCAACCATCTGAGGGTTCGTCGGCCCAGGGAGGGTGATAACCACAGAGAGGATAAACCTTTCTGGGGCACACGCTGCTTCTGCTAAGGGGCACTGAATGGATTTGCTTGCAGCACTTGCTGCATTTATCTTTCGAAGCCAGGGGTCAGTTAGGTTTTCAGGGCACTGGGAAAGTAAATCTCTTAGCCTGAAACAAAAAGTTCAAATCCCTGCAAAGATGGGTGCTGCTGTTGGGATCTTTCCATTTTCGGGGGCAGACGTCATTGAGATCATCGTAAGACGTGTAGATGTACTATGATTTGCGTAGGTATTTGTGTCTAATTGGGAAGTATGGTTATAATTGTAGAAAGGTGGAAAAAACCAGGCACTGGTTGTTCTGGCTCTGAAGGTTGGACCCTGTGCCTTCTAAGGGGCCTGCTTGCAGCTCACGGTGATATCGGGAATAGGAGAGAAACTGGCCATAGAGAAGACCAGATCTTAGCATCACGGGCAGATCAGAGCTTTGGATGACAAAAATCCATCAAAACAAACGGTTGCCCCCCCCCTCCCCCCCTTAGCAGTGGCCTGGGAGATACAGCTGATGGTGTTACTTTTCCAGGCCAGTGACAGAGTAAAGGAAAGAAAGAGAAGAAGAGAGGGTTTCATGTTTAGTCAAAGTATGAAGTCTTGATCTGGCGTCTTGGGTGGAAACAGTCTACAATGATGCCAGTTCCTTTTCCTCATTTTTTGATTTGGAAGTCTCCTGCATCTGTACAGGACCAGATGTCAGGTGCAGTCTTCTCTAACGGTGAGATGGGTAACCAATATTCAGTGCTTTCTAGCTTCACAGCAGTGTTAATGGTCAGGAGCCTTTGGTAAGGTCCCTTCCAACAGGGTTGGGGAGTTGTCTTCCTCTGATGACATTTCTGGAACACCCAGTCACCAAGCTCCCCACCAAAGTCAGTTCATAATTTGAGTCATCTTCGTTGGACCATGGTCAGTAAAGGAATGCAAAAACTAAAAAATGGGTTATGCCAGGGAGCAAGGAAGGACCCGGTAGCCATCTTGGTTTTCCCATCACCCCAACCATTCATTGAATTTATAACCATTGTTTGCTCATCTTAATTTCTCTGATTCAAAAGCACACTGTTGTGTGTGTCCATGTTATAGGACATCACAGAAGCAAAAGTCTGGCAACAAAAGGTCATTTTTTTTTGCAGAAGCAAAGTGGATTTTATCCCCATGTACCACAACCGTAATAGATTCAGTTGTGCTGCCATTCCATGAAAGGCAGCTAGGGCATTTCTCTGATACCAGGTTCCGTTTTTAGTGTGGCAATTTGAAATGACAGCAATTTCACAAGGTAAGAGCATAGCAGTAAGAAGGTCTTGTACTTGTCCATTTTTGTTTGGGGTCCCAGTGGACATAAGAAAACTACCTTGTTTCCATAACATCCTCAAATCATGGATGATCCCAAAGGGATACTGGCTATCTGTATGAATATGAAGTCTGTCCTTTCAGTAAGGGGTGTACTTGGGTGAGGGCACGGGGTGCTGTTGTGCTGATTTAGCTTGTGGGAGCTCTCCTCTTCCAAGTACTGCATTTTGGGTAGTAACAGGATTGTCAGCCTGGAAGTTTCCTTCCTCATTTTTACAGGATGTCCCATCAATGGACAAAATTAGATCAGGATTAGTCAGAGGAGGTAGCTCCTAAATCAGGATGGCTCACAAAATGGGGTGCCTCATAGTCATGGGGCTCACCCTTGTCAGGCAAGGGTAGTAACGTGGCAGGATTAAGAACATTGCAACATTGAAGACACAGATGGTGTGGCAAAAGCAGAAGGATCTTATAGGAAGTGAGTCTGGTTGCAGAGAAAAACTGAGTCAATTCAGAATTAAGACTTTGGACAACTTATGGAGTTTATAAATAAATGTCATTTCCTAGGGTTGAGTCTGTGGAAGCTTCTATTAACTCTGCAGCTGTAGCCTTAAGACAGTTGGCATGGCCACAGATAACTGAATCAAGTTGGATGCTCTTAGAGGCGGTAGGTCTGCGTTCACTGCCCTGTTCTTGAGTGATGATTCTCAGGGCTTGGTTACCTCTTTCATGCACAAATAAGGTGAAAGGTTCTGAACAGTTAGGTAGCCCTGGGACAGGCAATTCTTGCTGGGCTTGCTTTAGTCTTACAAAGGTCTGCTTGTGTTTATCTGCCCAAGGAAGGGTTCAGGGACTGAAATTTTAGTAAGTTCATAGATTGGGGAAGTCAGTTAAGGAAAATTAGGAGCCCAGAGCCTGCAGTAGCCAGCTGGGCCTGGGAATGCATGAAGTTGTTGCTTATGTTGTTGTTGTTATGGGCCTAGGACATTGTTGGATTCATTTACTTCTTTTTTGGAGATAGTGAATTCCATTAACACCTAGATTATGGCCAAGGTAATGAATAGTATCTAGAGGTGATTATAGCCTTTTTCAGCTGTTGCAGCAAATAAATGGAATCTTTGATGGATCCATCTTTTTTTTTTTTTTTTTGATGGATCCATCTTTGATGGATGTTTGGTCATTGGGCAGAGCAAGAGGTCATCTACATACTCTAGAAGGCTCAATTTCCCAGGGAACTATAGGGGATTTAAAACTTGGTGGAGCACTTGGGGAAAATAAGGGGCCCCCTTAAGCCTGTGAGAGATGACTGACTGTCCAGGTATAGTGTTGATTGTTCCAAATCAAGGCAAATAGATGTTGGCTCTTGGGGTCTCCAGGGACACTGAAGAAGGCTGAACATAGCAGCGAACCGTCTTGACTCTGGCGAAACTTGTGACAAAAAGTTGTCGGGTTCAGAGCAACTGGGAAATGGGGAATAACTATCTTATTAATAGGCTCTCAAGTCCTGGGGAAATTGCCAACCCGCCCATCAGGTTTCCAACCCTGCCCATCAGGTTTCCATTCCCTGGCCCAGGGAATGATTAGCCCCTGGTAATTAAGGTCTGTTGGTGTGAGGTCTTGCATGGCCTCAGGCTTTAGTGGATATGGAGGCAATTTAGGAAGAGGTTTAGTTATGTCTTTCTGAATTTTTATAGGCCCTGCACTCTATTCTCTCAGTGTTAGTAGTAGAGGTAGCCCACAGATTTTCAGGCACCTCAGATACATCAGGGATCTTTTGCTGGAATGGTTTCTCTTCTGTATCAGAGACAGTTGTAAGAGATATAAAAGATCAGGTTCAGGTTGGTCAGGTGAGGTTTCCATTGGAGACAAAACATTAGACCTTTCAGTTTTACAAAGATCTCTACCTAACAGGGTAACTGGTACTATATTACAGAACAAAACAAAACAAACAAAAAAAACCTTCGAACACAAACTTTTTCAGTAAGAGGCCCCAGAGTCATCTATACTATAGGTTGAGCTGGAAATTCTCCATTTTTTTAAGATACCCCTACTATAGAAACTTCTTTTTCACTCCAAGGGATTTTTTGTCCTATGAGAGCTGGATTTAAAGTAGAGAATGTTCCTGGATCTACCAGAATCTGGGAAGGTTTTCCATTGATTTTTACTTTTAGTCTTCCCCTTGGCTGTTTAGGAGGAATTACTTGTAGCAGTTTACCAGAGGATCCCTCACAATCAGCTTTGAGAGGGGCCATTTGGGGGCAGATAGGGAGGCGTTTGAGTTGATGATGAAGGATTTACATAAGGCCTTTGATGACGATGTTTTCCCCAGTGCCCTAGATAAAAATGAGACATTGACCCCTGGCCCTGTGTTCTTGGTTTTTGTTTTGTTTTTTTGTTTTTCTTTTAAGATTTTTGTTTATTTGAGAGAGAGAAAGCATGACCGCACAAGCGGGGGGAAGGGGCAGAGGGAGAGGGAGAAGCAGACTCCCCACTGAGCAGGGAGTCCAGTGTTTGTGGGACTCGATCCCAGGACCCTGGGATCATGACCAAAGCTAAAGGCAAACACTTGAACCAACTGAGCCACCCAGCGGCCCTGGTCCAGCATTTTGATGACAGACTCCTAAGAGGGTGTAATGGGCAGGGGGGCGGGGGGGGGGTGTCTAGGTATTATTTCGGGTGCCTGGCTCGTAGCTTTTATAGCTGTAAGGCTAATAACTTTGGTGGACTTTTGATTTTGGTCTTGTTTCAAAGTCATCATGAGTTAGGGTCACAAGTTCAGTCAAATCAGTGGCCTCCTTATGTCTATTTATCAATCCCCTAATCACAGAAGATAATCCATTTTTACGAATAGGACAACTAGAGCAGGTTGGGGCCTCATTTATTGTGTGCAAGCTAGAAGCCAGAGGAAGAGAGCTTGCACACAGGCTTTAGAGTCAGATTCATCTTGTTGGCGTGTTTGGATCACAGACCAGTCAGTGTGGGCAGCAAGGACTCTAGGAATGGCTTTTAAAACATTCGTTGCTATTTTGCAGCTTTTTTCTGGTCCATAACGGGCCCATGATGCGGATCTCAAATATCATCCTTGGGGTTGCCATTCTGCTTCTCATGTCCATTTTTGGGCTGCATCTGGTCCCACCAGAGTGTGCCCAAAGATCTGGCAGCCTGGGGTCATAGACAGTGGTGAGGACTCAATTCTTCAGAAAATTTTTGGGGTTTCTCCTTGAGTGTAGGAAATTCTTTAACTGTGGGCCTTACTTTGGTTTGGTTTTTGACCAAGGAGTGAAAGATGCCGGAGGAGGATCTCCTGTAGCCTTGGGGGGGGGGGGGGTTTATTTTAAAATATAATTGTATAATAGTCTCTTCAGGGTGGAAGGGCAGTTCAGATAGAGAGTTAGTAGAACATGAGTGCTGAGGTAAAGGAGGGGAGCAGTAGGCCTTATATCAGTCTGTCTCTCTTTTGTTGTAGGGACCTCTGTGTCTTTAATTCTTCATTAGCCTTTTGCTATGAACTTTTCAATGAATCTATCTTGGAACCTTGAAGCCTTTTGGAAGCTTCTCTGTACCAATTAAAATAGGTATACCCATTCTCTTTGTTTGATTTGGGGACCTTTGCTTTCAAGTGCACTTCCTAAATGAATGGTCTCGTCCAACTGGAATGCGCCCCCATAATGGCCATTGTAATTCCGGGTTGTCTTTAGTAAGAGTTGCCAGTTTGGGAGCTATGGCTTCCAGGACCGTAGTTCTTTAGACATGGAATTAGCAGGTGCGCTGAGGTGTGGCACACTCAGCTCTGTGTAATTTCAGAATCTCGTTTCTTTAGCTAAGCCATTGGGTCTCCTCGAGCAGACTCATACCTCAGAGGGACGTGCCATTGGGTTGAGGACCGTGTGGTGTTTCACACTGTACCTCCCTGCGCAAGAAATTTTCTTGAGGCCTACAGGTGGCCTGGGGTCAATCTAACCCATTCCGTGGCCAACATCTCCTAACACGAGAGTCTTAGAGTTAGATGTTGCGCATGCTAACAGCTGTTAAGTACCAATCCGTGTCCACCAAGTTTGTAGCTTTTTGGCTTCTGAGAAACCAGCCAGACAAGCTCGTACCTGTTAATGCACCAGCAGTAAGCACAGAGATGTGATGGCAGACTGGCCAAAAAAAAGAGGAGGCATTAATTGTACCCACCAGCCATTCCTAAGGCGGAACTGTGAACAGAACCAGCAACAGGAGACTGGACTAAAGAAGGGCTAGGACTAGAGTTGGGGATAGAACCATCTGCCAGATCTAGTTAACCCGCTCTTTCGGGATTGGAAAGCCAATTAGATCAGGAGTTTGATGCAAAGAGCAGAGCCCAGAACCGGGGGGCGGGGGGGAGCTTACCCGTGGCCCTCAGAAAGAACAAGAAAAACCGAGACCTTGAAGGGTTCCCAAATATCCCCAGATATCTGTGTTTCTCATCATCCCCAGAGGTGTCAGAAGTTTCCTTCAATCCTACTACTGCCACACAATCTGTTAAAAAATAAAATTCAATGAATAAATCTTTAAGATCTTACTGACTTAATTCAATGATTCCATGAATTGGGCAGTGTCCGGTCTAGCCGGTAGAACTCCAAAGAGCTGTACAAAATGGAAGACTTTTTAGGCAGAAGGAACAAGACAAGTTGCTAGGAAAGTGTGGATTGTTTCAGGCATGGTCACCACAGGCAGGGGTCTCTCCAGCAGATTACCTCACTGGTGCTGAGCAGGTAGTTCTAGATTGACTGGTTTAAGAGTCCACTCCTGGGGGAGGTTACAACTAATTAGGTTAGGTATTAAGTCTTGATTTGGTGATGTGGGCTTAGCATAAGTGACTCTCTTTTGGGCCTGTTGTCTCTCTTTTTTTACATTGTTAACTGAAAACACAAGAGAAACATGAAATGTGCGCATATGAGTAGACTTCTGCTAATTTTTTCAACCTCTGTTTGAAACACTTAGAAGCTAATTTAAATTATGCAGCAGTTTTTTGTCTGCAAGTGGATTCAAATTTTAGAAAATTTGGATTCTTCCTGAATTAACCGTTAACTGATCATGATGGTAGAAATCCTACACTAAGGAAGCAGTGCCTTGGCTCCCACAGCGTGTCTAAGAAGATGGAAAGAGTAGGGTATAAGCAGCCTGGTCCTCCTCAAGCCTCATTTGTTTTTCCCACTGTGTTCCAAACCATTGGGAATAATGGTATTTGCCATGAAACTGTAAGGTAAATATTGCTAAAGAGCTCCACGGTATTATTTGCTCTACATTCTTATAATATTGCACGCTTTTTATCCTTGGACTTAACGTTCAAGTAATTAAAACAGACCAAGTTTTAACTTAGCAAAACTTTGACAATTGAGGACTTTGAGCCTTGCTCACAAGTATTTAATTTTTTTCTCTTCGTTTTGTAAAGGTACTCTTCCAAAGCCACATTTTCACCATCAAAAAATAGCATAGTGACATTTTCTGTTGTACTCTTTTCTGCATTTAAAAGTATTTTCCCAAAAGTATGTTAAAACCAAATGTCAGGCACTTAGTACATTCTTCTGCATAAATTTTATCTTTAGTGAGACTTGACTTTTTAAAAAGGAAATTAATGAAGCCAAATAATGTGTCTGTGTGTTTGCAGGGAAGGGAGTGGAGAGAAAGCTTTGGTGTTTAAAAAGCTACTAAAGCGCTTCACAGCTTAAGCCAATAGAAGAACAAAATTCATCATGTGGATATTCAGACAATTTGTGACTTGTTCTGTCTGGTTATGAGGCATAAGAGGAAACTAATAATAAATCTTTCTATATATTTCGCATTTCCAGCTTGAGCATTAACTACTACTATCCTGCCCTTCTTTGTGCCGAATCTCATATGCTGTCTAAAGACTGCTTTGTAGAGGCAGTTTGAATAAATAGACCTTTATAAGACTGTCATCATTTTTCCATAAAACGATGGCAGAACAAAAAGTCTTGCACGTAAAGCAGAGAGAAAAGCAAGCACTCAAAACGGAATATAAATGTTAATATGTTTATTAAAATTCTCATAACTTCGGGTGAACTTTGATTGAAGGCTTGTAGGAATTAGAGTCTGCTCTGGAGGACTTTATATAGACAACTGTAAACCCAGAAGTCATAATTGAATTTATGAGCGTGTGCTGGATTTAAGATTATAGTCCTCATATACAGGAGGTAAATATGGTCTTTAGTAGAGTCACAGTTGGCTCTTTTATGCCATTGGCGTATCTTCAGTGTTTATACTTGGGTTTAATTTCTGGGCATAATTCACAATTAAGTTCATTCAGCTGATTTTTATGGAGTGCCAACCGTGTCGGGCACTGTCCTAGGCACACGGGTTCCTTCGCACACAACACAAATGTTTCTGCCCTTGGGGTATTTACCTTCTAATGGGAGGACATAGAAAAACAGATTTAATATAAATTAATAATATGAAGTCAATCATACAGTTCCAGAGGGTGGTAAATGCTGTGAAAGACAGTAGAAGCAAGGCAGATTCAGAGGAATCAGGATTTTGAATCAGATTGTGGTAGCCTTACTGAAAAGGTCACATTTTTGAACAGACTTTGAGGAGAGCTATCCGTGTTCTCTCCCGTTTAGCTTCGGAAGACTCAGGAATGGGTTTATTTTGACCTTTTAATTTTATTGACTTGTCATACCCCAGAGATAGAGGGGAGATGAGAACTTGAGTCAGTCTGTGGACGTCTGGTGTCAATAGCTACTTTGGAAAAAATGATGCTCTTTCAGCAAGCTTCCCACTTTTCTCCACCCCCCCCCCTTTTTGACATTAGCACAAGTTGATGCTTCATTAATAGGATTTTTCTTCCATTATGAAAGCAACAGCCCTGAACCTCTGGTAGGTCTTGTTATGAATCGCTAAGTTGCTATCTTTTCTATACAGTCTGATTCCAAGGGAACTTTAAATTTAGTTTTATAAACAAATTTGTCACTCTCCCGCACAAAATCCAGCCACCCAGTATTGTGATCACTGTAAGATTGTGAGTCAAACATAATAGCAGGGTGGTTTTTATTTTATGCCTAGCGCAACAAAAATAGTAGCGCTACAATAGGATAAGTAGGCTTTTTATAACGTGTCGGGGCTGAAGGATACCTCGAGATTTCATTTGATTTGTCTTGTAATAAATCAAGTGAGTAAGTGTGTTTTTGGGTAACAGAAGCCATTTGGATATTGAGTGCAGACTCCAGCAATTTTGATATTTTTCTCTGGATAGTAGGAGGAACAAGTCTGGCCAATACTATAAAAATGTCTGGGGGGAAATGTGGAAGAATTTTCATGTTAAGCAGGGCAGGCCCACTGGAGGTAAACACACAGTAAAAACCGCATCCATGGGAGGAGCTTTCGCAAAGTCTGCCATTTTTTATGTCATCATCAAAGATCATGAGCAAAATCCAGTAGTACTCGATCAGAGCAACAGATTTCTCTGCAGTACATAATTTAATACTACCCAGAAATCCAAATAAGAATGGACGTTATTAAATGTGTCCTGTTACATGAATACATCGTGTGTCAAGACTAATTTGGCCAGTCTCCTCTACTTGTATCTACCTCTTTCTGAGAAGTTTCTTTCCTAACAGATGAGTAACACGGTAATCTTTGGCATGATTGTCCTTTCCTGCATAAGGTACCACTCATCTGTATTTACATTATTAAATTCATTTTGATCCTCATCAACCTTAACAAAAAATAGAACTAAATGCTATGCTGGACATTTACAAATAAAACTTACTTAGTATAGATTTTTTTGGGGGGGCGTGGTTTTTTTGGTAGACTATGTGAGTATCATTTAAAATATATATATATATATCACATTTCAGGAGTGCTGGGGTGGCTCAGTCAAGTGTCCAGCTCTTGATTTCAGCTCAGGTCCTACATTTCAGGGTTTCGAGATTGAGCGCCATGTCAGGCTCTGTGCCTGCTTACAGTTCTCTCCTTCTCCCTTTGCCCCTTCTCCCTGTTCAGGTGTTTTCTCTCTTTCCAAAAAATAAATAAATAAATTAACGAAATATATCACATTTCATTGATTTTAATCAAATAATTTTCACAGTCGCAATACGTTATTGTTCTAGTAGGTATTCACTCACTCAGGGTTTGCACTAACATGTAAATAAGTAGAGGTTGAAACTTCCAGCACAATACCACAGAGAATGTCCAGAATTTTTTTTTTTTTAAGTATAAGAACACCATGCCCACATTTTCGAGCATTCTTTCAGCGCACCTACAGTTTCAGAGTGCTACTGTGGGCAATGGTTTTCTCTCTTCAGTGCTTTCTCCACTCTTTTGGCTTTTTTTGATTTTTAATTGTATATGTCTGTTTCAGATTTAGAAAGTAGATCTTTTGGGTGGTGTGTCTATAGAATGAAAAACTTCTGTGCATCAACCGTATGAATTATATTATGCTAGCATAGTAATAAAAACATATTTCTTGTTTTCCATCCATAAAGATTTTTACAAATCACATAAACCCGTACACAAATCCGTGGAATAAAAAGAAGAAAATCTGAAAATACAATAGTGAAAACATTCAGCATCTTAGAATTACATAGATAATGGGTCAATAATGTCAACAGAGGTAGAGGTCATTTGGGGCAAAGGCATTTATCTGTAAATTCTCCTCTGTACATAAACAAAGGCCGAGGATTTGCATATAGATTTTTAAAAAATCTTTTAAGATAAAAATAAAGGCATTTTTGCATTTAGTTTAATGTGACTATTTCCTTAAATGTAAGGGTTTTTTTTGTGTTTTTTTTTTTATTAACATATAATGTATTATTTACCCCAGGGTACAGGTCTGTGAATCATCAGGCTTACACATTTCTCAGCATTTGCCATAGCACATACCCTCCCCAATGTCCATATCCCTACCCCCCCCACCTCCCAGCAAC
>CM052807.1:10149064-10203512 GCA_028533885.1 Nasua narica
TTCAATATTTCCTGTAGGGCTGGTTTGGTGTTTGCAAATTCCTTTAGTTTTTGTTTGTCCTGGAAGCTTTTTATCTCTCCATCTATTTTCAGTGACAGCCTGGCTGGGTATAGTATTCTTGGCTGCATATTTTTCTCGTTTAGGGCTCTGAATATATCATGCCAGTCCTTTCTGGCCTGCCAGGTCTCTGTGGATAGGTTTGCTGCCATTAAATGTAAAGTTTTAAACAGAAACTTACAGCATCATTACTGCCTAAACGGGCTGTATTTCTTTGGCTGAAATGAGTGAATCTTTATATAAAATCACACACAACACATTTGCTTACTTTGAGGAAGGAGTTACTAATTAAATATATAAAAGTAATTTAAAAAATGCCTTCCTAGTTATCTTAATTATCTAATTGATATAGTTTTTATAAGAACATCAACTAATGGGAATTAATGGCTTTTTTCTTTCTTACATTTGTACACAAAGTTGATTTTGTAAATTCTTACGGAATTAAAAAAAATGAAACATACTTATTTACATGTTTTGGTTTGAATAGAAACATGGTTCTGTGTTACTTTCAAGCTAACAAAACATCAATTTTAATTCACTGCCTGACTTCCAAATTAATGAACTCCAAACTGACTTTTTAAGGTGCTTTTTTTGGCTTTGACTTAACCTATCATCATTGTATTTGATTTCCTTTGTCCTAAATCTAGAATGCTGACACACACACGTGTGTATGTCAGCTCGGACGAGCAAACATTGTCTTCATTCAGTTTCATGTAGACTTTTCCGAGGTTCTGCACAGAATGAGTTCTGTGATCCCCAAATCTGACTTCCGCTTTTTGTTGTTGGGGTCTCTATGTCATCCAGGAGCACAGGTAGTCTTCACCGTCCACGGTGTGGGGCGGCTTGGAAACGGGGCGAAGGACTGAAGCGATGGGTCACAGGCATAATCAGACAGTGGATAACTGGTTACCTGAGTTTGTATTTTATTGGCATTCTTTGGATAAGGTGAAAGGCAGGATGGGGACAATGCAGACCTTTTGGGTCGGACAAGGCTTTTGAAGACCCATTGAGGCCCACTTCAGATGTGTGTAACGTTCTTTTACCTCTCATTGTCCGTTTTCTCGTTGGTAAGATGAGGATAATGATCTCTCTCTCACAGGGATCTTTAGAGAATTAGTAATGGTGTGTGTTAACCTTGTCACGTATGCGCACCACCGCATAGAAACCTTGTTGTGTCATCATTTTTTTTTCCAAAGCCTATTGTCTGCGATTTAAATATGTGCTATTTAGATTATCTTCTTTAAGTTCTTTCTTTCTCTTTAAGCATTAACTAGCACAACTGAAAACAGACTACAGGGTAACCAATTTATATACATATGTGTATTTCACCAATTGTGGTAACAATGCTGTATTGAGGGAGAAATGAGTCTCTTCCACTGCAGAATGAACCTAACTCAGTCTGCATCCCTAAAGTGGCCTGCAGTGTAAATAGGTGTTGTATCCTAAATACAAAGCAGCCACCCGAGAGTGCTGTGAACTTACACCTAGCCATGGGAGAACAAGGGTGTGGAGCTAGGTGGTGATCTTAAGGTAAGATCTAAAAAGAACAATTCTGGAACTTCACCAATGTGGATGGTGGATGACAGAATTGATCCAAGAGCTTGTCAGGGAAAATGCTGTTTGCAGGTCCTTGGGACAGTTTTGTAGTAAGAATCATGGAAACTGTGGGGCGCCTGGGTGGCTCAGTCAGTTAAGTGTCTGCCTTCGGCTCAGGTCAGAATCCCAGGGTCCTGGAATCGAGCCCCACATCGGGCTCGCTGCTCAGCGGGGAGTCTGCTTCTCCCTCTGCCTCTGCCCCTCCCCCTGCTTGTGCTCTGTCTCGAATTCACTCTCTCTGACAAATAAGTAAAAAAATGTTTTTGAAGATTTTATTTATTTGACAGAGAGACATAGCGAGAGGGAACACAAGCAGGGGGAGTGGGAGAGGGAGAACCAAGCTCCCGAGGGAGCAGGGAGCCCGATGCGGGGCTCGATCCCAGGACCCTGGAATCATGACCTGAGCCAAAGGCAGATGCTTAACGACTGAGGCACCCAGGCGCCTCCCCCACCCTTTTTTTTTTTAAAGATTTTATTTTATTTATTACAAATAAGTAAAATCTTAAAAAAAAAATAATGGAAACCGTATCCCTATTTTAACCTTTTTTGTAAGGAAACTCCCATCTTTGAAGATGATGACCTCAAATCTAGTAAAAATTTTTCAAGTAAAATCATTTGCCACTGAACATTCTTGGCATACCCCTGAGTGTGCAGTGAGGCAAGCTCACTGCAGAGAGATTATCTGAAGGGGCAAAATTGAATACAGTCAAATGTCAGGGTTCCCTATTAGACAGCGTTCTTCCCCACCTCCCCAACTCGAACACACCTAGTTCTTTCCTCCAGAGGTAAAATAAATCATTGTGGGTTTTGGCATGGGTAGTAGAAGAAAGGGGGGAAAAAAAAGCTAGACTCTCACTCGGCAAAGTATCTCACAGTCTGGGAAGCACTCCAGAGCTGAGACCTGCTGAACAAAACAGTAAATTCGTGTCGCCCTTTTAATCCTGGGTGCTGGGGCTGGCAGTGGGCGTGGCAGGCCCAGCCACGCTCTTGAGGTTTTCGTGGTTTATTCGCTTCTGTCTTTTTCTTCGAGCGCATATAACTGAGTCTGCATCATCTGTTCAGAGAACACAGCTCCATCGGGGATACCTCTTGTTTTTCTTTTTCGTTTTCTATTAAACGGTAAGTTTTAGCACTTTACGTATTTCTGGTGCCTTCAGAGTAGATCAGCCACACGCACCCCAAGTGGGGCCTGGCATTGGCCGTCGGTCAAGGCTCTCGAGATCTCGTTTCTTCTCTCGGTCCCGAATGCCGCCTTGCTGCCTCTGCGCTTGCGAGGGCACCCTCGCCTTGTCCCCTCTGTCACACTGCAGGCTTCTCAGGCGGGGAGATGGATTCCGTTCCCTGAAACTTGTGGTCCACAGCCAAACCATCCCCTTCCCCCTCGGCTTCTATTTTAAGATCCAGAGAGCCAAGTTCAAATGTAAGCTCTGCCAAATCCTCTTAGGGACCGTGAGCACGTTCCCTCACCGTCACATCCCGGCATTCTAGATGCAGATGCGGTCAGGTGTGTTTAGCTCCCATTCCTTTGGTTCATTCCCCAAATAGTTTTACCTTCAGAACAGCCTAATTACGGAGCATAATTGAAGCGAATAAAATGAACTAATGAGTGCCCACAGTGTGCCAGCCGGCGAACAAGCAGATGACACCCCTGTTTTCACAGAGCCCACAGAGGACAAAGACGGGTAAACAGACAATTAGAGTATAGTGTGATCAGTCCTTTGAGTTGGGAGCAGAGGGAACGCATGAACTGGGTACCAAACCCGAATTTAAAGTATTAGGGCAGAGTCCCTAAAGTGTATCTAAGCCAAAACAACAAACGAGAATTAGCACATGTAGAGGCACCTGGGGGCTCAGTCGGTTAAGCATCTGATTCTTGGTTTCAGGTCAGGTCAGGATCTCAGGGTCGTGAGATCAAGCCCCTGTTGGGCTCTGTGCTCAGTGTAGAGTCTGCTTGAAGACTCTCCCTCTTCCTCTGCCCCTGCCCTCACCCCCACCCCACTCCCCCCCCTCAAAAAAACAAAAAAACAGGGGCACTTGGGTGGCTCAGTGGGTTAAAGCCTCCACCTTCAGCTCAGGTCACGATCTAGGGTCCTGGGATCGAGCCCCGCATCGGGCTCTCTGCTCAGCGGGGAGTCTGCTTCCCCCTCTCTCTCTGTCTGCCTCTCTGCCTGCTTGTGATCTCTCTCCCTCCCTCTCTCTCTCTCCCTGCCAAATAAATAAATAAAATCTTTAAAAAAAAACACACACACACACGTGAAGGAGACAGGCGTGTCCTTGCAAAAGCTGGCAGCGTGTGATGGGGCCCCGGCCACATAAAGAAGAACCTGCCGCGTTTCCGGAGGCAGGGGAACCTCGTGTAGCCGGAGCGTGCGAGGCATGGGAAGGAGTGGCAAGAATGAGAGTTAGAGGCACACGTGGAGCTCACCACATGCAGCCTGTATAAACCTGTCAGAGAATTTCTATTTGACTCTGTATGCAGTGGAGACAGAACGTGAGATGTCGGAGCCAGGGTGGCAGGGACAGGAGGGAGCAGTGGCTGAGCAACATCTTAAGGGGAAGGGAAGCTGGTGGTGGTTTTAAGGCAGGAGAGAATTTATTCATTGTAAGTGCCGACAGAAAGGAGCTGGCTGTAAGACGTCAAGATTCGGGAAGAGCGATCTCTAAGAGAAGGTGTAAGAGAGTATGACTGCAAAGAAGCATCTAGATGATGGCCTGGATGGGTTTAGATACAGGAGTTTCTAGAAAGGACTTCGAAGACCTTTCTACTTGTTGGCCTCTGTGTTCTCTGGAGTGGATGAGGTCTTCTGAGCTCGAGGTGGTGATGGTGTGACACTAGAAGTTGCATTCGTTCCACAGATTTTTATTGAGGGCTTGCTTAACAGGCATAGTAAGTGACATAGTAAGATTCCTGCCCTCATGGCACCTCTGTTTAGTGGGAAAGACAGGCCATGAAGAGCTGTATTACCCAGTTGTTGAATTGAGACTTTTAAGGATCGAGAAGATACACGAGATGCTCTGAAAACCCAGAAATGAGAAACACGATCGACAGGGTCCGGACAGTCTCGCAGACTTGCTTGAGGAAGATCTGTTTGAGCCAAGCTCTGACACAGCAGAACTCGCTGGGGCTCCAGATGAAGGAGGGAACTTGAGCAGATGCTTCGAGGCGGGAGGACGAGGCGGGGACCGGGTCCCGTGGAGCCTTGTGAACCATGCGATGATTTTAATCTTGTTTGGAAGAGCCTCTGGAAACTACATTTCCAGGAACGTTAAGCAAGGGAGTGACGGGCTCAGAAGAGCTCCGCAGGAGGACCGCTGGCTGCTGGTGACGGGGCTGCAAGCGGCTGGGGAGCAGGTGCGGGCAGCTGAGGAGGCTGGTGCACGAGGCGGCGCCCTGGAAGGCGTTCTCGTGGGTGCTGAGCTCCCCCGGGGCGACGGCAGGAATGACAAGAGCCAGGGGCTAATGTCCCGGAGCAGTGACTCTGATGGGGCAGTGCTAAGCACTGGGAAGCATATGGGCGTTTACTCTTTTTTCAAGTCCGAACGGCTGAGGGGGGCCAGGAATGTGGACGTGCCGTTTCTGCGGAACACGGGTCCGACCTGCAGCCCACATAGTCTCGCTCAGATGTCTGCTGCAGACATTCAGGGACCCAAAGATGAGCGTAAGGTGGGGCTTCAAGATAAGGTCGGCCTTCTGGGACAGCGAAGCACTGTCCCATCCCGTATGTTTTTATACTATACTTATATGTAAAGTGAGGGCCGTTTGCAAAAGTATCATTTTCTTCACTTTGAAAGTCTTGACCTGTTAATGTCTATTTCAGCCAAGGCTATTTCCCCCTGCTCTTACCATATCCCAAAAAGTTTGCCTTGTCCTTTCTATCCAGTTGCTGGTCTTTATTTTCCTATTTTCCTGCACCTTTGGGCTTCCATTTTCAGGTACTTTCTCGTACAGAATGGTTCCTGAGCTTAATACACTTAAATCCAGCCTTATTGTAGGTGGGTGCAAACATCTGACGTCATTAGGTTTTCTAGTCCTGTCCAAGCATTTACATATTGAAATACATAGTTTTATTATAAGTACTTTTTTATCTTTCGTATATTACAGTGAGGGCATTCTGTTAATTTGGAGCACTCGTGCGTTACATTAGCTCTGAATTCCATTCCAGGGCGAAAATGGGATATTACAGAGAATTTACTGTAAAAAGGGAGAGCCGAGCGCCAGGGAATCGGTACTCGACAGCAGTTCCTGGGAAGATGGAAGGTGTTAGTGACCAGAAAGGGGGACAGGGGAGGGTCCCAAAAGTATCAGTAAAGCAAGGAAGGCACAGCCCGGCTCCCCCTTCATCTGCACTCACGCTTTTCCCTCCCCCCAGGATGCCCACTCTTCTCTGCTCCATCCACCTGTCTGCTCTGCATTGTCCAGCATAAAAACCGTGTCTTCTCAAAGCCCAGAAGAGGAAGTAGGCGAGGGAACTCACGGGTCCCTCCCGAGAAAGGGAGCGTGATTACTTTCCGAATTAGCGTGAAGTCTAATCGAGGCTCAAAGATGTTAACTTCATCCGTGACGTAGTCCCCCCCGGGCTGCTCTAACGACGTCTCACAGGTGGCCTGACTTGTCACAGTCCTGGAGGCTGGGCACTTGGCGGTCATGGTGCCAGCACGGCTGGGCGAGGGCCCTCGGCCAGGTCACACGCATCCAGTGTGTCCCCACGTGCTGGACCTGAGGGAGCACTGACCCCCCTCGTGACCTAAGCACCCGCGAAGAGCGCTGCCTTCTACCGCCATGGGTGCTGGGCTTCCAACATATGAATCGGGGAGGGGGCACACACATTCAGACCCCAGCATCACCAGGGGAAGGAGGAGTGAAGGGGGGACTCGAACCCAGGCCATTCTGGGCCTGCAGCTTACCTTCTGCCCAACGTATGTGCCACCAAGAAACGGAGCCCGATGGCAGAGTTGCGAGATGCTAACCATTCGGGGCTCGTGATCTTCTAACTCGTTCTGGGGCTCCTACTAGAAACGGCTTTTTGTTTTACCCCCAGTCTCATCATCGTTTTGTGTGACTCTCTCCACCCAGTTACTTTCTTGGAAGGCAGAGTTCACTTTTGTTCGCCGCGGCATCCACGGTATGCCTTGTCCATCGCGGGTGTTTAATCTGCAGACTCGGATTTAAACACCTGTGGCCTGTGCCAGTTTTCACCCCCTGAAAACACGGTGTCAGGAGAGTGACCTTGACCAAGTCCGTGTGGCGGAGGGTTCTGCAAACTTCAAACGCATCATTAGATTTGGCTTTAAAATAAAATCAACGTTCCAAGATGTTCTTTTATTAAGCTCTAAAAACATCTGAAATGGAAACGCCCGGGGTCCGGACTCTGCCCTTGAACTTTTTCGGGCGTACATACTTTTTTTAGGCTCTTCCGGCTACCACCCCTGGGTGATACTCTCAGGTACCCTTGCTGATGTTTCACTGAAGACATCGGTATTTCTCACCTTTGTAATGGAAAGGCAGGGATTTAAATTTTCATAGGAAGAAAGCAACAAAAGACCTAGTTTTTCCGTAGGTCCAGCTTAACTCGAGATACTCTTCACTCGTGATGCCAGGCGGGATCCTTGTTCTCAGTCTGTCTTACAGATCCAGTGAGTTAGAGACGTGTTCTTCGTGTTTTTATGGTGTTCTGTCTCACAACGCACGGCTATTCCCCTGTTTTTCAGGTCCTGTGGGAGTAGGTCTGAATGAACTGAAACGAAAGCTGCTCATCAGCGACACCCAGCACTACGGTGTGACAGTGCCCCGTAAGTCCCCCGCGCCCCGGTAACGATGGGTGGGCACTGATGGAGCGTGGGTGGCCCCGGCATTCAGCCTCAGGACTCCCAGCAGCCCTAGCAGGCAGCGACACTCTCCACCTTTTAGAGTGGAGGAAACTGAGGCACGGGAGTGAAGGGATCGCCCCAGACTGCAGAGACCCGTTGGCAGGACGTTTGTTAATCACGGCTTCTCTACTCTCAGTTTTTTACGGTGAATTTTAATACACATATGACACTAAATTAGTATTTACAAATTTTCTCCTAAATAAAAGCCTGACTCTTCGACTTCCTAAAATAAGTACTAATGTTTTCCAGAGGTTTTCACCAGGTTTAAGATCAGAAGGCCCAACCACAGAGAGCCGAAGGAGGCCTCTTCTAATAGAAGCCTTTCTTAATTACTTTTTATATGTAGTAATTGGCAGATGGTGTTAAATGGGCCTTTCATGGCCATATAACCCAAATATGGTGGGTTTCTTTTCAGTATACAGAATTAGATCTATTTTTATAAAAGAGGTTTTCATAGGCTTTCTTACAAGTGAAATGTGATGCTGGAAGCATTTTGATCTCCAGAAAAAATGCCATTTGACTACTTAATATGTTGATGTTAGAAAGCCGTCTAAAAGGCTAAAATTGAAATGTTGGCTTTTTCAAGTGGTTTTGGTACTGTTAAAAACAAAACAAAACAAAACAAAAAACACAACCGTTTGTATATGGCCTTGAGCACTGTTCTCTAGTTTTGGAAGAGTTCAACTTTATTTTGAAATTATAGTTTTCTATTACCTCAAGTTACTCCTTGTTACTGCATTTTTCCAAATTATTGTTTATAATCATTTTCAGCCATATGTTACAGGGCCGTTGGTTTCCACCAACAGAGATGAAAGGAAAGGAAAAATGTGGAAATGTGGAATTAAACGGTGTTTTTTTCCTTTTTTTTTTTCTTTAACTTTAATTATTCACCTCTCTTGCAAAAGCTGACTTGCAATATATGGGTAATTTGAGAATTTTACAAAACAATTGTCTGTCTTACAGGGGAGCAGTTACAAAGCACCTGGAGGGTGGAAAAATAGATTACAAAGGGAAAGAAATGCATGTATTAATTTCCTGTCGTATATTCATCTCCTTTACTTGCCTCACTTTATTTCATCGTCCCAACCATGGGGCGACATCCGCCTGCCACAGAGGAGGGAAGCAGGGAGAAAGGATATGGGCCTAACTCAGAGCTATCCTCGTCATAGCTGTACCCCCCACGATTCCACTTTTCATGTCCCTCCTCCAAGACAACACTGCACAGTCTTTGCCAACTATGGATGCTCTTTATTGTCGCACAGTCAGTAATAAACCATCGATTTATTTGGAAGATGATAAATACCAATAAGGCTGTCTCTCAGACATAACCCTGTATAAAGTTCTGGTCTTATTCAAGGATGTGGGGCAACATACCTGGGCCTCATCTATCCAACACCTCAGATAATATCCTCTCTGAGGTTGTTAGAGAAATTGACAAATCCAGAAAGGTTCTGGGGCTGGGACTCTCCAAAGAAATCCCCAAAAGAGTAATTTTCCACTCAGATTCACTTTTAAACAGGTGTTAATGTCAGAGGATCCCCACAGAGCTGTGTTTTCCAGACTTGCCTAATGATAAAAATCTCTCAGGCTTCTTAGGAAAAGATTCCAAGTCCTTTCCAAAGAGATCCTCCTTCAGGAAACCTGACAGAATGCCTGAAAATCTATTTTATGTATCCCCAGTGACTCATAACCCGAGACATTTTTGGAAAATAACAGCCATAGCATCAACTCGGGATGATTTCATTAATTACAGAAGAATATATTTTATGAACGGTGTTGGAATTTTAGATTGTTTTGCTTTGTAAAATACTTGAGGTAGAATCTTGATTATCTAGAGAAAAATTATTGCTTTGATTCCTCCACCAGTATTCTGTTCAATGTTTAACTATAAATCTTTCCCCCAAATGCACTAAGTCTCCACCAGAATGGGTAAGTTGGAAACAACGTGGAGCAGTGGAACTCTCACACACTGCTGGAGGGAGTGTAAATTAATTTCACCCACTCTGGAAAACTAGGCATCTACTAAGTATCCACTAAGGCTGAGCCAGCATTTACCCCACGACCGCGGGATTCCAGTCCTAGTCTGCAGCCGACAGGGAATCACACTGCGTGCCCTCGGATAGCCTTAGAAGCCTTATTCACAAGAGCCCCAACCTGGAAACGACCCAAATGCCCAGCAGCAGTAGACTGGGTAGGTACGTGATGGTAAATACACAATGGAAGACTGCGGTGCACAATTTGCTACTACAACGTGGCAACAGGAACGAATCCCCCCCACACGTTCAGGGAGAGGAGGCGGACACAAGAGAATAGGCAGCGGGACTCCATGTTTACAGATGCAGTAAAAGCAGTGCTAGCGTGTGCTCTTAGAAGTCGTGAGGAGGCGGGCGGGCAGGGTGGTTCGGGAGTGCCGGAGAGGGTCCGCGTCGTGGGAGAGGGCTGCTTACTCCGTGTGTTTGACCTGTGAAGACTCGTCACGCTTATGTGTGAACTTTTCCATGTATCTTACTTCAGGGTTTTGAGTGTTACAAAGAAATACTTGGTACTTTAGTTCGCCGTGGTTTGCTGAAGTCGATTTGCTGGGCTTGACTGCACTACAGTTAGGGAAGACGAACACCTTCTTTTATTGGAGAAAGCTGAGTGATATTTACACAGGATCTTCTCCAGCTGTTTTTGCAACTTACTGTGAATCTATAATTATTGAAATTTCAAAAAAAATTATTGAAAGGGATGCTAAATGAGATAAATAGTGTCACTTTGGGCTAAAATGGCAGAATAATTTTATGATCTTTACAAAATACTTATGTTGCCGCGTTACACATTCCAAGTTGCTTTTAAAGAAGGTGGGGGCCCAGGTCTGTTTTCTGCTGGTTCGCTTCTCTGTGGCAAATTTCATCCTCGATGAGCAGCATCAACACTGTTTTAAAGCTCTAGTTTATCATCAAAAAACTTAAGTGACTATTAATATCACCAGCCTTTCAAAAGGCTGTCTCAGTAAATTAAAATAAAGAAGTTAGCAGAAAGTATTGCAGTAGATGTCAAAGACTTGATGGATTCCAAAGTCTTTCTAGTCTGGAATTTGGGCACTCAGAGCCAACCACACCTGTTAATCACTTGTGGTTTCCTATGAAGGCGTATATCACAGTTATGTGTTTTCATAGGTTTCAAGGAACTCGTGTTCTGTAACACTTCTTTGTCCATAGAAAACGTCAGGTGAGATTTCTAAAATATATATATAAAAACTAAGGTACCAATTAAAAATTTTTTTTTCTTATCTCACCATGACAGTTATTTGGGAATTTTACCAGAAGCAGGGGAAGAGGCTGGAGTTTGCCGTGTGTCGCCTATTCGCTGCTCGGCTTCCACTGTGACTATAGCGGGTGCTCAGACCGGGAGCCCTAGGGAGATAGGAGCCTGCGCTGTGGTTAACGCGTCCATCTTTCCCTTTGAGTTCCCTTCTCTTGAGAGTTTCCAGATCCCCTCTTCAGGACTCCCCACCGCTGAGAATGACTTTGTGAGATTCCTATGGGCCCTCACTGCAATTAACACTACAGTTCTTCACTGGTAAAGTTACATCAGGCCTGGATAATTTGGGGTGCTCGTGATAAGCAAACACTCTGACTATAGATATGTTCACTTTCAAGTGTGTTTAGCAATGTAATAAATGTCTTCTTCACTTGATGTAGTTCTACTTTTAACCCTCCCTAGGGGAGTCTGTATGTCAGGGCAGGGGTCCCTAACACTGTGTGGGCTGCATTTTCAGAGTGTCCTGCCATTGCAGCCGAATAAAGGTAACCTTTTCTCAGTTCATCAGAGACCAATGAATGGACATAAAATTCTCAGGTTTGATTCTCAACAATACATTTTTATGAAGCTTACTATTTGCTAAAGGAACACCAGTAAACAAAAAAGAAACTGCTGAAGAAGTAATAAATGAATATTAACCCTAAATTCCAAAGCAGGACATCATACTAATTTTAGTATCTTTCAAACTCTTGGATGCTTATTATGTTATATACGCTTAATAGAGTCTGTTTCTATTGTGGAATTCATTCTTAGCTTTTATGATACAATTAAATTTATTAGTATTTCATGCTCTTCCTGCAAAAGGTGTGATATTTCATAAAAAATAGCATAACTTCTTGGTGCTTTACCAGCAGAAATATGAATGACTATTTCAAGAGATCTGAATGTTGTATTAAAATACGCTTGGTAACTAAATAGAAGTCAATTAAAATTTTGGGTATAATTTAAATTAATCGGGTTTTATAAATCCATTACTTTTGGTATTGAGTTTTTTTTCCCCGCTTCCCTCAGTTTTCCTTTTGTATATTACTAAGATATAATTGAAATAAATAAGCTGCACATATTTAAAATGTACAATTAGATCAATTTTAATATACATAGACACATATGAAATTATCACCACAATCAACATAATGAACATTTCCATCTCTTCAAAAAAATTTCCCCATGCCTTGTGCAATCCATCCTTCTACCCCTGGCCTCAGGCAACCAGGAATCTATATTCTGAAACTATCAATTCGTTTGAATCATCTAGCACTCTGTATAAATAAAATTACACAGTATGTTCCCGAATTCTTTTTGCCTGGCTTATTTTCCCAGCTTGCGTTTGAGATTCACCGAGGTTGTTTCACCTATCCACAGTTCATCCTTTTCCATTGCTCAGGGGTACTCCACTGTATGGAAATAATACAATTTTTTTATCCATCCATTTACCTGTTGAGGGATAATTGGGGGTTTCTCCCCATTTTTGGTTATTACAGATAAACCCATAAGCTGGATATTCTGATGAACATATGTTTTTGTTTCTGTTGGGTAAATAAGGAATAGTAGAACGGCTGGATCGTATTTAATTTTTTAAGAACCTACCAAACCATTTTCCAAAATGGTTATACCATTTTCCAACCCACTAGCAGCATGTGCAAGATCTAGTTTTTGACAGCTTTGCCAATAATTGGTCTAGTCAGCCTTTTAAATTTTGCTCCGTGTGATACAGACCTATCTTGGGCATATTATGGGTCCAGTGACCACCACGATAAAGTGACTACTGCAATGAAGCAGCTCAAATGAATTTTTTGGTTTCCCAGTACATAAGAAAAATTATTCTTAGAAAATATGGAGTTTGTGCTTATGCCGTAGTCTCTCCAATTGTGTGATAGCATTATGTCTGAAAAAAGTGTACATACCTTAATTTTAAAATACTTTATTGTTAAAACAATGCTAACCATCATCTGAGCTTTCAGTGAGTTGTCATATTTTTGCTGGGGGAGGGTCTTGTCTGGAGGGGTCGGCTGCTCAGTGAGCAGGGTGGTGGTTGCTGAAGGCGGCGGGGGTGGCTATGGAAACTTCTTAAAATAGGACGACAGTGAGGTTTGGCGCATCAGTAAACTCTTCCATTCATGAACTGCTTCTCTGTAGCATGCAGTGCTGTTTGATAGTATTTTACCCACAGAACTTCTTCCAAAATTGGACTCAATCCTCTCAAACATTGTGCTTATCAGCTCAGTTTATGTAATATTCTCAATCTGTTTCTGTCAACAATCTTCACAGATTCTTCACCATCTCAAGAAACCACTTTCTTTGCTCATTCATAAGAAGCATCTCCTCATCCATTAAAATTTTATGACAAGATGGCAGTAATTCAGTCACATCTTCAGGCTCTGCTTCTAATTCTAATTTTTGTGCTGTTTCCACCACATCTGCAGTGACTTCCTCCACTCAAGTCTTGAACCCCCTCAAAGTCATCCACGAGGACTGGAGTCAGTTTCTTCCAAACTGTTAATGTTGATATTTTGACCTCTTCTCATAAATCACAAATGTTCTTAATGGCATCTAGAATGGTGAATCCTTTCCAAAGGAAAGTCTTCTTTCAGTAAGTCAGTTTTCAATTTACTTTGCCCAAAGCCATCAGAGGAATCACTATCTGTGGCAACAACAGCCTTACAAAAATGTATTTCTTAAATAATAAGAATTGAAAGTCACAATTATGCCTTGGTCCATGGGCTGCAGAATAGATCTTGTGTTAGCAGGCATGAAAATAACACTAATCTTGTTGTACATCTCTATCAGAGTTCTTGGGCGACAAGGTGCATTGTCCGTGAGCAGTCATATTTTAAAAGGAATCTTTCTGAGCACAAGGTTTGAACAGTGAGCTTAAAATATCCAGTGGGAACCTCCACACTGTCTCCCAGAGTGGCTGCACCAACTCACACTCCCACCAGCAGTGGAGGAGGGTTCCCCTTTCTCCACGTCCTCTCCAACATTGGTTGTGTACCGTCTTGTTGATTTGGGCCATTCTCACTGGTGTAAGGCGGTGTCTCCATGTGGTTTTGATTTGTGGGTACGGAGGAGGGCACGTACTGCGTGGAGCACTGGGTGGGGAACATGAACAATGAATCTTGGAACACTGAAAATATAAAATTAATTAAAAAAAAATCCAGGAGGCCGTGTTGTAATAGATGTGTTGTCATCCTGGCTTTGTTTCCGTTTATAGAGCACAGGCAGAGTAGATGTAGTGTGATTCTTACGGGCACTGGGATTTTCAGAACAGTCAGTGAGCACTGGCTTCAAAGTCATCAAGTACATCCGCCCCTAACAAGCCAGACTGTCCTGTGAAGCTCGAAGCGAGGCACTGACTTCTCTCCAGCTATGACAGTCTTCTTCCAATATGTCTATTTAATTAAGTGAATATCTCCTTAGTGTAGCCACCTTCATTAATGATCTTCGCTAGATCTTCTGGATAACTTGCTCTAGCTTCTGCATCAGCATTTGCTGCTTCATCTTGCACTACTCTGTCATGGAGACGGCTTCTTTCCTTAAACCTCAGGAACCAACCTCTGCTAGCGTCCAGCTTCTCTTCTGCAGCTTCTTTGCCTCTCTCGGCCTTCACAGAACTGGGCCTCAAGTCAGGGCCTTGCTCTGGATCAGGCCTTGGCTTAGGAGAATGTCGCGGCTGGTTTAATCTTCTCTCCAGACCACTCAAACTTTCTCCATATCAACAGTAAGGCCGTTTATCTCTTATCATTTGTACATTCAGTGGAGTAGCACTTTTAATTTCTTCCAAGAATTTTTCTTTGCATTCACAACTTGACTGGTGCAAGAGCTTTCAGCCAATTTCAGCTTTCCACATGCCTTCCTCGCTAAGCTTAATCATGTCTGGCTTTTGATTTAAAGTGAGAATGTGGGACTCTTCCTTTCACCTGAACACTTGGAAGCCATTGTGGGATTATGAACTGGCCTAATTTCAGTACCGTTGTGTCTCAGGACATGGGGAGGCCTGAGGAAAGGGGGAGAGGAGGGGGAAACGGCTGGTCAGTGGAACAGTCAGAACACACACATTTGTTGATTCAGGTCACTGTAGTATGGGGGTGCAGTTCATGGCGCCCCAAAACAACTATGATAGTAACATCAAAGATCACTGATCTCAGATCACCGTAACACATATAATAATGAAAAACTTGCAAATATCGTGAGAATTACCAAAATGTGACAACACACACAAATGAGCCAATGCTATTGGAAAAATGGCGCTGATAGACTTGCCACAGACCTTCAATTTGTTTAAAAAAAAAACAAACAATGAAAGACAATATTTATGAAGCACAACAAAGCAATCAAACAAGGTATGCCTATATGTTGTAGTGGTGTCTCGTACTTCAGTTTGCATTTAACTAATGACTAACGATGTTGAGCATCATGTTGTGGATCCATTCATTTACGCATCTCCTTTGTTGAAGTGCTTATTCAAATATTTTGCCCATTTTTAAAAACTGCATTGTCTGAGTTTTGAGAATTCTTTATATATTCTAGATATGTGTCCCTTGTGTGATAAATGTGTTATGGATTGCCTTTTCTTTTTTGTTTGTCTTTTGCTTTTTAGAGTGTGCACACAAGGTTGGGGGGGCAGAGGGAGAGAGAGAATCTTATCGGGTACAGATCCTGAGATCAGGATCTGAGCCAAAAATCAAGAGTTGGATGTTTAACGACTGAGCCACCGAGGCATCCCACCTTTTCATTTTTTTTAATCATCGTTTTCAAAACCCAAAAGTTTTTAAATCTGAGAAAGTGTAATCTATCATTTCATGTTTTGTGCATGTGGTGCTCTAAAAATCCTTTATCTCGGGGTCACAAAGATACTCTGCTTTTTCTAGAAGTTTTGTAGTTTTACATTTTACATTTAGGTCTCGATTCATTTCAAGTTATTTTTTCGTGGTGTTTAGCTGACTTGCTTTGTTCCTGATCTCGAGGGAAAACAACTCTCATCTTTTATCATTAAGGATGCTGACTCACTGATGCGCCGTTAGCTTGTTTGAAAGCATTCTCTGGGATTCCTAGTCTGCTCAGACTTTGTGTCTTGAATGGGTGTTGAAACTTTTTCTAATGCTCTTTCCGGATACATTGAAATGATGTTGTAGTGCCCTTCATTCTGTTAATAGGGTGAATTCCACTGATTTTCAAATGTTCAACCAACCTGTCATTCATGAGATAAACTTCACTTGGTCATCATGATCTTCTATCTTTTTAAAAAATGTATTGTCGAATTTGACTTGCTAATACTTTTGTTAAGGACTCTTGCACCTAAATTTATGATGGAGATTGGTCTGCAATGTTTTCTAAAGTCTTTGTTAGATTTTGCTGTTAGGGTTATACAAATATCGTAAAACAAAGTAAGCAGTGATTCCTCTTTATGCAAAAATATGTTGATGTAAGATTTGTGTTATTTCATTCTTACTGGTGGACAGACTCCATCAGCCATCTAGGCCTGGAGTCTTTTGGGGAAGATTTTGAAAAACATTTATTTAGGGGCACCTGGGTGGCTTAGTCAGTTAGGCATCTGCCTTTGGCTCAGGTCATGATCCTGGGATGGAACACCAATCAGACTCCTTGCTCAGCAGGGAGTTTGCTTCTCCCTCCGGCCCTCCCCCAGCTTGTGCATGCTTTCTCTCAAATAAATAAATAAAATCTTTATGTAATAGACTTACTCAGTAGATAAAGGACTGTTCAGATACTGTCTCCTCTTATTTCAATTTTGATTCTTTATACTTCTCAAGAAATTTATCCGTGTCATCTAAATGGTCAAATATGTTGGCATGAAGTAGTGCATAATGTTCTCTAATCCTTTTTAATGTTCATAAGATCTCTGGTGATAACTCCTATTTCATTAATAACTCCTATTTCATTATTTATATTGGTGATCTTTGTTCTCTTTTTCTTAATCGCTGTAATTAGATTTTAAATTTTTGTCATTTTTCTTGTCTTAATTTTTTTCTATTTTGTTAATTTCTGTTTCTTACTTCTCCTTGGCTTAGGTTTACTTTGATCTTTTCTTTCTAGCAATGTTTAAGATGAACTTTCAATGACTGATTTTAGATCTTTTCTAATAGAAGTACGTAAAGGCATCAGTTTCCCTGCTGTTCACTATGTTCTCTCTATCCCGTAACTTTGATAGGTTGTATTTTCCTTGTCACATACTTCCCAGTATTTGCTCATTTTATTGTTTCATTTTTGAGTCACAATTATTTGAAAGTGTGTTATTTAATATTTGAGGTTTTCCTAGAAACCTTATTATTGGTTTATCATTATTTTATGGTTAGAGAATTTACTCCTTTTATGATTTGGATTCTTTTAAATTGACTGGGACTTTTTATGGGCCAGCGTATGATATATGTTTTGACAAATGCATCATCTGTGCTTGAAAATAATGTGTATTCTGCAGTTACTGGATGTAGTGTTAACACAGGTTTTAATTAGATCCCTAAGGTTGTTGTAGATGTGTGTAGATCTCGTGTCTTACTGATACTTTAACTAGATACTTTATCTAGTTCTGTCAGTTGTTGAGAGGCAGTAAAACCTATTCTGATTATGAACTTGTTCATTTCTCTGTTTAACTCAGCCAATTTTTGCCTCATGTACTTTAAAGTTTTGTTATGTGTGTACAAATTTATAATTGTAGTAAGTTTACCTTATTATGAAACATTTTTATCTCTGATCATACTTTTTCTGGAAGTCTCTTTTGTCTGATACTGAAGTAGCCACTTCAGCTGCCTAATGCTTACTGTTTACATGTTACATATACTGCCCTCCATCTGTTCACTTTCAGCTTATCTATGTCTTTATATATAATGTGTCTTATAAACTTATAGACAGGATGTACTAGGGTCTTGCTTTTTCACCTGTTCTATCTCTGCCTTTAATTGGAGTATATAAACCAATTAACACTTATTGATATGGAAATGATTAAATTTAAGCTACTATTATGTTTTTGTTTATCCTAGTTTTTTGCTTTTTATTTCTTTTCTGTTTTTTTTTTTTCAATTATTTGAATGTTTATTAGTGTTCCATTTCGATTTGCCTATTGGTGCTCTGCTTATATGTCTTCACATTACTTGCTACTGGTTGCTCTAGGGGTTACAACATGCTTAATATCTAACCAGTCACAGTCTGGAGTTAACTTCATGCCATTTCACATAATATATAGAAACCTTGCAATCATATAAATCTTTTTCCCTGGTCCTTTTTGTGTTAGTTGACAAATGTGTTATGTTTGCATACGTTGAAAACTCTACCAGATACTACAGCTTTTAAGTCAGTTTTTTGCATGTCTGTCTATTACAGACGTAGACACGTATACGCCTAATGTAGGAGGAAAAAAATAGACTTCTGTTTCTACTCAACTGTTCTTGCTGTTGCTCCTTCTTCATTCCTTGAATATTCTTTTAGAACAGATATGCTGATGAATTCTCTTAGTCTCTCTCCTTCTGAAAAGATGTTTTGCCTTTTTCTCCTGAGGGTATTTTAGGTGAAGTTCTTTTCAGTACTTTAAGTCTAGATATTATTTCATTGAGTCCTTGTTTTTATGATTTATAATAAATCTGTAGTCACTGAAGTCATTATTCTTCCTGTGTATGGTATTGGTTTTTACTAGATGCTTTCAAGATTTTTTTCTTTATCTTTGGCTGCTGGTACTCTGGTTTTGATGTTGTCTAGGCATGGTTTTTCTCTGAATTTATCCTATTTGAGATTTGTTGAGCTTCTGAAATTTGTAAAATGTATGTCTTTCACCAAATTTTGGCAGTTTGGGGTCATTATTTCTTGAAATACATTTTTTTTGTTTTGCCTCAATATCTTTTTTGTCTCTTCTGGCATCCAAATTACACATTACACAGGTCCCTCAGGTTCCATTTATATTTTCTTAATCTTTTTTTTCTTTGTTGCTCAGATTTTATAATTTCCATTGATCTACTGTCAAGTTCATTAGCTTTTTTTCCTCTGTCCTCTCCATTCTGCTACCTAACCCATCTAGCAACTTGTTTCTGTTAGATATTGTATATTTCTGTTCTAAAATTTCCATTCGGTTCTTCTTTATAGTTTCTGCATCTCTGAGAATTTATATTTTCATTCATTTCAGATGTGTTTTCCTTTACCTCAGAAAACGCAGTTATAAATAGTTGCCTTAAATTCTTTGTCCAGTAGTTCTAACTTCTGGGTCATTCAGAGTTGCCATCTACCATTTTCCCCTTGAGAACTGGTCATGATTTCTTGATTCTTTTATATTGAATAATTTTAAATTGCATTCAGGGTGTTATGAATGCAAAGTTGTATCAACTCTTTGTCCTGCTTACAATGGAGCAGAAAATATTGGGTTAACTTTAAAACAAAAACCCTGAGAAGTTGCAGTGCCAACACAGCAAGTGAAAACCTGGACATAGCCCATCCTTACTGCTGATTACAACTAAAACTCTGGGCCCGAGACAGCTGTCTGAGCACAGGCAGATAGAGATGGTGGAGGGGAGGTGGGTGGAGGAGAAAGCATTCTGGAGAATGTTTTTGTTTTAGCAAGAGCTCACCCTTTTATGTTTACACCGTAAATTCTGTCCCTTTTTCTGTGAGTTGTGCTTTCAATCTCAGTTCAGTTCTCTAAGTTTTTGCTACAGTGGTTTGGGTCTCCCTGTCACATGAGGTTCAGGGGGATTCTCACACTTGTGTGCTGGGTTCAAATCTCAGCTCAGTTCTCTAAGCCTTTTCTACATTGATTTGGGGTGTTCTGTGCTGTTATTCATGGGTTAAGTTGGGACTTGTGTATTTTATTTTATTTTTGTTTAAAGATTTATTTATTTGACGGAGATCACAAGCAGGTGGGCGGGGGGGGAGGAGCAGGCCCCCTGCGGAGCAGAGAGCCCGATGCGGGGCTCGATCCCAGGACCCCGAGATCACGACCTGAGCCGAAGGCAGAGGCTCTAACCCACTGAGCCCCCCAGGCGCCCGAGTATTTTGTGTATTTTAATGTCAGTTCGCGTCTGGCAACATTGCTGTGTTAGCTGGAGTCTGAACTGCCAAGTGTGTAGCTCAGCGGTTCTTCTTCAGCTGGTATCGATTCGTTCACAGCTTGAGAACATCTTCTTCGCCAGTCTTCCTGGATTACCTCCACACTCTTCAATTTGTAAGGGCTTTTTAGTTTTTCCTTGGTTCTTTTCACCGAAAAGGGCTCCTGCTGGAAACTGGGTCACAGGGAACACCATGATGGTCTGTAAATGTTCCGACCCTCAGGGCAAAGCTAAGAAGAAACAAAAGTTAAAACTGCCCCTTGCAGGTTGAGTCCTCTCCACAGTCTACCTGCTTTATTCATTTTCAAAGTGCTGAGATAGTTGTCCAGGCCCAGAGTTCTCAGCTGTAATCCGCAGGAAGGATGGGCTACTTTCGCTTCCTCTATCAGCATGCAACTCCTGAGGTCTGCTTATGGTTTTATAGTTAATCCTATATTTTGTGCCCTATTATGACTTAGTAGCAGATAGGCACTGTTACTGAACATTTGGAAGTTCAGTAGTATTCTGTGGTGTTTATAATTTTGCAAAGGAGGAATGAATAGCACGTAGAGGTCTTCGCAGTCAGTCAGTAAAGCAAGTGATGGCATACTATGTGCTGTGTGCGGAAGACAGATAATTCCAGTGTTTATCCTACAACCTAGTAGGCATTAGACTTGCTTCAGTGAATAACGATCAGTAAATATGATAATAAGCATATTGTTTGCAAAAGACAGGAGTTTTTCCTCAAGGATTAAAATACCATTTTTATTTAACAGAGCGCCTTCAAAATGATGACTAGCACAGACACAATGCAGTTTAATTTTGAATCCATATTCAAATCAGCGTTGTACTTTCCTATTGGTAGAAAATCTGAATAACACTTTATTTGCTTTTTTCTAAGTTTTTAAATCTGATTAACGAGAAATACATTTTTATTTTTTAAAAGATTTTATTTGAGAGAGCGAGCAAGCACAAGCAGGGTGAGGGGCAGAGGGAGAAGCAGGCTTTCTGCTGAGCAGGGAGCCCAATGTGGGACTAGATCCCGGGACTCTGGGATCGAGCTGAAGCTAGATGCTTAACCTACTGAGTCACCCAGATGCCCTGAAAAGTACTTTAAAACATGATGACTTCTTTTTTAGTATCTTCTTTAGGGTGGCTGATACAATTTTTGTAAACTCTTTTTAATTAAATCACAGACACGACCAGAGCAAGAAGAAGTCAGGAGAGCGATGGTGTGGAATACATTTTCATTTCCAAGCATTTGTTCGAGACAGATGTACAAAATAACAAGTATGTGGAAGTTTCCTGCATGGCTGTTGTTTTTAAGCCTGTGCTTCTATATCAAGTTTTGGGCAACTGAGGGTTCCCTTCCATGTGAAATAAATTTTAAGGTCTATAATATTTGAAATGGATAAAAAGGTGATAATTCAGTTAGTAGGTGTTACCAATCTTCACCTGTAATTTTTTAATAACCTAGAGCTGCTATGTTTCTGGTAAGTTAAATGGGCAGGAATTATTTTGAAGGATGGGGGAATGTTGCTCATATATTATTGTGATCTCTTTCCATTCATTGAATCTAAACACAGAATTTGAATAGAATTTTCTTTAAAAAACTAACCACCATGTAATAGATCCCTAGTTCAACCTTCTCTTGCACATGCACCTCTCTCCCTCATTGGCTCTTCCAAAAATTAAAATGCTGTTAATCACCTTGCTTGTACCATGTCCTCTGGCCAGCTCTAACTGCCCCATCTCCCCAGGTCCTCCATTTGCTCCAGTGTGAATATTTTAGGGTATCAGGGAGCAATGTGTGTTTTAATGCAGGATTTGGGGATTTTATTGAAACATCAAAATGCTTTTTTCCGCATTTGGCACAGCGATTGTGTTTTTATAGCACGTAATCGGCTGCCCTGCTTCCATTAGCCACCAAGCAGTTCCTCCTGTCGTTCGAAAGCCGAGTGTGGTTATTCTGTAGCGTGCAGTGAAATTTCAGTAGTTTCTATTGTTTGGCTTATTCACTGTTTTATTGCATTGCATTAGTTCTGAAAAAGAGGTGATGGAAAACAGAGTACTGCTGGACTGAAGTACTTTCTTTCTGCTTAAGTGTAATACAAGCAAGTGTTACTGATTTGAAAATGTAAAATACAAGATTTTTTAAAATTGACATTCTGGAGGACTTGGCCCTGCTTATTTTATTGAACGCAGTAAAAAAAAAAAATTACATGTTCAGCAAAAATCTTTTATATATTTGAATTATGTCTTTCCACTTATATCTATAATTAATTCACAAATGGCTCTGATGCAGATCTGATTTCCTACAGGTTTATTGAATATGGTGAATATAAAAACAACTACTACGGCACAAGCATAGACTCTGTGCGGTCTGTCCTCGCTAAAAACAAAGTTTGTTTGTTGGATGTTCAGCCTCACGTAAGTGAACAGTGAGCTACCGAGTACCCGCTGGCCCGTGTGAGCTACCACACTTCATGTGAACCTTTCAATCTGGGGGTAGATCTGAAGGCTACTCACTTTTGGCATATCTGTGGCTTTCCTAATGACAAAAGCATTTGAGAGGTCTCTGGTGAGAGGGGGGAAAAAAAAGACCCATAATATTAGAGAAGAAGAGTAGGGGAAGAGTAGAGTAGGGGAAGCCACAAGATCTGTTGGTAACTCTTGTTTATGTTCTGTTTGCCAAGTATAAGGACTCTTAGATATTGTGTAGTTTTTATTAAAAAAAATACATTGCTATATGTATTCTTAAGTGTTAAGTATGATTATAAGTGTAATTTTTATAGTGGACATTTTGGTTGTTGGCCCTCTTTATTTTGATTCTCTATATATTCTAGAAGTGTCCACCCCCCACATAGAGCTGTGGGGCATTTCACAGGAATTGTACTGAATGAGATCCTTCCTGTGGCTGTCAGCTGAAGTCCTGCCGGCAGCCCAGGATCGCTTATGAACACTTGGGACCGAGAATGCCAGTGGATGAGGCCATTCAATGCTTATTGAACCACCTCTCCTCTAGCAGAGACAAGCTTTTTTCCTTGTCACCCAGGAGCCACAGAGTTTCACGCCACCGATGGGTGCGCAACTTCCAAGAGCCAGAATGGCCTGGAAAGGCCCTTCATTCCTCTTCAGGAAGATGAATCTGGAGTGAAAGCGTCCCAAGAATCAGTAAGGCAGCTGACCCCTTCACTTAGGCACCAGCGAGGAGCAGGCTACTGCTCCTTGTGCCGAATCTCTCTGCCGGTGCCCTAGTCTAGCCTTGTCCACCTCCCTCAGTGTGGGTCCGACTCTCCATCCCCAGATCCTCTGGCCCCACCCCACCCCCCACAGTAACGTTTCAGGGGAGTTCAGGGTTTGTACTCACATTCTGGGGGAGGCCCTGACACACAGGTCAAGAGGATCCCTCAACTCCTCCTGCCTTTACCATTTCCCCTTGACGAAGATGAGTCCTCAGAAGTATAGCGTCAATAACGTAAGACATTTTGATGGGGGAACCTCGACAAGCTTCATGGAAAGCAGAAGCCTTGCCCTTTTAGGACACTCCAAAGGACAGAATGGCAAACAAGCAGACAGAATGACAGACTCCTATGTGAGATGAGGAAGAGGCTAGCTAGATGGGATGGTTGGAAGACTTTCATGTGCAGTTACTTAACTCATAGCATCTTTTGAATATTTGACTTAAAAATCAGTTTTATGGTATTTTTAGCTGCCTCTGTTCAGTATGAATTATGACAGATTTCAAAACATTTTAAAAGGCAAGTTATATTCTCCAACATTTTTTTAGGGGTATATAATTATGACATTTAATTGTCAGCAACTGACTGAACAATATACCCAAAGAGCTACTGGCCCTAAGGAATTTTCTCCTTTGAAAGAAACTTCGGTTTTACTGTAAAATTCATTCATGACGTTATGAAGAAATAAAAATATATTTTCTTCCTTGCAGACAGTGAAGCATTTAAGGACCCTAGAATTTAAGCCCTACGTGATATTTATAAAGCCTCCATCGATAGAGCGCTTGAGGGAGACAAGAAAAAACGCAAAGATTATTTCAAGCAGAGACGACCAAGGTGCCGCAAAGCCTTTTACAGTAAGTACGGTGAGGCTCAGTGAGAACGTAAATGGTGCTTGAGACCACGCAAGCAGGAGCCACTCCCTGTGGAAGGCACAGTGCAATAGAGGCCGTGGTTCAAATCTCGATAAAAGCAGAACCGTATTTAGGGACATACATTTTGAGTGATGGCACGGTAATGGCTTTCTGTGCTTCTGTGGCTAGATCTTCCTCTTCTAGTGACTGAAATATCGCTGTTACGGTGAGTGAGTGATAATCCTGAAGTTCCCGAAAGGGGGGAGCTTTGTGCGAGCTGTTGAGTTTCAAAATTAGGACGTCTGAAGAACCTGCAGGTCAAGAGGGTCATTTTCATTTGTGGCTGAAAGAATAAACACAGGATAGTATTGACAAACCAGTTATGGAAATCTCTGCCTCCATGTAAAGTGATATAATTGCCTGGTTAACCAAAGTATTTTTAATATTTCCTTTTGTAGGAAGAAGACTTTCAGGAGATGATTAAATCTGCACAGATAATGGAAAATCAGTATGGTCATCTTTTTGACAAAATTATAGTAAATGATGACCTCACCGTGGCATTCAATGAGCTAAAAACAACTTTTGACAAATTAGAGACAGAGGCTCACTGGGTTCCAGTGAGCTGGCTACATTCATAACTAAGGGAAATTCCCACAGTCATCTTTTTTGTAGAGTGCATGAAATCAGTTACCGTTCCGGTGATGGGGTTTTCTAATCTGTATCACTGTTGTAGATGTGCAATCTTGCTTAAAACTGAATGTTGGTTTTGTTTGTATCTTTATCCAGCCTTACTTCAAGCACAGGATTTGAGTAGAAGATCCAAAATCAAAATTTGCACAGTACTGTATTTCGAGCAGAGCTTTTGAACCTTTTGGTTGCTTTAACATACAGCTGTATCTCCCAGATGAGGTGGGACTTTTTGGAGAGAAACCCTGGAGCTCAGTGCTTCGGCGGGTCTCAGACGCACTCCCTCCAGCAAGTCTGTAGGTTAACAGCTGAAGGCGCGGGCAGCCTTGACCTGCGCCAGGTCACTGGGTTCACCTGGGCGGACGGTAAGGCATCCTCGTACTACTCTAGAAGCGCCACCTTTTTCTTACATATCTACAATGATCTTTCTTCAAGGAATTGTGACACATTTGCCTTAGCGAGTGGCCTGCATGTTACAGCTTGAGAAGGCCTCTTTGGACTCCAGATCAGTGACTCAAATATTTAATGAGGAAAGACAAGACTTTTAAAAATGATAAGTGTAACTGAAAGCCCTTCCTTAGTTTTTGTAAGTAAGGTTGGTGATGTCTCGGGGCAAGTCAGGATTACAAAGGACATTTTTATTTCTAAGTCCTCAGACAGGCTCTCTGGAGTCACCATCCAATAAATTGATTCCTATTCCAAAAGTAGACGTTTTACATGTTACTGATAGTTAAAATGTGATCATTTTTCACATGTGCAATTGTTCATATATTTAAATTGCATTAAGCTGTATTTTAGAAAGCTTTTCATGTAATGCTAACTTACCTCTTCATCATCAAAATAATTCTTAACAGTGGTCAGGTACCATCCTAATCTTACCATTTTTAAAGAATTTTAAGAAAGACTCTTGTATTGTAAATATTTAGATGGGCTCTCATTTTTGTTACTACTGAACTTCAGCAAATAAATCACATAGCTCAAGATACTGGAAAAGGCCGTAAGTTGTGTAAGAGAACGTGTCTTGCCATTCTTGCATGCGGTAAGACCCTGCCAATCAAAAATCATTGCATCTGTGACTTTCAAACAAAATGTTGTGTTGATTTGTAAAGAGTTTAGATATCATGTTTAAAGAAAAATAGAATGTAGTAAAATTTTATATATTTATGAAATCTCTCAAAGGCATATTTTTTTAATTATCAAATGGAGCTATTCATAAAATAAATTGTATGTAAAGATGTCATAATTTAAAATAGTTTTATAAGTCAGGGTCAACATTCCATGTCCATATTTGACCTTTGTTCGTAGACAGATCCACAAGTGTTCTATGCGCATTTGGTAGCGTTATCCCCTGGGTTTCCTTCAGACATGTCAAATTTTACAGTAGAAACAGGCAAAAACTACTGCAAGAGCCTTGATACTCACACTAAAACAATCTGTTACCTAACATCCAAACAGTGAGTTCTAAGTTTATAAACCCAACAGCAAGCCCTTCAGTTTTTTAGAAGAGTGGGGAAGAGGGTGGCCGTACTGGTAAGTTGTATGGCTGCTCTAAGAAATACAAGTCTTGGGCGCCTGGGTGGCTCCGTTCATTAAGCAACTGCCTTCAGCTCAGGTCATGATCCCGGAGTCTTGGGATCGAGTCCCACGTCCGGCTCCCAGCTCCACAGGGAGTCTGCTTCTCCCTCTGTGTCAAATCTCCTCTACAAAGAGTCATGGGAAACGTGTAATTAATTATGTAGGCAATAGTCTGAATAATTTCGGCAGTCCAACCAAATTCTTTACTGTGGGGATAGAGGGTAGCATAATGTGGTGGAAACCAAGAGTCCTTCTGGTGGCGATGGGGTGTTAAATTACAAGATATAACTGTCCAGACCTCTCTCCCTTTCCACACTAGAACTGAACAATGTTCTGTTTTTAATGAAAACAGGCACCTTAGCAATTTGAGAAATCTTCTATTAGGTACATGGCTTTGCAAGTGATGAGGTTAAAACTGAGTAAGGCAGTGCCCGGGGCTTGCTGATAACTGTTGCAGAAGCCCTGGACTTGTGTCTGCAGCCGGACCTCCTCCAGCAAGGAGATGCACACGGTGCCCCTCACTGTGCTAGTTCGGCCGGCTCCCAACACCGTGTCAGCCATGATTTGAGAGAAGAGGAATGTTTCTAAGTCCATATATTTAAAATCCAAGATCAGGAAATTCTGTATTCCCATGGTTACCAAATTGGAGTCCATTAAAAAAAAGGTAAAATATTTTTTTTCCTGTTTTACTTACTCATGTAAATGTTCTTAATAGCTTTAAGGCTGACATTCCTGGTATATGATTGAATGTATCTAAATCATAGTAATTTAAAATTGACAAATCTGTAATCTTCATAGATTTACAAAACTGTTACTAAAAACTTCTTGAAGATCTAGAATTCTATTATTTATTTTCTTCCTGACTAGTAAGGATTTCTAAATAAATGTAATGGAAAACTTTTGATCTTAATAAAGTATCTTCAAATTACATGTATACTTTCTGCACCATTGTTCTTGCATATTTAGGATATTGTTTCTACTCTAATACCAAGTGGTTTATTTGAACTTGCCATGTCTAAAATAATTTACTGGTTTTACCAAGGTTGTTGGACAGACGGCCTTCACTAGTCCTGCCCCTACCCATACAATGCAGCCATTTGAAGATACGGAGAAATAAAGGAGGGGTAGAACAGTCAGTCCCCTGGGGCCCCTCTCTTTTCCCACTCCTCCCCATCAGGAACGAGAGCATTCTGCATACCTTGTTCCTGAATTCCAGTCAGGCACAACTAATCTTTACTTAGCTGCCCATGAGGACAGACTGCTACCTGCTTAGCTGCACGGGCCTTGCTTCAGCCGTCGAGCCAAGTAGCCCAGCTCTGCTTCCACCAAACGACTGTACAGGGTAGCACGCAGGAGCCTGGGATCTGGAGTTCAGATTCTGGTTTTCCCCATTACCAGCTTTGCAACCTTGAGACAGTCTTTTAACCTCTCTGATCAGGAAAATGGACATAATTCTGCTTACCTCATGGAAGAGGTGATCCATGTAAAGTACTTGGAACAAAACCTAGGACAGAAATATTCAATAACTGTTACAGTGACTAAAATAGCTCTATAAATAATCAATCACCCCATATAAGCAGTTCTCTATTAGCAAATTCACTGGAAGTTTCCCAATAATTTCTACGATGGTTTTATCATATAAAAAATATCCACTGCTTCCAAGTGATACATCAGAACCTAATTAATCTCAACAGGAAAGTGAACAAATTTTTATTTTTAGCCACTGGTATGCAATATAACTTATATCACTTTGAAAGAAATGTCCCTTAATTGTATTAATGCCCTTTCTTCTGCTACCACACTTCCTTCACAAATGCCCGCTTCCTTACCCTCAAGCTCCAGGAGGGCAGGGAGTATTTTTTGAAACAGATGTCTTACACACATACTCCAACCAGGACCAACAACTGCCGACCCAACTGTACTTACTAATCATCAGGCGTCTGTATGATTCCATTCACAGTCTCATTTAATCCTCACAGCTCCCTTACATGGAAGATACCTTCCTATTTTTACAACGGAGAAGAGTGAGGGGCACCTTGCCCAAGGTGACTGAAGCTGATGAGCAGTGGAATCAGGACTTGGGTCAGGGTCCACCTCCCTGCACCCACGCTGTTTGTTTGCACTGCAGTGAGCTTCCTGGTGTTGCTATAACTTGAGCCAGGGCTGGAAACACGAGATTTGATCATTTGGAGGAGGTTTACCCTTCTGGATGCACAGCTTCTAACTGCTCAAAACGCTCTTGCTTTAAGTCGCACAGAACTTGCTGTACCTACGCCTGTAAGAACCAGTTCATCCACAAAAAGTGGCTATTATCAGAAGCATACCTGTACAGCGTAATGTGCGATTCTGGTTAGTCCGCCTGAGTCCCAGTCCTTTGGGATGAATCAGGACGACTTGCACTTGGCAGGGATTAATCTGAGTTGGTCGTGCTACCCAATTCCACGTAATGTCTGTTGGAGAAGCTAAGAATAAGAGTTGTTCCCCTGATTTACTTTGTCAAAGATTAAACAACTGTATGAGGTAAAAGATCTTTTACGCCCTGTCCCTATCCTTTGTTTGCACTACCCCAATTATTTTGTGAGGTTTGCCAATGTGATAGCCATAATGCCAACCTTAAATCAGCGGATAATAAAGGTCAATCTCTAGAATGAGTAGAAAAAAGGAAAGATCCTAAATCCATAAAAGCATCGAACTGCTGAACCAATCCTGGGACCTCCTTCCACTAATTGCTGAATACACAATAAAGGTTCTTATGGCCTGTTGGTGGGAATATAAATTAGTGCAGCCACTACAGAAAACTGTATGGAGGCCTCAAATAATTAAAAACAACTGGGGATAGATCTGAAAGAAATGAAATCACTATCTGAGATACCTCTACTCACAGGTTCATTGCAGAATTACTCATAATAGGCAAGACAAGGAAACAACTTAAGTGTCCATCAGCAGATCAACGGATAAAGAATGGAAATACACACCAATATTATTCAACTATGAAAAAGGAAATTCTGCCTTTTCCAACACTATGGATGGACTTTGAGGGTCTTATACTAAATGGAATAAGTCAGAGAAAGGCAATAGCTAAATGTTCTCATTTATATATGGATTCTGAAAAAGGCAAACTCAGAATGTAAAATGGTAGTTACCTGGGGCTGGAGGGTAAGGGAAATGGGGAGATGCTGACCAAGGGCACAAACTTTCAGTTATAAGATAAACTCTGGGGATCAAAGGTACAACATACTATAGTTAACAACTTTCAAATACATTATACAGTATAGTTAAGAGTAGACTTTTTATCACCACACACACAAAAAAGGTCATTATATGAGGTGTTGGAAATGTTAACCTTATTGTGGTAATCCTCTCACAATATATAAATGTATTAAATCATCACATTGTACATCCTAAACTCACACAATGTTATATGTCCATTATGTTTTAATAAAGCTGAAAAAATATAAAGGTTCTGATGGTTTAAGTCACTGTTAGGCTGTTTACTGGGAAAGCGGCACCCATGAGTAACTCGGGCCACACCCCACTATTCGCTGTCACTTACCAAAGGTGGTCTTTCTGCTCAGCTGCACATGCCCTGGAGTGACATAGCGACTGAACTTGAAAACACTCTGGAACCAAAAAATCATACGATAATCTCAATAGATGCAAAAATCATTTGATACAATTCAACATCCATTCATATTAAAAACTCTCAAGAAGTGGGTTTAGAGGGAACATACCTCAAAATGATAAAAGCCATATATGAAAAACCCACAGCTAACATCATAGTCAATGGTGAAAAACTAAGCACTTTTCCCCTAAGGTCAGGAGCAAAACAAGGATGTCCACTTTTATTCATCGTAGTAGTGGAAGTCTTAGCCACAGCAAAAAGAAATAAAAGGCATCCAACTTGATAAGGGAGAAGTAAAACTATTTGCAGATGATGTGATACTATAGATAAAAAAACCTAAACACTCCACCAAATAACTATTAGAAATAATAAATGAATTCAATAAAGATACAGGACACAAAATTAATACACAGAAATTGCTTGTGTTTCTAAACACTAGCAGCAAACTAGCAGAAATAGATATTAATACAAAATTTCATTGACAATTGCACCAAAAAGAATAAAATATCTAGGTATAAACCTAACCAAGGAGTGAAAGACCTATAGTTGGAAATCTATAAAACACTGACAAAAGAAACTGAAGATGACATAAATATGGAAAGAACTGATATTGTTAAAATGTCCACACTATCTAAAGCAGTCTACAGATTCAATGCAATCCCTATCAAAATACCAACAGCATTTTTTGCAGAACTAGAAATAAATGATTTTATAGAACAAACTAGAGAGCCCAGAAATACACTCACACTTATTTGGCACATTAATCTATAACAAAAGAGGCATGAATATACAATGGGGATAAAAGTCTCTTCAACAAATAGTGTTGGGAAAACTGGACAGCTACACGCAAAAGCATGAAACTGAACCACTTACAACACAAAAATAAATTCAAAATGAATTAAAGACCTAAATGTGAGATACGAAACCATACATCTAAAAGAAAACATAGGCAATAATTTCTTTGACCTCAGTTTTAACATTTTTCTAGATCGGTCTTCTCAGGCAAGGGAAATGAAAGCAAAAATAAATTATTGGTATACACCAAAAAAAAAAAGTTTTACATAGCAAAAGAAACCATCAACAAAAAGGCAACCTACCAAATGAGAAAAAATATTTGCAAATGATATATCTGATAAGGCATTAATATCCAAAATATAGGGATGCCTGGGTGGCTCAGTTGGTTGGGCATCTGCCTTCGGGTCAGGTCATGATCCCAGGGTCCTGGGATCAAGTCCCACATTGGGATCCCTGCTTGTGGTCTCTCTCTCTGACAAATAAATAAATAAAATCTTTAAAAAATAATCCAAGGGGCACCTGCATGGCTCAGTGGGTTAAAGCCTCTGCCATCGGCTCAGGTCATGATCTCAGGGTCCTGGGATCGAGCCCCGCATCGGGCTCTCTGCTCAGCAGGGAGCCTGCTTCCCCCTCTCTCTGCCTGCCTCTCTGCCTACTTGTAATCTCTCTCTCTCTGTCAAATAAATAAGTAAAATCTTTTTAAAAAAATCCAAAACATATAAATAACTTATACAACTCAACACCAAAAACCCTACAAGTAATCCAATTAAAAATGGGCAGAGGACCGGGGCGCCTGGGTGGCTCAGTGGGTTAAGCCTCTGCCTTCGGCTCAGGTCATGATCTCAGGGTCCTGGGATCGAGCCCCACATCGGGCTCTCTGCTCAGCGGGGAGCCTGCTTCCCCCTCTCTCTCCGCCTGCCTCTCTGCCTACTTGTGATCTCTCTCTCTCTCTCTGTCAAATAAATAAAATAAAAATCTTTAAAAAAAAAAAATGGGCAGAGGACCTACATATACATTTTTCCAAAGACATACACATGGCCAACAGACACATGAAAAGATGCTCAATATCACTAATCATTAGAGAAAAACCAATCAAAACCACAATGAGATATCACCTTACATCTGTAAGAAAGGCCAGAATCCAAAAGACAAGAAATAACAAGTGTTGGCAGGGATGTGGGGAAAAAGGAACCCTATGCACTGTTGGTGGGAATGTTAACCAGTGCAGCTCTGGTGGGAAAACAGTATGAAGGTTCCTCAAAATATAAAAATAAAAATGCCATATGGTCCAAATACTATGGTCCCAGTTACTCTACTACTGGGTATTTACCGAATGAAAATGGAAACACTAGTTTGAAAAAAATATATGCAGCCCTATGTTTATTGTAACATTATTTACAACAGCCAAAACGGATGCAACTAAAGTGCCCATCAATACAATGAATGGATAACAGTGATGTGTGTACACACACACATGCACACTCACAGGAAAATTACCCACCTTAAAAACGAATGAGATCTTGTCACCTGTGGCAACACAGATGGACCTAGAGGGTATTATGCTAAGTGAAATAAGTCAGGCAAAGACAAATATGGCATGATTTCAGTTTTAAAGGATCCAAAAAAAATCACACAAAATGAATGATAACGAGGTGTAATAGCTCCGTAAATACATAGAACAAACTGATGGCTGCCAGAGAGCAGGGTCGGGGTGTGAGCAAAAAATGAAGGAAGGGAGAGGGAGATACAGGCTTCCACTTATGGAATGATAGGTCATGGGGATGAAAGGCACAGCCTAGGGAATGTAGTCAGTGATAGAATAGTGTTCTGTGGCAACAGATGGTAGCTATACTTGTGGTGAGCACAGCATTACGAACCGAGTTGTCAAATCACTGTTGAACACCTGGAACTAATGTAACAGTGTGTGTCTACTATACTGGAAAAAAAAGTTCTGGAAACTATAGAGTGGGCCAAAGCAAGAGACTACATTTATATTTTATTTTTCTTGGGTCCCACTTTTTTTCCTCTACAACATGGATGAGATTTTAACCTTAAAGTTTGGAGAAAGTTGTTTTTATGTTTTTGGATTTACAAATTTATCATGCTTGTGGGTCTAAGGTTTTGAACAAAGTAATACCTATTTGACTTGGGCAAAAGTAATACTGAAGACTTCATCTGTCAAGCCTTTGCCCCAGGGACATTCTTTTTTTTTTTTTTTTTTTTTAAAGATTTTATTTATTTGAGAGTGAGAGAGAGAGAAAGCACCGTGAGCAGGAGGAGGAGAGGGAGAGAGAGAGAGAATCTCCAGCAGACTCCATGCTGAGCGAAGAGCCCGATGTAGAGCTCGATCCGGGGATTCTGAGATTATGAGCTGAGGCGAAACCAGGAGTCAGACCTTAACCAACTGAGTCACCCAGGTACCCCTGCTCCAGGCACTCTAATCAGTAGTATGTGAACATATAAAAGATCTAAATGGGAATACATTTAAATAACCATGGCTATATGGGCGCCTGGGTGGCTTAGTTGATTAAGTGTCTGCCTTTGGCTCAGGTCATGATCCCAGAGTCCTGGCATCAAGTCCTGCTTTGGGTTCCCTGCTTAGTGGGGGGTCTGCTGCTGCCTCTTCCACTCCCCCTCCCCCTGCTTGTGCTGTCTCTGTCTCTCTCAAATGAATAAAAAAAATCTTTTAAAAATAAAAAAATCTTTTAAATAACCATGGTTATAGAACAATATAATTACTGTAAATGTTAAAGAGAAGCTATAAAAGGACTGGCAACAATAAGCCAGGCAGATGCAAACAAAAAGAAAGCGAAGGAGGCAATAAAATAATAATAATAATAATATCAAAATTGAATTAAATGTTTATTAATTGGGTCAAACGTCCTCTTGTAGTAAACAATGGTACAAGCCACAAAAGGAAGAGTACAGCCAGAAGACATAAAGCAAAACCTTGAGAAATATAATCAACAAAACCACATTACTTGGTTATTTTTAAAACACTTCTCTTAGACTGTGAAGAAAAATGGTTGTAGAAGGGTCCGCATGTCTTAATTTCTCTGGCTGATCTCATGGCCATGAAAAGAATGCTTTATCCTGAAAATACACGTTGCACCTTCTACTGAAGAAACCCACAGAGCATTTATGAAACATGATCCTCAATAAGCCACAAGGAAAACCTCATTAAATTCCAACATATTGAAATACTTCAAATTTCATTTTATCACCATAGTCCCACAGAACTGAAAATGATCAACAAATAGAAACCAAAGGGGGAAAAAACACCTAGAAAAATGCGAAAAATTTTTAAGTATTCTGAGCACTGAGGAAATGAAAATGAAACTGCAGCTTGTTCGGAAAACAAGAAGCTCTCGATTTATGAAACAGGACTAAAACTGAGCTCGGGAACATTTGTTGCCTTAAAAGCTTTGCTGAGGAAAAAAATAAAAATAAACATTGGCTCAAGCAACTTGGGAAATGAGGACATGAGTGCTATTTTGGCTAGGCTATCATATACACTGAATTTTCCAGGAATGCACTACCATGTAAATAAAAAAGAAGATTGTATTTCATTTTTTTCAGAATGTAGTACAAGTTTTTCACCGTTCTGGAACCTCGGGTCATCAACAGCAACAGCTCCCGTGGCCCCGTGCCTCACGTCGGGGCCAACGCCCTACCGCAGCCTGTGCAGTGAGTGTGTGTGTTTGACAATGGCTATCTTTTTTTAAAAAAATTATTTACTTAGTTGAGAGAGGGAGAGAGTCCCCAGGGGTGGGGGTGGCCGAGGTAGGGCAGAGGAAGAGGGAGAGAAAGTCTTCAAGCCGACTCTGTGTGGAGCCCAATGGACACAGGGCTCCCTCTCCCGATCCTGAGATCACGACCTGAGGTCAACCTGAGATCACGACCTGAGCCCAAACCAAGAGTTGGATGCTTGGCGCCCCTGACCACCGCTCTCTTCAGAGAAGAGCTGCTCAGGTGTGCACATGTCAAAATGTATTATCTGTGCTCAACCGCTTCTCCTTGATTTCTCCTTTAAGTTACACTGGGGCTTTCTTTTAATTCTGCAGATTACACGATCTATGGATTTCATGTCAGGATAGCAAAAGAGATGATACAAAATTTCTCTTATAGAAAGGGACCAGTGGGAACGAAGGGGCTCATTACTGGATGCACTGGCCATTCAAATCCCACGTATTTTACACTCTTTTAATTTCAATGCTCATGCTGATTTAATATTATATTGTGATATTAGTGGATAATTGAACATAAACTAGTATGCCTGCAGATACTACTGCTATAAATAGGCTACTGAAGAAGAAAACATCTTTAAGGTCAGAAATATTTTCAAATAATATCTAATAAAATTATAAATAAAATGACAGATATTATTGCAGACCTAAATATTAAATTTTTAAAAATCAAGCTAATGGACACACCTAGAACATAACTTTAAAAAGACAAGGATGCAAATTAAGAAAAAATAGTGAGATGTGGGAAACAAATCCAAGAGAGCCAGTATCTATCTATTTAGCAGGATCTCCCATCTTCCCTAAATTAAAGATAGGCCTTCAGATTTAAAGATTCAGATATTTCTTTTGAAAATGTGTAAACTCAGCAATAGAGAAAGAATCCCATGATGAGAGAGAGACAGAGAGAAATGGAGAGAAGAAGAAAAAGGAACAGGAGAAGGGTGAGAGGGAGGGAGGGAATCCACTGGAAGGAAGGGAAAAGGAATCTGGGCATCAAATATCTCATGTGCAAGAGGGTATCAGATGACAAGGGACACATTATGTACTGTGGGAAAAGTGGGTCTGAGAATTCTATATTCTAGAATTCTATACCCGGCTACCTCTCACACTAGACCATCACTCGAGAGTGACAATCAACTGAACTCATCTAGACATACAAGAACTTAGACCTATGTACCACCCCTATATTCTACATTCTGCCTGGAAGAAAGATTCAAAGATGCACTCTAGCAATGAAAATGAATTGATGAAAGAGGAAGGCATGAATCAGACCAATAGTGATAAGTAACAGAATCAGCACAATTTACAGACAGTAGCAAAGATTTGGGTTCAAATGAGTCCTACACTACTTCTTAGCTATGTTAGCTCATTCAATTTACTCATCCTTCCCAGGCCTTCATTTCTTTATCTACCAAAGAAAAGTAGTAATAGGATGGACCCAATAGAGTTTGCTGAGACGCTGTACATAAAGCCCTTAGTGTAGTGTTTGCATCTGGTAAATGTTCAATAAATATTAGCTATGACGGGCTTCAAATTGCTAAGACATTTTTGGAGAACAATTTTGCAGTTACATCACAATTTAACATATACATGCCTTTAGACCAGTTTCATTTGCATTCTCCTACTTACACTGGAATGTTAATTGCAGTCGAATTTATTATAGAAAAAATTATAATCAACCTATCATCAGTAAAAGAATGATAAACAATGGTATAATAGAGTTTTGATTACTAAGCCACTATTTAAAAATGAGGTTTTTTGTATGGTTTTATTATAATGTACATATTAAATAGTGTATATATATTGACGGGAAGGGTGCCACATTCTTGTGTAAGAAGGCAGACAAAATGTCTGGGACAGTCCAAACCGACTAGTACCGGTGGTGCACCTGGGAGCATGTGGGTACCGAAGATTCTCGATTCCTAGTGCATCCTGTTCTGTATTACTCAAACTGTTTTCCTGGTGAGCACATCCTGCCTTCATAGTTCAAGTTTTAAAAAGTGAATAAATGCCTCACACATATCACATCTCAACGTTGGTTACGGTATGTACTAAGAGTGCTTTAGTTTGCAAAAAGTGTACCTTGATCTAGTGTAGGAGGTAAGACAGATGTCCCCTGTGTGCCCTTGCTGGAAATGTGTGACATTCAGCCGTGCCCTATTTTGGAATCCCCATCTCTAGTGAATGTCACTGTTTTCACGTGTTCTCCTAGTCCCTTTCCTTTATGCCCCGGATGTTGTCACCAAGGAAGCACTGCGTAGGTTTACCTCTCTTCTCTATCCTTCTTTTCTTCGGGCTTTCCCTGACCATCTCACTCGCTCCTACGGCTACATTTACTGGGAAGTAGGTCGAGCACAAACCTTCGCTGGACACATGGTTTGTTCTAGCAACTCTGAACAAGCTTCCTCGTCTACCCCTCACACCAGTCTAACCGAAAGCGGTATCCTTGTTTTACAAATATGAAAAGAGAGATGCCCAGAGTCTAAGGAACTTGCCCCAGGTCATGCAGCCAGCGTGTGGTAGATAGAGCATCTAAGCTCACAGGGCCTGGTTCCAAAACTAAGTTTCGCTCTCCTTTAAACCATATTGTCTTCTATATATTTAATCATGCTGACTGTGATTTTTGTGTGTGTGGGTTACAGGCCTGACACCTTTTCACTCTCTGCCTCAGTTTCCTCCTCTGTAAAGTGGGGATAATAATAATCCCCACTTCCTTAGGATTGTTGCAAGGATCAATCCTGAGTTAATATTTTTGACAAAGCTCAGAGTTGTGCTTGGCACATGGTGAGGGCTACCTAGAAATTTCGTGGTAAATTTGGTGGTGGCTGTTTTCCCCTTGAATTCTAAACCCTCATTTCCTGGTGAATCAGATTTCCTTGATTAACCCTCATAGGTAAAAGTGGTCACCAGCACCAGTCAGTCCTATCTCAGAGACATCGCTCCTTAACCCACTGCAAAGTACTGCAGCATCCTCTAGGTGCCAACCTCCCCCCGCCCTCCCCCGGCTGGCCCTTCTTCAGTCACTCCGCTGTGATTCATCCACAATATTCCCTGCTTCAGGGATTTTTCTAAAACATAAATTTGGTTAGGATACTCTCTTGCTTAAATCCTTGTGACATCTTACAACTCAATAATTTTAAAAAAATGAGCAAAAAAATGGGAACACTTCGCACAAGAAAATATATAAATGGCTAATAAGCATATAAAAGATGCTCAGCATCACTCAATAACAGAGAAATGCAAACTGAATCCACAGTTTCTAAACGGCCATTAAGTTGACAAATTACAAAGACTGACCCTGCCGCACTACGGCAAGGACACGGAGCAACTGGAACGCTCATGCGTTGCTGAAGGGAAGGAAAAATGGCAAGCCGTTTTGGAAAATGATCTTGCAGTTTCTAAAGTTAAGCATACTTTTATCATATAATGCCGTCATTCTACTTCGAGATATTCACTAAAGGGAAACAAAAGCACATGTTCACATCAAGACTGAACCACAAATGTCCACCTCAGTATTATCTGTTATAGCACCAAACTGGAAACCTAAATGTCCACCAACAAGCAAAAGGATAAATAAATCCTAATATATCCATAGAAGGGAACCGAACTCCAGAACAGAAAAGAGTAAACGAATGAGACATTTAACAATATGAAAGAATCTTAAAACCATTATGCTGAATGAACAAAGTTAGACAGGAAAAGAGAACATCACATATGGTTCCATTTATAGAAATTTCTAAATTTATGATAGATTTCAGTGATTTCAGATTATGGAGATGGAAAGGAAGAGAGGTATTATAAAAGGTGTGAGGAAACTCTTGGGGTTAATGGATATGTTCATTATTTTTAATTGTGGCAATAATTTCATAGGTATATACATTTGTCAAAGCTTATCAAATTATACTTTAAATATTAACGTTCACCTCAAAAAAGTTGTATAAAATATGAGACAAATTTTGAAAGACTAAAACCACACACATTCATAGACACCTAGCTGCCAGGCATCTATAGCACAACATAAAACAACCCAATCCTGGTGTAAAATGTCTTTTATGATCTATCCACCGGCCAGATTTTGACCTTCATTTCCATCCATGGCGCTCTCTGGCACCGCACACACATCTCTGAAATATTGGTTAGATTCTCGTATTTATCTGTCCCTAAGTATGTCTGCCCCTGCATCCCAGTCTCAGTTAGGATGAAGGCAGAAAAGGTTTGGTTATAGTGGGCTCCTCTCTCCCGCCTGCCATGGCATCTCAGTAATTTGTGGGAAGGTGGGAGAAAAAAAGACAATTTATTTCACTGGACAATGGAAGACCATTTGGTCGTCTCTGGAAGTGCTATCCCGTGTAGCTGATATTTTAGACTTATGGAAAGGTTCTTGAGGAAAAAGGAAAATTAGCCTTGTAACTCTCCACACCGAGATCTTCAGGTGGCAGAAATGTGCAAAGCTGTTACCCAGCAGACTGCCATTTCCTGCCGTGAGGTAGAAATGCCAACTGGAATGAAAACTTGGGGCCAGGTTCTCTAGAGAATTAGAGAATAAAAATCTGGCCCCTCATTTTCGGACACATTTTATAACCCATCATGAGTTAGAAAATATTCTTTAGAACTTTCAGATAGCTGAGATGAACAAAATATTTTTATAAAGTATACTTCTTTCATCCCCATAGTCCCTAAAGATCAGTTCCTTTTTATAACATTTCTTTTTCATCAATAGATGAAAATTCCTAAATAAGAAAATACTATGAGGGCTCAGCTCCTATAAGCCTGGCAGGAAACATACTTATATACAAAATATTCCTTGGTTGAGATTTTTTTTCTCTTAAACTCTTTACCTCATGTATCTAAATTTGAACTCACCGTCCCGCCAAAACTCCTCTACCTTCTGTATTCTCAGCTGCAGTTAATGGCTCCACAGTTCCTCAAATGTGCCCAGCTAGACTCTCCCTGTGTCCCCTCATGTTTCCCTATTTTTCACTGTGGCGGGCAGCATTCTGAGATGACCCTCGGAATCCCCGCCCTTTGGTGTACGTACACTGTCTTTGGGCTGTTCGAACACCGATTTTGGTGCTGCTCTAAGAGGATTTGGCAGATGTAACTAAAGTTCCAAATCCGTTGATCTGAAGAGAAGGAGATTACCCTGGGCTAATCAGGCATGCCCTTAAAAGGGACTAATCTTTTCCCAAAAGAGAAAAAAAGAAAAAGGAAAAAGGGAGATTTGAAGTATGAGAAGGATCTGACGTTAAGGAGAGTCTCTGTTCCTGGCTTTGAAGATGGAGGGGACCACGTGTCAATGAATGCGAGTGGCTTCTAGGGGCTGAGAGGAGCCCCTGGCTGACAGCAAGAAAGCTAGGATTGCAACTGCAGTCCTACACTTGCAAGGGCTGAATTTTGCCCACAACCACATGAACTTGGAAACCTGAGCTCCAGAAGAAAGGAGCTAGTAAGCCCTGCTGACACCCTGACTTTGGCCTTCAGAGACCCTGAGCAGAGAACTCAGCACACCATGCCTGGGCTTCTGACCTACAAACCTGGGAGCTACAAAGATCATTGTTTTAATAAACCGCTGAAGTCAGCAGTGCCCCCATTCCTGTGGTAGAGGGTTACACAGGAATAGAAAATAGAATGTTCACCCCCTACATACATTCTGCCACTGAATCCTACAAAATCTCTTAGCTGCATCTGAACGTTTCTCTCCCTTTTTATTTTACTGTGGTAACTACACTTAATATAAGGTCTGCCTTAATAAATTTTTAAGTGTATAATAGAGTATCATTCTCTATAGGCACAAGGTGGTACAACATCTCTGAACTTATTTATCCTATAAAACTAGAATTTTAAAAATTTAATTCCAGTATAGTTAAGTGTTATATTAGTTTCAGGTGGACAATATAGTGACTCAACACTTCCATATATTACTCAGTGCTCATCACAGTAAGTGTCCTCTTTAATCCCCAACACTTATTTCTCTCCTTACCCCAACCCACCTCCCCTTGGGCAACCACCAGTTTGTTCTCTACAGTTAAAAGTCTGTTATCTTTTTGTTCTTTGTTTTGTTTCTGAAAGTCCACATATGAGTGAAATCATATGGTTTTTGTCTTTCTCGGGCTGACTTATTTCACTTAGCATTATACTTTCTAGCACTATCTATGTTTTTGCAAATGGCAAGATTTTATTCCTTTTTATAACTGAGTAATACTCCATTGTACATATGTCTTCCTTATCCATTCATCTATCAATGGATGCTTGGGCTGCTTCCATAATTTGGTTATTGTAAATAATGCTGCAAATATCTTTTCAAATTAGTTTTCCTCTTCTTTGGGTAAATACCCAGTAATAGAATTACTGGTAATTCTATTTATTTCTACTTGTATTGTTTTGAGGAACCTCTATCCTGTTTTACACAGTGGCTGCACCAGTTTGCATTCCCAGCAACAGTGCAAGAGGGTTCATTTTTCTCCACATCCTCGCCAACACTTGTTTCTTGTGGTTTTTGATTTTAGCCATTCTGACAGGTGTGAGATGAGAACTCACTGCGGTTTTGATCTGCATTTCTCTGATGATGAGTGATGCTAAGCATCTTCTCATGTGTCTGTTGGCCATCCAGATGTCTTCAGTGGGGAAATGCCTATTCATATCCTCTGCCCACTTTTTAATTGGATTATTTGGTTTTTAGGTTGTAGTTCTTACATACATACATACATATGTACATACATACATACTAACCCTTTATTGAATATGTCATTTGCAAATATCTTCTCCCATTCAGTAGATAGTCTTTTAGTTTTGCTGATTGTTTCCTTCACTGTGCAGCTTTTTATTTTTATGTAAACCCTATAGTTTATTCTTGCTTTTGTTTCCCTTGCTTCAGGAGACATCTAGAAAAATGCTACTATAGCTGATGTCATAAATTATTGCCTGTGCTCTCTTCTAGGATTTTTATGGTTTTAGGTCACACACTTAGATCTTTAATGCATTTTGGATTTACTTTTGTGCATGGTGAAAGAAAGTGGTCAGTTTCATTCTATGTGTTAGGAAAGTCAGCCATGTCTCCTGCTCTTGAAAGTAGTGGCTTCAGAAAGAATATGTCCTGCAGGACCCTGTGGTGCAATGTCTCCTTTTTCCCAGAAAATGGTGCTGGGGGTCCCTACTGCTGTGGCTGAGCGGTGTCTGCCTTCAGCCCAGTGGTCTGAAATGGCTGTCTGCCTGCTGGGGCGGGGTCTGGTCCCTGTGTTAGTGGGCCAGGCTGGGGCCGCCTTGGGCTTGAGTTGAGTCAGACCAGGCATCTTCCAGAGATGAAGTAGCACCAAACTGCAGGGCACTCTTGCTATGCTGTCCCCTGAGAAGCTTTTATTGGTGGGCAGGGCCTACAATCGGACCAGCTGTCTGCTACCAGCCCGCTGCTGGGGCCACAGTCAGATGGATACATGTGGTTTCTTCTCCTCTTCCTGGGGCAGGACGCCCTTTGGAGTGGTGCTGACCCCTGTCAGCTGCTTGCACTCTGCCAGGTGTGTGGTGCTGCTTTGATGGGATCTGACCAAGAGTGTTTGTGGGGGGAAGGTCCCCAATGTGCACAGGGGATGAAGGGGTAGGGTTAGCAAGGTCTGTGGGCCCACGGGCCCCTGCGGGAAGGGCCCTGCAACACCAGGACTGAAGCAGGCCCATCTAGAGGGTGGATCCATGGAAGCACAGCTGCCTAGGAAAGGGGGGGCAGACAGCTGTGCAAGCAAGTTAGGTGGCAAGTCTTAGCACTGGTTCCCACAAGTGGCCAAGTATCTAGGCCAGCGAGCAAGGGAGGGAAGTGGCACCTGCCTGCTCCTTTGTTCCTAGAGTCTGTCCCTGCTGGACACACTCTGAGATGAGTACACAACTCTCTCTCCCCCATGCCCTAGGCACTTTTCAAATGGCTGGTTCTACCCCGCATCTCCACAGGCTGTTTGTTCTGCTATCTCTTTAAGGGCAAGGACTCAGCTTCCTCTCACCCTCCCGGCTGAGAGTCAAGCTGCTGATTTTTAAAATTCCAGGTTTTAAGTCCAAGAACTCATGAAATTCAAAATTTGGTTCCTTTGGTTTTCAAAGCCAAATGTTATGGGGATTTGTCTTCCCTGCCTGGGCTCCCCTGGTGTGAAGGTCTCTTTCTCTTCCCTTTCCAGGCCCTGGCTGGCTCCCTCTTTCATGAGGAAGGGCCTGTGAGTCATTTAGCACCAAACTGTCTCTACCCTTCCTACCTTCTTTGATGTGCCTCTTGTCCACGTTTAGCTAGAGAGTCTTTTCCGCCAGTCTTCAGGTCATCTTCTGGCTTGGGGTTAATGTATTATCTAGGTATGCCCGGGAGATGAGGTGAGCCCAGGGCCCTCCTACTCCACCAACTTCCCAGCGGTCTCTGTGCTAGGACCAATCTGTTTTGATTACTACAACTTTGTAGTATATTTTGAAATCTGGGATTGTGATACCTTCAGTTTCCTTCTTTTTCAAGATTGCTTTGGCTATTCGGGGGGCTTCTGTGGTTCCAAAAAAATTTTAGGATTACGTGTTCCAGTTCTGTGGAAAATGTTGGGATTTTGATAGGGATTGCATTAAATCTGTAATTGTCTTGGGTGATATGGACATTTTAGCAATATTTGTTCTTCCCATGAACATGGAGTACCTTTCCATTTGTTTGTGTCATCTTCAATTTCTTTCATCAATGTCTTATAGTTTTCAGACTACAGTATAGATTTCACCTCATTTAAATTTATTCCTAAGTATTTTTTGTTTGTTTGTTTTTGGTGCAACTACAAATGGGATTGTTTTCTTAATTTCTCTTTCTGCTACTTCATTATTAGTGTGAAGAAATGCAATGGATTTCTATGTATTGATTTTGTATCTTATGACCTTAATGAATTCATTTGTCAGTTTATTGGTAGACTGTTTAGGGTTTTCCCAATATAACATGATGTCATCTACAAATACTGAGAGTTTCCCTTCTTTCTCATCAATTTGGATGCCTTTTTGTTCTTTTTCCTTGTCTGATTTGTCTGGTTAGGACTTATATTTCTTATCTGATTGCTGTGGCTAACATGGTGAAGGTGGACATTCTTGTCTTGTTCCTGATCCTAAGGGGAAAGCCCTCAACTTCTCACCACTGAGTATGACATTAGCTATGAGATTTTCATAGATGGCCTTTATTATGTTGAGGTATGTTGCCTCTAAGCCTACTTTGTTGAGGATTTTTATTATAAATGGATGTTGTACTTTGTCAAGTGCTTTTTCTGCATCTCTTGAAATGAACAAATGGTTTTTATCCTTTCTCTTGTTGATGTTATCTATCACATGGATTGATTTGCTAATAATGAACTATGCTTGCATCCCAGGAATACGTCCTACTTGATTGTGGTGAATAATTTTTTTTTTACTATATTGTTGGATTCTGTTTGCTAGTATTTTGTTGAGGATTCTTGCATCTATGTTCATAAGAGATATTGGCCTGTAGTTCTCCTTTTTTGTAGTGTCTTAATCTAGTTTTCGTATCAGGGTGATACTAGCCTCATGGAATGAATTTGGAAGTTTTCCTTCCTCTTCTACTTTTTGGAATTAAACCTGAAATTTCACATCCACTAATTAGCAACTCCCCATTTTCACCTCTCTCAGCCCTCGGAATTGTATTCTTTGCCTCAATGAGTTTGACTACTTTAGGTGCCTCATAGAAGTGGAATTGTGCAGTAACTGTCCTGTAACTGGGTTATTTCACTAGCATGTCTTCAAGGTTCATACATGTTGTCACAACTTATTCTAGGATTTCCATCCTTTTTAAGGCTGAAAAATATTCCATTGGATGTAAGTACCACATTTTCAAAAATCCATTATTCCACTGATGGACATTTAGGTTGTTTCCACATCTTGGCTACTGTGAAAAATGCTTCAGTGAACATGGGTGTGCAGCTATCTCTTCAAGATTCTGATTTCAATTCCTTTGGATAACTATCCAGAAGTAGAATTGTTAACGCCTATGGCAGTTCTATTTTTAATTTTATAAGGAACCTCCACATTCCTTTCCATAACAACTGCACCATTTGTATCCTCACCAACAATGTAAAGGATTCCAATTTCTCCACGTTCTCCACATCCACAACATTTGTTGTCTCTTCTGGGGTTTGTTGTTGTTGTTGTTGTTTATAATAGTCATCCTAACGTGTGAGGTGGTATCACACTGTGGTTTTGATTTGCATTTCCCTTACGGTAAATGACATTAAGTGGACATGTTGACTGTAAGAAAACTACAGCACATCAATGTAATACTCAGTGGGTAGTTGGATGTATGAATCTGAAGTCTAGAGAGAGATCTGGGATGGGTATCCAGATTCTTGAATCTATGGAACATAGGTGCTAGCTGAAACATGAGAATGGATGACATCATCCATAGAGAGGATATAAGAGGAGAGGAACAATGTACTAAGGACAGAATTCCAGGTTACACCAACTTTTACTAGATACATGGAGAAGCCAGATGTGTGAAGAGAATTAGAAGAGAGTGGTATCATAGAAGCCAAGAAAGTAGCAAATATCAAGAAGGAAAGAATGAACAATGATGTCAAATACAGCAGAGAACTCAAGAAAGGTTAGTGCAATATCCATTGGCTTCAGCATGGGGTGGCCAATGGTAATCTTAATGAAAGCATTTTCAGATAAGCGGTAAAGGGAAAAGTCAAACTGAAGTGCACTGGGAGGTGAGACAATGAAAAGAGTAAATCTATCTTACTTACTTGCAAGGTCTGAATGAGAACGATGGTCAAGCGGCTGGACCATACCACAAGAAAGCTTTGTGTCAAGAGAGACTTGGGCATATTTACAGACTGATGGCAGGAAGGATGTAAGAAAGGCTATAGAAGGAACAAGGAGTGACCTAAGGAGCAAAGTCCTGGGAGATGTGGGAAGGTAAAGGATCAAGGATACAGTACATGAGGTAGCCTTCCAAAGAAGTTACCTCCTCATTTCGGAGTGAAGAAAAAGGCCATGTTGATGAGAATGTCCAAATGACCTTAATTTTCTTCATAATTCAGGAGGCAAGGTTCTCTGCTAAGAGTGAGTTCTCATCAGTTTAGTGGCTTTTAAAAAAATGCTTATCTTTGCTAACTGGAACAGAATATCATTTGCATACTGTATCCCTTAGAATTCCTTCAGTCTTAAGTGTCAAGATACCTGGGCCAAACTGGCTTCAGTAAAAAGGTAGTGCATTTTTGTATCTGGATAGCCCATGGTAGAACTGGCTCGAAGTCTTATTTGATGTCTGGACTCCAGCAACATTATCAGGACCTGGTTCTCTCTGCCTTGAGGCAAAGGGCTTGGCCCAGCTCACTGGGCTTTCTTCCATGTGTTGGCTTCATTCTCAGACAGGTTCTCCATTTGGGATTATAAGCCAGCTGTACAGGAAACACTTCAAGACAGCTGGAAGAACAGGAGTCTTCTGGGAGCTTCTGGCAAATTCCTGACATTTATTCTAATTGGACAAGCATAGGTCTTGTTTTCTGTCCCCAATCTGGGATGTATGAGATTAGTGAAGGGGGTGGTTCCCCTTGGTAGCAGCATCAGAATTACCTGGAGAGCTTGTCAGAACAGATTTCTGGGCTCTGTGTCAGAATGTCCGATTCGGTAAGTCTGGGGGAGGGTCTGGGAATTTGCATTTCTAACATGTGCCCAGGTAAGGCTGATGCTGCCAGTCCTGGGACTGCACTTTGATCTTTGTACAGGCAATTGGGGTACAGCTACCCAAGAAGAGGAAATTCTTGCTACACCCATTCCCTGCTCTCCAGAGCCTGTCTCTGATTATAGCTTTGGCTTGTCCTGTAAAATGAAGTTAGGGAAACATCGCTTCTTCCACATAGAATGAAAGACCTGCTTAGGCAGTTAGAAATAAGATGATGAGAAATGCCAAAGCAGAAAGCAGAGTGGCAAGGACTCAAATGACATGACAGTACCTTTCTTCACAGTTGGAGTTTTTGAAGAATTCTTCCAGGCTGCTTGCCTGCAGCACAATGAAAAGATTTTTTTTTTTGGTTATACTCCTGATGTGTGGGTTTCTGCTCTTTAAGTGAAAAAGTCTGTGTAGACAGTGAATTTTGGCACGCCTACAAATGATATCCTCTGTTCCTGTCATCTGAGATTTTACCCAGTCTTCTATTTTCATCAAGTTAATTTAATAGTCTCGAATAAAATATACTGGTTGGGAGGGTGACATCCAAAAACTGGTTTCTTATCAATGTGTACTTGCAAGCCTTCTCAAACACACACACACACACACACCCCACAGGTGTGTGAATTATCAAATTTAATTCCAGATTTCTTACTCATATTTGAATACATTTGAATACATATAATAATATCTAATCTCCAAGTTAAGGGAAGCTTAAGGTCATCTTTAAGTGGGGTCATCTTTAGTGGGTGATGAATGAACTATAAGGCAACCATCTAATACTATGGTAGGCAGACAGGATCAGAGTCACTTTCTGACTAAGGTGTGGGTCTCCAGTCAGGCATCCATCACAAGCAGCAAGAGGAAGAGACAGCTGGTCACTCAATGATAACCATTCCATGTACAAGACCTATTAGACCTAATTTGACTATTAAATCTAGAAATAAGAACAAATCTGGGCATAGACTCTGTGGTTTGATTTTTGTTATTGTGATTGTGGAGATCCAGCTCCTTGTGGACACCTGGAAGTTATACTTGCCCCAGATTTTTAAATCAAAAGCAAGTGCCTGGAACTTTGTAGCTCTCTGTCAGTTCTCTGATTGGCTCCTTCTGCCCGTGACCTGGGATCCTGGCCCCCTTACTAGTCTTGCTAATTTGTTATTCTCACTCTGGCCAAATATCTGAGGTCTCTTTTCCATGCCTGGCTTCGTCACTGCCACCCCAGTACAACACCTGAATAGATGTCGATAACATTTTATTTTAAAGAGCAGGGTCTGGATTCTTTCTATTGGGCTTCTTATAACATACCCCCAGAGGGTTTCCAGTTCCATATATTCATCAGTTCTCTCTTTTGTCTCCTGCCCAATTAGAGTCTGCTTAATAGAGAGTCTTGGATAATAATATGGCACAAATACAAGCATGTGATCTAGATGTGGGGAGTTGGAGAAGGTTTCTTGGAGGAAGAAAAGCTAAACCAAGACCTGAAAATAATCAGAAGAGCCAGCCAGAGGAGAGGGAGAGCTGCTCTAAAGTTCAGGAATGAGAAGAGTGAAGGAACACAGCATGACTAGATCATAGATTTTGAGGGTTGAGGCTCAAGATGAAAGTGAAGAGACAATAAGCAAGAGTCATATCATGCTGGGCTTCATAAACTCTGATAATGATTTCAGTATCTTAAAAGCAATGGGGAAAAATAATGCTAATGAGATGATGGTGGCCTAAATTAGGGTGGTGACCATTTTAGTTAGAATCAACAGATGGTGGTGGTGTTGGGTATAGGTAGTAAAGGAGAGAGCAGCTACTAGCAAACGTTAGGGTTAGGGTTAGGGTTAGGGTTAGCAGCAAGAAGCTTGTTGGTGACCTTGAGCAATTTGAATGAGGTGCCGGGCATAAATAAGGTAAGGTTGTAGAGGGTCAAGAAGTGAGTACCAGGTGAGAGAGTGGAAGATGGAAGTATAAAATATCTTAAAAAGTATAAAAATCTCCAAAAGTTAAGCTATGAAGTAGAGGAGAAAGACAGAAGGGTAATTAGCAGGGAAAATGGGGACAAAGGAAAGGTTTATCTTAAGAAAAGAAAGTAGCACTTAAAATTTATAGTTGAAAGTACAGGAAAGAAAGGGGAGATATCCAATAAAGAGAGACCTTGATAGATGAAAGATGATGGAATTATTTGTTCTTGGAGAATATTTCTCTGAAAATTTGAGGAACTCTATGAAGGAACTGAGGAAGTGAACCATGTGGACACTAAGGGCAAAGTGAGCAAAACAAAGAAAACGGCCAAGTATGAAGTCCCTGAGGTAGGAACATCTTTCACTGCTAAAGGCATAGCAAGAAGACTGCAAGCCGGCGTGGTGTGAGTGAGGGGAGCGTGGTCGGAGCTGAGATCAAAGGGGCAGTGGTAAGTATATTTTAGAACTCCGCTTAGACCATGGAAAGGGCTTTGGATTTGCTCTGAGTGGGATGGGAAGCCACTGGGAAGTTTAGCAGAGCAGTGCTGAGTTTGATTTGGGAGTAAGGACATCTCTCCTATGATGATAGGAAGAGGATGGCGAGTTCCTAAATTAGAGCAAGGAGGTTGCAGTTAATTCCCACTCAATTTCTTTCTACTGAGACTTGTGAAGTGTGAGAGATGCAACAGAGTGAATAGTGTCAGAATAACACTGAAGTGAAGCATTTCTCGAGTGACAGAGGTAAGGACCTCGGAAAATCCACAATGAGACAATGGCAAAAGTGCTCAGAATCAACTTCACTGTAACGTTTCATACTAACCAAAGAGCTGCAGTAGTTTGAGTGTTTATTCAAGGAAAACAGCTGAATGTAGGTAAAAATAAAAAGCTTTGGGACTTACCCCATTCCTATCACCCTTGCCCCAGCTCCTGGGTAACTGGAAATCAACAGCCGCACCGTCACAGTGAAAACCAGCAGCCCAGCAGCCACGGTCTCGAGAGAGCACAGGATGGGAATGGAGCTCCCCTAAAGCCCAGTTCACAGATACTGTCACTCTGACCTGCCTGATAGCGCCTGGATAAGCTCTGTTTGAGGATCTTGTCTTTACTCAACTTGATTAAGGGCTTACTCAACATGAACAGCCCTAAGACCAGGCATTTGTAGAATACAATTAGTGGCAGTTACTTAGCATAGCCGCTGCCTAAGGCAGCAATACCATCTGGGGCTAATCAGAGGTTACCAGAAAATTCAAAAGGAAAAATTGGGAAATGAGATGTTCATAGGGGACTTCGAAAAGCTCTGAGATCGCTGGAATTCTAGAAGGACATATTCATGTGCAGGGCTGTGCACACACTCAGGAAAGACCTCAGGTGACCCACCCTCTCACCTCTAGCTGACTTGGAGGCTCTGCACAAGCAGGAAGGGAAGAGGACGGTATAGTTAAAATGTGCATGCTGCAGCATGGATAACTTACCCCATACACAGACCCCCCCTTAGGAAAGGATAGACCTAGCAGCTCAAGGTATTGAAGGAAACCTCTGTTCAGTCACTCGCTGCACAGTAAGATAACTGAACAGAGACTTCATTTGTTATATGCAAGAAAAAATACAGATTTTTAAAGAATTAGTCAAGGAAAGTCACTAAATAAAAACTAGCAACAATAATAATAAACAGCAACAACAAACCCTGGAGCGGGGATTGGGAATCTGATTTCCAGAGATTCTACATTTTGTTATTTTAAATGTCCAATTTTCAACCAAAAATGACAACATAAAAATATGCCTCTCACATGCAAAAGGCAATCAGTAGAAACTATCTCTGACAAAGCCCAGAAATTAGACTCAACTGACAAAAATTTTAAATAAACTGTCATAAATATGTTCGGAGAACTAAAGAAAACTATGTCTAAAGAACTAAAGAGCAATACCTCTCCAAATAGAGAAGACCACTAAAGAGAGAGAAATTATGAAATTATTAAAAAAGAACAAATAGAAATTTGTGGAGTGCCAGAAAGAACAAGAGCTGAAGTGAAAAATTCACAAGATGATGTTAACAGACCTAAGCTGACGGAAGAAGGAATCAGCAAACTAGAAGGTCAGCTGAGATTATCCAGTCTAAGGAACAGATAGAAAAAAGAAAAACAGAGCTTTGGAGTCCTATAAAATACAACCTGTGTACAAAGGGGGACTCAGAAGAAATTGGAGAAAGAGAAAGGGACAGAAAGAATATTCTAAAGTTCCAAATCTGATGAAAAAAATCCAAGAAGCTCAGTAAGCTCTAAGTAGGATTAACTCAGAGATCCACATCTGGACATATCACAGCCAGACGATAAAAAGGCAAAGAAAAGATCCTGATCAGATAGAGAAGTAGAAAGATCCTGACCACCTCCTCCCACACACACCATGGCTGCAATTACATACAGAGCAACTATCTCTAAGAACAACCTGAAGATAGCAGAACGCTTTTTCCACAGTTAAAGATACAAAGAAAGAGACACTGAGAAGGGTAGGAACGGTAGAGACATGGTTTGGTTGGGACCCACACCCCCAGCATGACAATCTACTAGTGGGGTTTCAGGCCCCCCAGGATGAATACTACCTGTGCTGGGAACCTTCACGGGGAACACCAGCCGCCAGAATGTTTGGCTTTGAAAGTCAGGGGCTTATCTCTGGGAGAGCTAGAAAACTGAAAAAAAAAAAAAAAAAACAAAAAAAAAACCCAAACCTGAGACTCCACCCTTAAAGGGCCCATGCACAAACTCCCTGGCTCTGACACTCAGTCTGAAGACAGCAGTTTGAACAGGGCTTGGGCTATACGTGAAGGGGATCTACTGACTAACTTACACCATTTGCCAAATCTGTAGAAACGTTCTCCAGGATTAGAAATACTGGCAGGTGCCATTTTTTTTTTTTTACTTCATTCTGCCTAGTTGACCCATTGCTGGCAGGTACTAGTTTTTTTTTGTTTGTTTGTTTTGTTTTTTAAGAGAGAGAGAAAGAGAGACCTCACACATGAGCAGGGGAAAGGCCAAGGCCTGCCCAGAGGGAGCTGGATGCAGGGCTCAATCCCAGGACTCTGGGATCATGACCCCGGCCCAAGGCAGATGCTCAACCTACTGAGCCACCCAGGTGCCCCTGGCAGGTACTAGTTCTGATACTCTCCATCTACCTTGCTAGCACCACTCACCCTGCCCTGGAATCCCCCTACAGGTCTGCCAAGCCCAACCTGCTCACTCCCGTAGGTGCCCTCCCAAAGTGACTCCTAACCTGCCATACTCAAGGAGGCGGCCTCAGCTGGGACCAGCAGCCTCTGAAACCAGCTCTCATCCTGCCACGCACAACAGATGGCCCCAACTGGACATGTGCCACTCCCAAATGGCTCTTACTTTGGAGCAGGGTGGGGGAACCAGTCCTGCACACCACTGTGCCTATAACAGTCATGGGTGAGCATCACAGCCAGGCAGGTTGGGGGCCAGCCCCTCACACCAGCAGGCCTGCAGCAGCAGAGGCCCATCCACAACAGGAGGGTACAGCCTACACACAGAGGCAAAGGATATCCCTAGAGGGCCTTGTTCTAGTGGCCAGAGGAGATTGTGCTTCTGGGCCCTACAGAGTGACTTCCACATATGGCCACTCACTCAAGACCAGGAGGTGGCCTACTTAACACATAGAAGCAAATGCAAAGAATCAGCCAAATGAGGAGATAGGAGTGTGTTCCAAATGAAAGAACAGACAAAACCACAGAAAATTAGGTGAAACAGAGATAAGCAATAAGCCTGACAAGGAGTACAAAGTAATAAAGATGCTCATCAAACTCAGGAGAAGAATAGATAAACACAGTGAGAACTTCAACAATGAGATAAAAAAAATATAAAAAGACTCAATAAGAGCTAAAGAATACAATAACTGAAATGAAATAGACACTACAGGGAATAAAAAGCAGATTAGAAAATGCAGAAGAATGGATCTGCAATCTGGAAGACAGGGTAATGGAAATCAGCCATGTTGAAAGATGAAAGAAAAAAGAATTTTAAAAATGAGGGTAGTTGGGGTGCCTGGGTAGCTCATTTGGTTGAGCATCCAGCTCTTGATTTCAGCTCAGGTCATGATCTCAGGTTCATGGGGTTGAGTACCCCATCAATCAGGGTCTGCACTTAGCAGGGGGTCTGCTTCTCTCCTTCTTCCTCTGCCCCTCCCCCTACTCTCTCTCTCTCTCTCTCTCACACACACACACACACACACACTCTCAAAAATAGATAAATAAGTTTTTTTAAAAAGTGAGACTAGGGTGCCTAGGTGGCTCAGTTGGTTGAGCAACTGCCTTCGGCTCAGGTCATGATCCTTGAGTTCTGGGATCAAGTCCCACATCGGGCTCCCGGCTCTGCAGGGAGTCTGCATCTTCCTCTAACCTTCTCTCCTCTCATGCTCTCTCTCACTTTCTCTGTCTCTCAAATAAATAAATAAAATCTTTAAAAAAAATTTTTAAAAATGCCTTTAAAAAAAAAAAAGTGAGACTAGTTTAAGGGACCTCTAGAACAACATCAATCAGGCTATCATTCTCATTATAGGAGTCCCAGAAGAAGAAGAAGAGAGAAAGAGGCAGAAAACCTCCATTACCTAAGAAAGGAAACAGACATCCAAGTCCAGGAAGAACAGAGTCCCAAACAAGATGAAAACAAAGAGGTCCACACCAAGGAACAAATAACTAAAATGTCAAAAATTAAAGAGAGAATCTCAGAAGCAGCAGTATAAGGCAACATCTGTAAGGCTATCAGCTGATTTTCAGCAGAAAGTATGTAGGCCTGAAAGGACTGGCATATATTCGAAGTGCTGAAAGAAAAAAAACCTACAATCAAGAATATTCTTCTTGGCAAGACTGCCATTCAGAATTCAAGGAGAGGTAGAGAGTTTTCCCAACAAAATAAAAGGTAAAGGAGTTCACCACCACTACACTGAACTTTCTAGAACTGTTAAGGGACTTCTCTAAGTGGGAGGACAAAAGGCCACTAGAAATAAGAAAATTCTGAAAGAAAAAAAATCTCACTAAAAGCAGACCAACAGTAAAGGTAAATGAATCAACCACTTATAAAGCTACTATGAGGATTAAGAGACAAAAGTAGTAAAATGAACTACATATATAATAATGAGTTAAGGAATACACAAAACCAAAACTATGTAAAATATGACACCAAAACAAAATGGGGAGGGGAATAAAAACTGCTTTTAGAATGTGTTCAAACTTAAGTAACCATCAACTTAATACAAACTGCTATATATATAAGTTGTTACATATGAACCTCATGGTAACCACAAAAACCTATAATAGATGTACAAAAAATAAACAGAAAAGAATCAAAACATAACAATAAAGAAAGTCATCAAATTACAAAGGAGGACAGCAAGAGAAGCGGTACTAAAAGAACAACCAGAAAACAATTAACAAAATGGCAATAAGTATATACCTATCAGTAATTACTTTACATATACATGAACTAAATGTTCCAATTAAAGACCTAGGGTAACTGAACACGTAAAAAAAAAAAATCTGTAAGCTGCCTGTAAGAGACTAACTTCAGACCTAAAGATAAACACAGACTGAAAGTGAAGGGATGAAAAAAGATATATGTAAATGGAAACAAAAAGAAAGCTGGGGTAGCAATACTGATTCAGACAAAATAGGTTTTAATGTGAGAGGGAAGGGAAGGGTGAATTGGAGGAAATCAGAGGGTCGATGAACCAGGAGAGACTGTGGACTCTGAGCAACAGACTAAGGGTTTTGGAGGGGAGGGGGTGAGGGGTTGGGCTAGCCTGGTGGTGGGTAGTGAGGAGGGCACATATTGCATGGAGCACTGGGTGTGGTACATGAATAATGAATCTTGTAACACTGAAAAAAATAAAAGTATTTGGGAAAAAAAAACAACAAAATAGACTTTAGAACAAAGACTGTGACAAGACAAAGAAGAATGTTACATAGTGATAAAGATATCAATCAAACAAGAAACATAAGAATTGTAAATATCTATGCACACATTGTGGGGGCACCTGAATATATAAAACAAATATTAAGAGATATAAAAGGAGAAATTGACAGTAACACAATCATAGTAGGAAACTTTAACACTCCACTTACAAAACAAAATGTCTCAATGTCTAAATAAATTCAAGAAAGTTCATCATCTTTTCTGAGCACAATGATATGAAACTAAAAATCAATAACAAGAAAAAAAAACCCTGGAAAAATACAAACACATAAAGGCTAAACAATATGCTATAAGAAATCAAAGAAGAAATTAAAAAAATGGGGGGGGGCAAGATGGCGGAGAAGTAGGAGATCCTGCAGCAACCGGTCCCCAAAAGTGAGCTGGAAATCTACCAGAACACGCTGAACACCCATGAAATCACCCTGAGGAGAAAGATTTCTCACTCCGGGATCTCTCCGAGAGCAGAAGACAGCAGTGGAGAGGTA
>CM052807.1:10204012-10233167 GCA_028533885.1 Nasua narica
ATTATCTTATGGTCTCACTTACATGTGGAGTATAAAGAAAATCATGGAGGGCATCATGACAAGGAAGGCAAGGGCGAATGGGGGGAAATCGGAGGGGTGATGAACCGGGAGAGACTGTGGACTCTGAGCAACAAACTGAGGGTTTTGGAGGGGAGGGGGTGGGGGGCGTGGGTGAGCCTGGTGGTGGGTATCGAGAAGGGCACGTATTGCATGGAGCACTGGGTGTGGTGTATGAACAATCAATCTTGTAACACTGAAAAATTAAAATAAACATATTTGGGGAGGAAAAAAAAAAGAAATAAAAAAATACCTTGAGACAATGAAAATGCAAGACAATGCTCCAAAATCTAAGAGATTCAGCAAAAGCAGTTTTGAGAGAAGTGTTTATAGCAATACAGGCCTATATCAAGAAAGAAGGATATATGACATTCTTGGTTCTCATCACTAAATGCCAATGATGTCCCCTTCCTATCATTTTGAAAATGAAATGTCTTTTGTAATACTTCTGTATTATGAGTATTGCCTCATTGAGAACCACTAATCTAGATGTCCTGTTACTGGATATTAAGACTGAATACAGTACAAGAGGCAAAATCTCCAAATCATTTCTGTAGTCTTGGTACTTCTGAGCTTTAGTCATAATAATGGGGGAAAAGCTAATTCTATTCTATATTTAACTTTATAACCATTCTAATATTCTGGAAGGAAGACTTTAATGATCCCTTTAATGAGAAAACAAACAAGTAATAGACTATCAGGAAAAAAAGCCTTGAATGTTCACAGTCAATTAATGTCAGAACTTGCTTTCTAACTTGGCTCTTATTCAATGTTGCAGATAATGTTATCTTTTTCAAAGAAAGTGGGAACAACACAGTTCAGCTGGATAGCATGGTTCTAAATGACGTGCAGCCCCACTCAGAAGAGTGTTGCTCACTCTGCCTATGGCTCCATCTACTAGAGAAAACAGCGATACATGTTGGCCACTAACTCAGTGCCCAAATCACGTCTTGGAAGATGGAGACGTGACCCCACAAGATGCTGTCTGTGCCGTACTGGCATCTTACCTGCAATGTCAGCAGGTCATTCCACTGTCCTTTCAGGATGGCTGCCTCTCGGTGATGCAGTTCAGGGTTCAATATCTACAAAGCAATCAATGTGATAAATGTAAACAAATGGAGGATAAAAATCATGATCATTTCAATAGATCAGAAAAAGCATTTGGTAAAATTCAACATCCACTCATGATAAAAACTCTCAACAAAGCGGGTATAGAGGGGAAACTACCTCAATACAGAAACAGCCATAAATGACAAACGAACGGCTAACATCGCACTCAACTGTGAAAAGGTGAAAGCTGTTCCTCTAAGATGAGGAACAGGACAAGGATGTCCATTCTCACCACTTTTATTCAATATAGTACCGGAAGTCTTAGCCACAGCAATCAGATGAGAAAAAGAAATAAAAAGCATCCAAATTGATATCACAAAGTGGTGAGAGCCTTGGTTTTCCTTTTTGCCTCATATATCCCAGACTTGGAGCTGAAGAATCTAGCAACCCAGAAACATCAATAGGCAAAGGCAAAAAGAAGCCTCAACATAAGCCTGCTCTCAGCTGCCAACATAACAGGATAGGAGAAGCCTAGCAAGACCGAAATACTTGGACAATAACCACTCTACTCCAGCTAAACACCTAGAAAAAACTATGGCTCCATTCCCACCAATACCATTATAGTTCAAGTGAGGAGTCCTGACTTCTACACTCAGAAGGCTGAGTGCCCCAACACTCCTGCTGGGGTGTCGTCAGAAAAGGCCCAGTAGTGACCCAGGACTTTCATTCCCACCAGCCAGGAATGAAGCCCAGGTGGTAGCAGTGGGGATAATGTGTGAAGCCTGAACTTCCACCCCCAATGGGAAGTAACAAGGCACTCCTTCCCCTCCCTGCTGGGGGAGTGTCAGAGGAGGCTACTGGAGAGCTAGGACTTTCACCATTTTTTAGTGAAAACAAGGCCACCCCCTAGTTGTGTCTTTGGACACCATGTGGGAACTAGAACTCCCACCACACAGCAATATCCAGGAACACCTCACTGGGGACAATGGAGACTGCATGGGGAATCTGGATTTCTACCTACACCTGACATAATGAGGCAGTGCCACTCCATTCTCTGCCAGGTGGTGTCAGAGAAAGCCAATTAAAATAGAAGGTTTAAAGAAGAGCCAGAATGTCTTTTATATTAAATGTCCAAGTTTTAATTAAAAAATCATAATACCAAGAACCAAGAAGGTCTCAAACATAATGGAAAAACACAATCAACAGGTGACAACACTGAAGTGAAAGAGAAGCTAGAATTATTGTCAGGTATTTCAAAGTAACCATGATAAAAATGCAAATACAAACATTCTGGAAACAAAACAAAGTCTAAGAAAAGAAATAAAAAGTTGCAGAAATGTGAAGAATCAAACTGAAATGCAGAAGAATCAAACTGAAATATGAGAAATAAAAAATATAATAACCAAAACATAAATCTCAGTTGATAAATTCAATAATCAAAGGGAGGGACAGAGGAAAGAATCAGCAAATGGGATGATAAAACAATAAAAATTAACCAATCTGAACAACAGAGAAAATAGAAATGGAAAAAATGAAAAACCCTTCAGAGGTCTGTGGAACAAGAGATCTAAATATAAGTTATCAGAAACCCAAAGAAGAAAAAGAAAGTGGAATTGAAAAAGTACTCAAACAAATAATGGCTCAAGCTTCCCAAATTTGGTAAGAGACATAGTTCAAGAGCTAAGCAAACCACAAACAGGAAAAAGCCACAGAAATCAATGCCATGCTGCATTAATATTAAGTTCCTGAAAATTAAAGACAAAAAAAAAATATTGAAAGCAATCAGAGGAAAACAAAACTTTACTTACAGGGGAACATCCAATTACAGCAACAGTACATTTCTCATCAGAAACCATGAGGCCAGAAGAAAGTGACAAATATTTTCCAAGTGTTGAAAGAAAAGTACTGTCAACTCAAATCTTACACCCAACAAAAATATACTTCAGGAATTAAGGGGGAACCAAGGTATTCTCGAATTAAAGAAAACTAAGAGAATTTGTCACAGGAGACTTAATTTAAAAAAAATGTAGCTAAAGGAATTTCTCTAATCAGAAGGAAACACTTAAAGAAAGAACTCTGGATCATCATCAGAAAGAAAAAACAAAGTAAGCAAAAGTGTGGGTATATAAATAGGCTTCTCTTATTGAATTCTCTAAATCATATTGAGTGTTTGAAAGAAAAATTCTAACATTCCTTGATGTGTTTCTAAATGTATATAGAAAAAAAGAAAAAAATGTATATAGAAAAATACTTAAGAAAATTAAATTAACTTAAAGGTAAAAAGATGTAAGGGAGGTGAAGAGTTTTATATTTCACTTGAACTGGTATATTGTTGGAACCAGTAGACTGTGATAAGTTATGTATATACAACATATTACCTAGGACAACAACTAAAAACCCATACAGATACACTCAAAGATCCTATAGATAAATTAAAATGAAATCATAAAATGTGTTCAAATAACTTGCAGAAAGGCCAGAAAAAGCAGAGAGGACTGAAAAAAACATGATCTAACTACATTCTGTCAACAAAAATTCACTTCAGTATATGTAATGATATAGGCAGAATGAAAATAAAAGAATGGAAAAAGGTATATCATACAAATATTAATTAAATGACAGCAGAGTGGCTTAATTAATATCAAATAAAGTAGATTTCAGGGCAAAGAAAATGTTATCAGGGACAGAGAAGGATATTACATAATGGTAAAAGATCAATCCACCAAGAAGACCTAGCAATCCAAAATATGTCTGACCCAAAAAACAGGACTCTGATGATGTCAAACTAAAACAGCTGAAAGAGGAAGTAGACAACTCCACAATTACAGTTGGAGACTTCAAAGTCCCTCTCCCAACAACTGATAGAATAACTAGACATAGAAACTATAGAACTGAAAATACTACCAAACACCAGGATATAATCCATATTTTTAGAGCATTCCCACCCAACAATATCAGAATACATTCTTTTTAAGCACCCATGAAACATATGCCAAGACATCACATCCTGAGCTATCAAACTTCAACAAATTTTAAAAAATTAAAATCATAAAAATATATTCTCTAATCACAATGGAATCAAACTAGAAATCAGTAACAAAAAGATAACTGGCAAATCTCCGAAAACTTAATAACAACAACACATTTCTAAACAAACCAAAGAAAATACATTGAACTGAATGAAAATAAACATACACTATAACAAAACGTGTGGGATGCAACTGAAGCAGTGCAAGAGGGAAATACGTATCACTTAATGCATACATTAGAAAAAAGGGAAAATCTCGAATTAATAATCTAAGATTTTGCTTTAAGAACTAAACAAAGAAGAGCAAAGAAAGCCCAAAGCAAATAGAGGGAAGTAAATAATAAAGTTTAAAGAAGAATAAAATTGGAAACAAAAAATATATCAAGAAAACCAATTAAAAATTAGTAAGATCAATATTAATCTTTGAAAAGGTCAACAAAACTGACAAAAGGTAAAAAGAGTAAAGTCACGAGTTACCAATGTGAGGAATGAAATAGGAAGCTATCACCATGGGCCCTATAGACATCAAAAGGATAATAAAGGAACACTATGAATAATTTTACATACATAAATTTGACAACTTAGGTAAATCAATTCTTCAAAAAACAGAAATGTAATTCATCAATTATAAAATAGATGAGGGGAAGCTGGGGGACTCAGTTAAGCATCCAACTCTTGATTTCAGCTCAGGTCATGATCTCAGGGCTGTGAGATTGAGCCTCAGGCTTCATGCTGGGCATGGAGTCTGCTTAAGATTCTCTCTACTTCTCCTTTTGCCCCTACCCCTCCCTCTCCAAAAAAAAATAGACAATTGAGTATCCCTTATAATTATTAAGAGAATGGAATTCAAATTTAAAACTGTCAAGGAAGAAATCTCCGGACCCAGATCATTTCATAAAAAAATGTTGTAAAACACTAATACCAACTGTACAAGTCTCTTGCAAAAAAATATAAGAGGGAATACTTGCCAATTCAGTGTATTAATCTCTTATTAGACCCTGATATCAAAACCAGATAAAGTCAATTAAAAAATACTACGGAGCAGTATCTCTCATGAATATAGACAAAAATCTTTAATAATTTCAGCAACATATAAAAATACATGTATGCATGACCAAATGGCATTTATTTCAAGGATGCAAAGTTGGTTCAACTTTCACAAATCAATGTACCAGCACATTAATAGACTAAAGTAGAAAAATCACATGATCATATCAACTAATGTAGAAAAACTATTTTCTACACCCATTTATGATAAAATCTTTCAGAAAAATAAGAGAGGGGGAACATACTCCATTTGATAAAGAATGTTATAAAAACTTCACTTAACATCACAGTTAATGATGAACGTGAATTTTCTCCTCTAAGATCTGGAACCAGGCAAGGATGTCCGCTCTGGTGACTCATTCAACATAATGCTGGCAGTTCTGTTCAGTGCAATAAGGCGGAAAGGGGAAGGGGAAGGGGAGGGGGAGGGGGAAGGGGGAAGGGGGAAGGGGAAGGAAAGGGGAAGGAAAGGGGAAGGAAAGGGGAAGGAAAGGGGAGGGAAAGGGGAAGGAAAGGGAAAGGGAAAGGGAAAGGGAAAGGGAAAGGAAAGGGAAAGGAAAGGGAAAGGAAAGGAAAGGAAAGAGAAAGGAAAGAGAAAGGAAAGGAAAGAGAAAGGAAAGAGAAAGGAAAGGAAAGGAAAGGGAAGGGAAAGGGAAAGGAAAGGAAAGAGAAAGGAAAGAGAAAGGAAAGAGAAAGGAAAGAGAAAGGAAAGAGAAAGGAAAGAGAAAGGAAAAAGAAGGAAGGAAGGAAGGAAGGAAGGAAGGAAGGAAGGAAGGAAGGAAGGAAGAAAAAGAAAGAAAGAAAGAAAGAAAGAAAGAAAGAAAGAAAGAAAGAAAGAAAGAAAGAAAGAAAGAAAGAAAGAAAAGACATACAAATATAAAAGGAAAAAATAAAGCCATCCCTATTTACAGATAACATGATAGTCTGCATAGAATATCCCAAGGAATCTATGAAAGAACTAGAACAACCAAAGGAGTTCATAACTGTCACAGGTTATAAGAGAAAGATGAACTATTATGATCTATATACTATTTATGATACTATATATGATCTATACACTAATAATGAACATGTAAACACAAGAATTAAAAATCCAATGCCATTTAGAGTCACTTAATGTATTAGATACTTAGGTGTAAATCTTTCAAAAGCTGTATGGTACTGGTATGCCAAAAACTACACAATACTGATGAAATAAATAAAAAATAATCTAAAAGTGGAGAAACATACTAGGTTCATGGATTGCAAGACTCAACATAATAAAGATGTCAGTTATCCTTAAATTGAGATACAGGTTTAATGCAAGTCTTCCCAAAATTCCAGCAAGACTTTTTGTAACTATAGACAAAAGTATTGCAAAATTTATATGGAAAGTCAAGGAACTTAAATAACTTAATTTCTTTTTGGAAAAAGAAGAATAAAGTATGAATAATTATTCTACCTGTTTTAAAACTTATTTTAGAGTTATGGTGATCAAGACTGTGTGGTAGTTTTGGAAGAACAGACACATAAACTCATGGTGTAAAATAAAGAACTCAGAAACAGACCCATAAAAAATGTGCTTGACTGATTTTAGAGAGAACTGAAAAAGCAATTCAATTAAGGAAAGATAGCCTTTTTAACAAATGGAGCTGGAACAGTTAGACATTATGGGCAAAAGAAAAGAAAAAAAAAAAGAAAAACTCTTGACCTAAATTTTACACTTTACATTGATCAAAATGGATCAGTCCTTAATGTAAAATATCAAACTACATACACATTTAGGGGAAAAAAAATAGGATAATCTTCAGTTCTCTGGTGAGTTCTTAGAGTTGACACCAAAACCATGATCCCTAAAACGAAACTGGGCAAAGTGGATTTCATTAAAATTAGACTCCATATAAGACTCCACTAAGAGGATAAAAAAAAGTTACAAGAGTGGGAGATAATTTTTGCAAGCCACATATCTGACAAATGACTAGTGTCTTGAATGCATAAAGAATTCTCAAAATTCAACAGTAAAAAACAAACAAAAAAAAACAAAAAAAAATCCAACCAGAGGCATCATCTAGAAAATAATTCATAAGCTGAACTTTATCAAAAACTTCTGCTCTGGAAAAGACACTGACAAAAGAATGAGAAGATAAACCACAGGCTGGGAGAAAATATTTTAAAAGATTTATCTGGTAATGGGCTGTTAATCAAAATGGGTAAGAAACTCTTAAAACTTAAAAATAAGAGATTGAACAACCTGATTCACAAAAATAGGCAAAAGACCTGAACAGACACCTCACCAAAGATACAGAGATGATAAATAAGCATATGAAAAGATGCTCCATCATAAGTCATAAGGGAATTGCAAATTAGAATAACAATGAGATACCACCAAATACCTCTTAGAAGAACTGACATTTTGTTCAAAACAGTGACACTGCCAGACGTTGGCAAGGATATGGAGCAGCAAGAACATTCATTCACTACTGATGGGAATGCAAAATGACAGAGGCACTTTGAAAGACAGTTGGGCAGTTTCTTATAAAACTAAACTCCTACCATATGATCCAGCAAACGTACTCCTTGGTATTTACCCAAATGAGTTGAAAACTCACGTTCACACAGAAACCTTCACACACGTATTTATAGCAGCTCTGTTCATAATTGCCAAGACTTGGAAGAAACCAAGATACCCTTCAGCAGGCAAATGAACAAACTGTGGTACACCCAGACAGTGGAATGCTATTCAGTGCTAAAAAGAAATAAGCTATCAAACCATAAAAAGACATGAGGAAACTTAACAGCATATTACTAAAAGATACAAACCTGAAAAGGTTATATACTGTATCATCCCAACTATATGACCTTCTGGAAAAAGCAAAACTATGGAGACAAAAAAAAAAAATCCATAGTGAATAGGGAGGGAGGGTTGAATAGGGGGAGCACCAAGGACTTTTAGGACATTGAAACTACTTTGTATGATATAGAATATACAATACCAGGACTGAACTTGGACTTTGTAAACTATGGCCTTTGGGTAATTATGACACATCAATGTAGGTTCACTCGTTGTAACAAATGTACCCCAACATTTGGGAAATGTTGATACTGGGGGAGCCTATGCATGTGTAGCGGCAGGGGGTATAGAATAACTCTCTGTACTTTCTGCTCGATTTCACTTTGAACCTAAAACTCCTCTAAAAAATAAAGTCTAAGGGTGGCTGGGTTATTGACATTGGGGAGGGTATGTGCTATGCTAAGTGCTGTGAAATGTGTAAGCCTGATGATTCACAGACATGTACCCTGGCGCAATAATAATACCCTGGCGCAAATTATATGTTAATAAAAAATTTAAAAAGGAAAATAACAATAAAGTCTTTTAAAAATTAAACTTAAAAAATTTAACCCTGAACAATTCAAATATTAAATGGGAAATTGATATGAAGTGATATTTCACCAAAGAGGACATACGAAGGACAAATAAATGAAAAAATCGACCTCATTAGCCATTATAGAAATACAAATGAAAACCACAATAAGATATCATTACATACCTATCTAAATGACTAAAATAAAAAATAGTGACAATATCAAACACTGGGGAGGACACAGAGAAAATAGATTACCCATATATTGCTAATGGGAATGTAAAATGATACAATCGTTCTGGAAGATAGTTTGGCAGTCTACAGAATAAATGTACAATTACCATACAAACAAGCAATTGCATTCCTGGACATTTATCTCTGAAAAATGCAAACCATAATTTTGAAGGAAAATTGTATAAAGGGTACCTAAAATTTCCCTATTTCTTATAAGTGCATATAAATCTACAGTTACGTCAAAAATTTAAAGACTGCATAAAGCAATAAAACTGTTGATGGGTTTATAATATATAAAACCTTAATTTGTATGACAAAAATAGCGTGAAGGAAGGAACAGACAGAAGTATATTAGCTGGTATTAATTTGAGTTAGATTGTTTTAAATTGAGATGTTAATTATAATCCCTAGGAAAACCAAAAAGAAAATAAGTGGAAAAGTCTACTAAAAGAAATACATGGAAATTAAAATGGTCTATTAGAAAATATTTCTTTAAAATTAAAGAAGGACTACTGGAGAAATAGAGAAACAGAAGAGACATAAGACATTTAAAAGAAAAATAACAAAATGGCAGATAAAAATCCTACCTTAGCCAACATGCTAAATCTCCCTGCCACAGTGATTGTTTTAGTGATGGATACAAGACCCTGGTTGAACAAATATGGGGGTTAACATATTTAGTGATTGAGGAGTTCACTCTCCTACTGGCAAAGACAAAAGATGACTTGGCTAATGCTGGCCTTCATCCGGTGAGCTCAAGTAGAGCCAACCTAAGGATGTGGCTCGATGACATAAGAAAATGGATAACAGGGAAAAATAAACTGATTCTTGGCTGACATTGTTGAGTTGCCAAAGCTCCCAGTATTAGAACATAAATTACCTCTGGGTAGATAAACAAGACAAATTTGACCTGCAGGAGGGAGCATGGCTTTGCTATTAGAGGCTCCTTCATGTAAATAAAATGGCACCCCATTCTCCAAGCAGATCCAGCTCCATGCCTGAGTGGGGAAGCTGAACTCGGGTCCCACTTGCCTCCTTGCCCATGCTCCTTTGAGCAGTGCACAATCTACACATGTATATACTGGATCGCTGAAACTTGTCTGAAATGTGCTCATTCTCTGGAGTTTTGTTTTAAGACATAGTTGATATAGGATGTTACATTAGTTTCATCCTCGGGAGTTTTTACATGAATCAATGTATCTTCTTTATTGATTAACCCAATTTGAGTAAGTCTCTTCTATTACTTGCAATCAAAAGCATAACTCATACAGAATTTATCATAAAATGGGATGTTACACAGAATAGATTCTAAAATGTAGAAGAGACTGAGCTGAGAAGGTAGGCTAGAAGATAATGAGGATAATTCTATCTATTCCAAACAGGGAAGTTGGCAACTTTTGTATGTTACAACTGGTTAAAAAATCTCCTACTGCACTTTGGGACTCTGAGCACGTTTCTAGCAAGGCTATAGCATTAAGACATCTTGAAAAAAAAAATCAGGATTTTGGAGATTTTCAAAATATATTCCAACCTTGAGTTAGGTCTTATTTGAAGTGATACAAGCTTAGGCTGCAGGTAAGCCTTTCTGAAAACAGAGAGGAAATAAAAAATAATAGTTGCTGTCTTACCCAATCTCTGCTGAACTGTTTGTTTGGTCAATTAATATGCTCCATTCTTCTGTAAAACGTCCTGACAGCCTATAGTCCTCAGAGCGTTCGTGGCTATGGGTGTTACCCTTAACCCACCAACCATACCTGTTCCCACCAATTGAATTTTACAGCTGCCTAGTTCATCTCTTTTCCTAAACTTATTTATGCCAGTTACACTTATTGTAATTACGTACTTCAACTAAATATTATGGAATTACAGAAACCAATGAACAATAAATATGACAAAAGTAGGGCTTGTTTTTTCCCCCCTACGAAAATGAAATTAAATACTTTGGAATGACTTGATAAAAGTCAATTGCTTAAAAACTGCTCTCAGCTGTAAAAATTGGGGGAAATTGTAAAATTTAAAAGGATTTTTCTCTCATATACTTTACAAGGCTCGTGTGGAATTCTCACTCTACTTAAAAAAAATTGTAAATCTTAGATGCCTCAATGCATTACGGATTAAGGTTTATATGAGAAAAACCCACACTTGAAGAAAAGACCTTGGCCTCGCACCAAAGAATTAGTGAATGGATGAATGAAAATAAAGGGTTTATAATATTTATTATCCTTTTATATTTCCTTTTGAATTTAAATTGACCAATAAGCAGTTCTACTATGATGGTTAAGAGATTTCTTCTGCTGGTTTGGCTAAGAGATACTATTCTATGGAACTGGCTATCCATAGAGTCTGGTGGCCTGATAATCTGAAGCTTTTCAAGGTTAGAAAAGCTTAATTGTCCTTCACAAGCTGAAATTGGTGCCAGAGAAAACAGGAAGGTGGGAATTTCCTATAAAAGCAAATAAGCTTGGGCCTGAACACCCTCACCCTCTCTATACATTTCAAACACCTTAGGTTACGTTTCAGATGAATGGGGAAAACACACATTTTTAAGGAAATTGTATTCCAAAGAAGCCCCAGCCTGGCCAATAAATGATGACCTTAAGATCTAGTGTTAAGGGAAGAGACCTCTCTCTCCTTGTGGGCATACCGCTTGGTGATCATACTGCAACCATGAGGCCAACAAGAAGGAAGGCAGGGTACTGAGGGACATCACGGGGCTATAGATCAAGACTTGCCTGAAGTTTGCCCTGATCCTTCTTTTTTAATTATATAACCCAATAGAATTCCTTTACAGTTTGGATTTGGTTTTCTGTTTGTTTCCAAACAAATATAAAGAGTAGCCTTTTGACCTGAGAAATGGGGAGAGGCAGTGTCTAAAAGTGGATTAAAAAGTTCAATCAGATAAAATACATTTCTTCTTTAGAGGAATTTTGAGAAATGCAAGTTGTTTTTTTTTTTTTTGCAAGTTGTTTTTTGTTTTGTTTCTTGTGTCTCCCCCCACCCCCACATAGTGATGTTTCCAGAGATGTTTTAATGCTCCATTGATCTGAGTGCTCCTCAAAGGTTGGTGCCATGGACAACTGCCCAGCTGGACTTCCACTTAACCCGCCTCTGATGTTGTTATAAAGTGTGCTCTACCCAAAGGCCAGCGGATGAGTTACAGCAGGACACCCAGACTACAAGCCAAATGGGTCCTTTAAAAAACGTATATGGCCAAACTGAAATATTACTTTAAGTAATGCAGCAGAGCAATATTGTCAAGACACAAGGAGCAGTCAGGGGCGAACATACTCACTTTGAGCAAAGGCACTGTGCAGCAGGAGAGTTCTGTGATCACAGTGTGACACAGGTCCCTCCCAGTGGGACGTTCTCAACTGAACATAAGGAAGAATGTCCATGTGCTAATATACACAATGGCTGTGCTGGTCCCAAGCCCATTTTCCATGAGATCCATTCCTCATTCCTCCTCTACTCTGCTCTGCAGGAAGGGTGAACCCTGCAGGCTGGTCCCCAGGCTGGGAATGGTCAGTGAGGACCCTTGTAGGAGATAGGGGGAGGGAAGACAGAGAAGCCAGGTATTTCTTCCCTTTCTGTCCCTGGCAACACCTGATGCAATAGCTGAGACATTCCCAGCTCCCCTCTGATCACCGTCACCCTTTGCCTCCTCACACTGGTCCAGGGGTAATGGTGGCCTCTTGGTGGTGTTAATCTATGGGTTGTGTCCCAGTCTGAAGTTGGGCATTTCAGCTCTGCCTTCCCCTGGGTGACCAGTTTCCTGCAACAGGCTCTGATATTTTAAATACTCAAGTGATTTCCTTCCCTAAGAAGACTGAAATAATATATAACTCAAAGTCCCAGGACAAAATTTCAGAAGGATGGGTCCAAAATATACTGTCCTATTGCTCTTCCATAGCTAAAGGATTTTAGCCTATTTGTTTCACATTTAATAAGTGCTCATGTTATTTCTTCCCTTTCCATTCTCAACATTTCTTCTATTTATGACTTAAAGTTACACTTGAACTTATAAATGGACTTTCTTGTTTTCTAGTTATTACATCTTGGCATAATACTTTCCAAACACCATTTTATTATGTTCCACACTTAAAAAGCCACCTGGATATTCTCCCTTTCTAGTCTTTTTGTTAAACTATCTTTAAGCCCCCTTGCGTGTTTTTGTAATGTGTAACACAGACTTTGTTACGATAGAAAAGTTTCAAAAGACTTGTGCAGCTGGGAACTTTTTGATGATTTCATTTTATAAGTCCTTTGGAATGAACGTGGGCATTAAGAGGCACAATGAATACAATATCAGTTTAACAAGATTTGAGTGGCCTTATTTTTACAGAGAAGTTAACATTTCTAGACATTGCGATTCCACCAGTGGCTTTCTCCATAATGTTTTAAAAATGGAATTTAGCAGACATATAAAATGGAAAAAAATAGAAGAGCTGTCATAAATCTTTTTTACTAAAGTGTTTTGCGATTGCTTCAGAAAGAAACAAGATGAGAAAGTCCAGGTGCTATTTGTTAAAGTATAGGGTTGATGTTTCACCATCTCAAAGGGATATAATGAAAGAAACTAAAGAACAGAGGTCACATGTTTGACGGTAACTCACCAGAGAAATCAGGTCCATCTGGCTTCTCCACAAGACACAGGAATGTATGAAGCCAAAGCAATGAAAAGTGCACAGCATTGCAGAATGCACCAGACCCTCCCCGCTCTGTGGCAGGTCCCAGTCTGCCCCCATCCTGGCCACGGTACTGCCCCATGTGGGTCACAACAGGGGAACAGGAGGGCGGGCTGTGGAGGTGGATCTGCTTACTTTTATGATAACCTGCTGTGGCAATCACCTCAGCCACCTGACTAACAGCATCTCCTGAAAGGAGATCACTTGGCCACCTCACTTGGGCTGGGAAGGTTAGGAAGATCTCTTAAGCACTGCTTCCCCCTCTGCATTCTGTAAGCTGATAAACACCCAGAGACTTCATTGATGAGCTGTGCCTTTGGACCAACTCTACTTCTTCATAGATATCTTTTCTTTTTATGATCTTTGGTTTAGTAGACAGCTTGCCCTTCACCCTCTGAAAACTACTTAAAAATCATTTAATAGCCTGACTTTTTAAAAGACAATATACTTTTAGAGCTTTTATATATCAGTCTATATGCTCTTTCACACTCTTTTTAAATGTGTAATAGTCTTTCACATGGATACTGTATTTAAGCCAGTGTCATACTGAAAAAGAAAGACTACAATACTTTCTCCCCAAGGTGTTGTTTTTCCAAATGTAGCTTTATTTATTGATTTTCATGCCTTATTGAACTTTCTATGTACTGACTTAAGTACAGAGCTAAGTTAATTAAATACTTTTGCAAAGGAAAATATAGAATTGACTATATTGCAAAGGAAAATGTAACTGACTAGACTGCCAAGTAATACACGAATCATGTTAAATATTTGAATTGTAAGTAGTACTAGAAGTTGCCTCTAATAAATCTTTAGCATAGATGATGAAAAAATTTTTAAAAAGAAAACTATGATTATCATCATGATACATAAATAGCTATGTGTTCCACACACAAAACTGAATGTGACTTACAGATCTGTTATAAAATTCAGGATCAGTTATAGAAGTTAACTTCCCAGCTTTACTAAGAATAGGACATATTTTAAAATCTCTGATCCCAGAAATCTCTGCTGGAAAGCTAGAGATTTCACCTAGTTGTAGACTACAAGGTAAGGCCCTCTTGTTCTCTTCTTTCAATGCTAGTATATCTCTAGTCTTCTAGGATGCTGGGAGAAAAGTATACCCATGGAGTTCCCTCTAACCTTCGTATGCTGGTATAATTCCTACTCTTGCCTTAACCTGATTCCTACACAAATACTCCCGAACTCTTCTTCTGTTTGCTGTGTGGTCTTCCATTTTGAACTTGCTCTCTTCTGGCCATGACTGATGATACCCTGCCATGGTATCATTTGGGATGATACCATCCCAAATTCAGAGAATTCCAGAGTTTGACTAATAATTTAGGTAGGTAACTTTGACTGGGCTCAGGTTCCAAATGACCCGATCACAGCAATTTAGTAGGAAGAAGTAGCATCACTTTTAGCATACCAGCCAAATAGTTTTATTTTACTGTGGAAGTTCCAGGTTTATAGTTCTTATCAATCAGTACCTTGAGAAAGGCAATTATGTGTAGTAATTTATTCTTGCAGCAAGTCACATAAAGATTTGTGAATGAAAATTCATTATCACCTCCTCTCACTCAACGTCTTATTCAATTCATTTTCAATGACTGAATGAATATGAGTTTTAAAAAATATAAACTTTTGTCTCCTTACGTTATATGTTGTAGAAACAATTAGAAAGAATACTCAATATTATTTAAACACCAAAGAATGTTTTAACTGATTTAATCAGATATTCAGTGAAATACAAAATTTCAAAGCTTTGTTGTCATTGCTTTAACTTTTGGATCAATTCTGAATCAGATGAACTTATGTTCGTTTGGCATGATTAATAGCAAGTTCTTTGGGGAAATTCTGAGAAATATAATTTCTAACTCATTCTTAACTCTGAGGCTTAACCAATTTTACTTCTCAAAGTACAGGCTTGATTTTTTAAGACAATTTACCCATTCCTCCTCTAAATGCTTATATAACTTGAGTTTGTGAAGTCCTGAATGTTCCTGGTTTAAAGCAATATGCAATAAAAGACAATATCAATGCTGCGCAAAGCAGTTTAAAAAACTCTTTAAATTATTTTGTATGATATGTATTCTACCACTAAGGAAAGCATTGCTATGGGATAATAAAAATGTTTATAATTTTTCAGTTTTTTTCAATTTATGCAGTCAACCAATTCCTCTCACATTATAAAGACCTATAAAAAAATCACCAATAGCCACAGTGTTTTATAATTATCACAAAATGGCTTTCTCAATAACTTATGAAAAACTTCCAGCCCAAAAGGATTGATTGAGGAAGTCAAGCATGAATTTTATAAGAAAGAGATTACAGTAGTCGTTTGAAATAACACATTTTCTGAAATAGTAAAATATAGATTAGTAAAATTTTCAGATTCCAACAATGCTAAAATCTCCCTCTAACAATAACTGTTAAATGTAAATATAACTGCCCTAGATAAATGATGGAGATGAATTATCTGGTAAAAATTGATTACATGTTAAACATTTGAAATTAAAAAAAACTTAGGAGTCTCTGGAAATAAGTATTGCCCTAGCAAAGCATTAGAAATCTGACTAGAAATAGTTCCCTAATTATGCCTATGAGTAAATGAATCTCCAACACTTTTTAAAAAAAGATTGAGGAAGCAATTATATTTAAATTTCTCAACAATAAAATATGCAATTACTACTCACTGGTAGGCTCTTTTGCTTCAATTTGAATAGCCACAAATTGCAAGTAAAGCACTCAATTCAAGTAATGACTAGAAACAGGAAATGAAAAAGTATCAATTCTAAAAGTAGTCATAAAGAGCACTATCATACTCATAGTATAAAACTTGAGAAGAATAGCAAAGAATTGATAGAGGGAACTATCACAATGTTCCTGTTTAGAACAATTATACAACACATACCTTTGCCCCAAGGACAATAATATGAAAACATTTTGCTTCTAATTTATACCAGTTCAAATTTGTATTTTAAAAGTTATTACTGGATAAAATGTTTAAAAGACAGACATTAAAATTTATAACATTCAGAAAATATCTACAAATTAATAGGAAAATGATCCAGAAAAGATTATGAAAACGGATAAATTAGACGAACAGCAATCACACAGAAAACCAAATGGTTAACAGAAGTAAGCAAATATGTTCAGCCTCATTAAATGTAAGATATCAGCAGATTAAATAATATTTTCAACAGATCAGCAAAATAAAGATTGATAGTATCCAGCATTGTCAAGGACATTGATATATAACCATTGGTAGGCTAAAAATTGATAGAATCCTCAGAAAGTCATGTGTAGTATGTCTAAAAAATTTTTTAAGTGCACATTCTCTTTGCCATAGCAGCCCCACTTTCTAGTGTGTGTGTGTGTGTGTGTGTATACATAAACATATATATATACTCCCTCCTACAAGCAATATGTATATTCACCTCCTCCCACAAACAGACAAAACAAAGCAACAACTACGTGTGATGCAACTCACTCTGAAAACAACCTGAACACTAACAGAACATATCTTCCATAGCTAATGATATAAAGAGAAGGCCACTGCTGCTATGAACATTGATATACATGTGGCCCTTCTTTGTACTGCATCTGCTTCTTTGGGGTAAACACTGAGTGTGCAATTGCAGGGTCATAGGGTAGCTCTATTTGCCAAACTGTGGAAAGAACCAAAATGCCCTTCAACAGATGAATGGATAAAGAAGATATGGTACATATATACAATGGAATATTATGCCTCTATCAGAAAGGATGAAATACCCAACTTTTTATCAACATGGACGGGACTGGAAGAGATTATATGGAGTGAAATAAGTCAAGCGGAGAGAGTCAATTATCTTATGGTCCCATTTCATCTTATGTGAGAAAAACATGGAGGGCACTGTGAGAAGGAAGGGAAGGGTGAATGGGGGGAAATCAGAGGGGGCCATGAACCAAGAGAGACTGGACTCTGAGCAATAAACTGAGGGTTTTGGAGGGGAGAAGGTGGGGGGTTGGGTGAGCCTGGTGATGGGTATTGAGGAGGACACGTATTGCATGGAGCACTGGGTGTAGTGCATGAACAATGAATCTTGTAACACTGAAAAAATAAACATATTGGGGAAAAAAAATTAAAAAAAAAATAAAAAATAAAAAAAAAAGAGAAGCCCACATCAAGAAGAGCAGGAGGGGCTGAAATGTGGTTGGAGCCAAACCCCAGTAAGGGCTCCCACAAACAAGAGGGATATCACAGGTGTGGAGGAGCAAGGGGATCAAGCCCCACTGAGTAGCTTCAGCCCTGGGGACCTGTTCTATAATATTTGACTGAAAATCAGCAGGGATTCACTGTGGGAGATGGCAGGGCTACAGGAAACTGAGTTTTCACTTTTAAAGGACTAGTGTCTTCTATTACTTACTCCCAGAACCAGCATAGAGGCAGCAATTTGAAAAGCACCTGGGTTATACATAAAAGAAATTTATTGAATAATTTTAGGACATATGCCAGAGGGGCGGGGACTTGCCATTCTCTCTGGGAGCAGATGCCATTTTTCTTGTGCTCCTTTAGACTCACTGATGGGAAGCTTGTGAGAGCCAGCTCTGATACTCTCTATCTCCCTTGCTAGCACAACCTGCCCTGCTCTGGCATTCCCTGTAGAACCCGTAAGCCCTGCCCACCAGTGTGCCTACAGTAGTCATGGCTGGGCATAGCTGACAGGGAGGCTGAGGGCCAGCCCTGCCCACTAGCATACCTGCAGCAGTGATGGCATAGCCACAGCAGGAAGACACATGCAGCCCACAGCGAGAACATCTGTGGAGCACCTGGTTCTGGTGACCAGAGTGATTGCTCTACTGGGCACCACAGGATGCCTTCTACATTAGGCCATTACTGGAGGAGACATAGCTGACCTACTCAATACACAGAAATAAATACAGAGAGTCAGACAAAATGAGGAGACAAAGGAATATGTTTCAAATGAAAGAACAAGAAAAAAACCTCAGAAAAAGAGCTAAATGAAATGTAGATAAGAAATCTACCTAATAAAGAGTTCAAAGTAATGGTCATAAAGATACCAGATTGGCAGAAGAGTGGATGAACTCAGTAAAAACCTCAATAAAGAGATATAAAATATAACCCCCTCCCCAAAACAAGAAACAAAAAACTCAAAAAACCCAGCACAGCTGAAGGACAGAATAACTGAAATAAAAATCCACTACAGGGAATCAACAGCAGATTAAAAGATGCAGAAGATGGATCAGCAATCTGGAAGATAAGGTAGTGGAAATTATCCAAGTTGAACAGTTAAAAAGAGAAAAAGAATTTAAAAAAATGGGATCTCTAAGACAGTATCAAGCATAATTACTTTGCACTATAAGGGTCCCGAGGAGTAGAGAAAGAAGGGCAGAAAATTTATTTGAAGAAAAAATAGCAGAAAATTTGTCTAATCTGGGGAAGGATACAGACATTCAGGTCCAGGGTGCACAGAGAATCCTAAACAAGATGAACCCAAGATGTCTACACCAAGACACACAATAATTAAAATGGCAATAATTAAAGAAGGAATCATAAAAGCAGTAATAGAAAAGCAAACAGTTATGTACAAAGGAAATCCCATAAGATAAAGCTATCAACTAATTCTGCAGAAAGTCTGAAGGCCGGAGGGAGTTAAAGGAAAAAAACCTCCAGTCAAGAATACTCTACCTGGTACGGTTATTATTCAGAATCGAAGGAAAGATAAAGTTTCCCAGGCAAACAAGTTAAACATGACCACCAAACTAGTCTTACCAAAAATATTATAGGGACTTCTCAAAGTGGAAAAAAAAAAAGGCCATAACTAGAAAAAAACTATGAAAGGAAAAAATTACACTGGTAAAGCAAACATAAAGTAAGGTCATGTTTAAAGCTAGTATGAAGGTTAAAAGACAAAAGTAGTACAATCAATAATAAATAAAGTAACTCGTCAAGGGATACACAAAATAAAAATGTGTAAGTTAGGATATCATATACACAAAACATGGAAGGTAGAGTAAAATTTGGTGCTTTTAGACTGTGTTCAAACTTGAGGAACCTTCAACTTAACATAGACTGCTATAAATATAAGATGTTACATATGAACTTTAATCCAAAAACATGTAATAGATACACAAAAAATAAAGAAAAATACACAGATAACAATAAAATTATTAAATCACAACAGAAGACAGCAAGAGAAAAAGAAAGGAACAGAGAAGAATTACAAAAACAAAAAACAATGAGCAAATAATACATAACAAGTACATACTTATCAGTATATTCATGGACTAAATGCTCCAATTAAAAGACACAGGGTGACTAAATGGATTAAAAAACCGAGACCCATCTATATTCTGCCTACAAGAGACTCACTTCAGACCTAAAGACAAATACAGACTGAAAGCGAAGGGATGGAAAAGATACTCCATGCAAATGGCAGTGAAAAAAGAAAGCTGACGTAGCAATACTTAGATCAGATAAAATAGACTTTAAAGCAAAAACTATTACAGGAGACAAAGAAGAGCATTACATAATGATGAAGGATCAATACTACAAGAGGATAAAACAGATGCACCCAAAACAGGATCACCTAAATAAATAAAGCAAATATTTACAGAGATAGCAGGAGAAATTGACAGTAAGAATAGAGGGCTTTAACACTCCCCTTACATCAATGGATAGATCACACAGACAAAAAATTCATAAAGAAAAAGTGGCTTTGAGGGGTGCCTGGGTGGCTCAGTGGGTTAAAGCCTCTGCCTCCGGCTCAGGTCATGATCTCAGGGTCCTGGGATCGAGCCCCGCATCGGGCTCTCTGCTCAGCGGGGAGCCTGCTTCCCCCTCTCTCTCTGCCTGCCTCTCTGCCTACTTGTGATCTCTCTCTCTGTCAAATAAATGAATAAATCTTAAAAAAAAAAAAAAGTGGTTTTGAATGACACATTAGGGCAGATGAACTTAATAGATACAGAACATTTCGAACAAGAACAGCAAGTAGATTCTACATTCTTCTCACGTGCACATGGAACACTCTCCAGAACAGATCACATGTTAAGGCACAAAACAAGTCTGAAATTTAAGAAGGCTGAAATCAGGGCACCTGTATGGCTCAGTTGGATAAGCAACTGCCTTCGGCTCACGTCATGATCCCAGAGTCCCAGAATTGAGTCCTGCATCAGGCTCCCTGCTCAGCAGGGAGTCTGCTTCTCCCTCTGACCCTCCCACTTCTCATGCTCTCTTTCTCAAATAAAATATAATAATAAAAGTAATAAAAAAAGAAGGCTGAAATCATATCAAGTATATTTTACAACCACAATGGTATGAAACTAGAAATCAAGTACAAGGAAAAAAAAACAGAAAAAACACAAATACATGGAACAATGAACATTAGCCATCAAACAACAAATAGGTCAATGAAAAAAATCAAAGAAAGAGTAAAAAAATACGTGGAGAGGAATGAATATAGAAACACAATGGTTCGATATCTTTGAGATACAGCAAAAGCAGTTCTAAGAGGGAAATTAATAATAATACAGGCCTACATCAGGAAAAATCTCAAATAAACAAACAAACCTTACACTTAAAGGAAGTAGAAGAAGGAAAACAAAACAGCCCCAAGTTAGAAGAACGGAGGAAATTATTAATAAAGATCGGAGATCGGAGTAGGAATAAATGAAATAAAGACTAAAAAAATACAAAAGAAAAGATCAGTGAAGCTAAGAGCTGGTTCTTAGAAAAGATAAACAAAATTGATAAACCTTAAACCAGACTCAACAAGAAAAAAAAAGAGAGAGAACTCAAATAAATAAAATCAGAAATAGAAGGGGAGAAGTTAAACTTTCACCACAGATAGACAAAGAGACAACTACAAAAAATTATATGCCAAATACTGGGCAATCCAGAATAAAATCATAAATTCCCGGAAATATGCAATCTTCTAAATCTGAATTAGGAAAAAATGGAAAATCTGACAGACTGATTACTAGTAACAAAATTGAACTGGTAATAAAAAAATTCTCAGCAAATAAGTCCAGGACCAAATGGCTTCACAGGTGAATTCTACCATACATTTAAATAAGAGTTAATACCTATCTGTCTCAAACTATTGCAAAAATATTGAAGAGGACGGAATGCTTCCACAGTAATTCTACAAGGTCAGCATTACCAAAACCAGATGAAGATACTACTGCACACGAAAAACTATAGACCAATATCCTTGATGTGTTCATCACACATCACACAGATAGAAAAATCCTCAACGAAATATTAGTAAACTGAACTCAAAAATACATTAAAAGCATCATTTACCATAATCAAGTGGGATTTATTCCAGGGATGCCAAGATGGTTCAATATCCACAAATCAATCCTTGTGATATACCACATTAACAAAATGAAGAATAAAAATCATATTATCTCAACAGATGCAGAAAAAGCATCTGGCAAAATTCAACATCCCCTAATCATAAAAACTCTCAACGAAGTACGTAAAGAAGAAACATATCTCAACATAGTAAAGGCCATACATGACAAACCCACAGATAACATTATACTTAAAGGTGAAAAACAAGAGTTTCCCCCTAAGATCAGGAACAAGACAAGGATGACCACTTTCACCACTTTTATTCAATGTAGTTCTGGAAGTCCTAGCCACAGCAGTCAGACAAGAAAAAGAAAGAAAAGGCATGCAAACAGGTAAGGAAGAAGTAAAACCATCGCTATTTGCAGATGACACGATACTATGTATAGAAAACCGTAAGGACTCTTTAAAAAACTACTAGAATATACGAATTCAGTAAAGGTTAGGATAAAAAATTAATATTCAGGAATCTTCTGCTTTTCTATATACTAATAATAAACTATCAGAAAGAGAAATTAGGAAAATAATCCCACTTACCACAATAAAAGAATCCAAAAAGAATAAAATACCTAGGTATAAATTTAAACAGGAGGTAAAAGACATATACACTGAAAACTATAAGACACTGATAAAAGAAATTAAAGAGGACAAAAATAAATGAAAAGAAACATCATGCTCATGGATGCAATGAATCAATACTATTAAAATGTCCATACTACCTGGATGCTTGGGTAGCTCAGTCGGTTAAGAATCTGACTCTTAAAAAAAAAAAAAAAAAGAATCTGACTCTTGATCTCAGCTCAGGTGTTGACCTCAGGGTCATGAGTTCAAGCCCCACACTGGGCTACACACTGGGTGGGGAATCTCCTTTAGAAAAAAAAATGTCCATATTATCCAAAACAATCTACATGTTCAATATAATCCCTATCCTAATAACAATAGCATTTTTCACAGAACTAGAATATTCCTAAAATTTGTATGCAACCACAAACCTCAAATAGCCAAACCAATCTTAAGAAAGAGGAACAAAGATGGTTGTAGCACAATCCCAGATTTGAAACTATACTACAAAGCTATAGTATTCAAGACATTACGGTCCTGGCACAAAAACAGCCACATAGTCCGTGGAACAAAATAGCCCAGAAATAAATCCACAATTACATGGTCAGTTAATTTACAATAAAGAAGGGGAAAATATACAATGGGGCAAGACAGTCTCTTCAATAATCGGTGCTGGGCAAACTGGAGAGTTATATACAGAAAAATGAAACTAACCCACTTTCTTACAGCACACATAAAAATAAACTTAAAATGGACTAGAGACCTAAATGAAAGACCTAAAACCATAAAATTCCTAAAAGAAAACTCTCAGATACTGGCCTTAGTGCTATTTTTATTGCTAAGCAAAAGAAACAAAAGGAAAAATAAACTATTAGGACCGCGTCAAAATAAAAAAGTTTTTCACAGTGAAGGAAACCATCAACAAAGCCAAACAGCAATCTACTGAATGGGAGAAGATATTTGCAAATGAGGGGTGCCTGGGTAGCTCAGTGAGTTAAGCATGTGCCTTTGGCTCAGGTCATAATCCCATTGTTTTGTAATCCTCAGTAAGGAGTCTGCTTCTCCCTCACCCTTTGCCTGCCGCTCCCCTGTTTATGCTCTATCACTCTCTCTCTATTTGTCAAATAAATAAATAAATAACTCTTTAAAAAAGATATTTGCAAATGATATATGCAATAAAGGATTAACATCCAAAATGTTTAAAGAACCCCTATAACTCAATAGCAAAAAACAAATAACCTAATTAAAAAGTGGGCAGAGGACCAGAAAAGACATTTTCCAACAAAGATGTATACATGGTCAACACATGAAAAGATGCTCAGCATCATTATCATCAGGAAAATGCAAATCAAAACCACAACAAGATACCACCCTACACCTGTTAGAATGACTAGAATAAAAAAGACAAGAAATAACCAGTATTGGCAAGGATGTAGAGAAAAGGGGACCCTTGTACTCTGTTGGGGGGAATGTAAATCGGTGCAGCCCCTATAAAAAACAGTGTGGAGATTCCTCAAAAAAATTAAAAATAGAACTACTATATAATCCAGTAATTCCACTTTTGGGTATTTACCCAAAGAAAATGAAAACACTACTGAAAAGCTGTAAGCACCCCTATGTTCTCTGCAGCATTATTCACAATAGTCACAATATGGAAGCAATTTATCTATTAATAAATGGATAATGAAGTTATGGTATATTTACACAATGGAATATTACTAAGCCTTTAAAAAGGAATGAAATCTTGCCATTTGTGACATGGTTGGACCAAGAGAGTATTACGTTAAGTGAAATAAGAGAAAGATAATCCTATACAATTTCACTTATATGTGGAATCAACAAAAACAAAACAAAGACAAAATCAAAACAAAAGGAGAAACAGACTCATAAATACAGAAAACTGGTGGTTGCCAGAGGGTAAGGGAGGTAGGGTGATATGCAAAATAGGTAGGAATAAGAATAAGAAGTACAAATCTCCAGTTATGAAAGAAATAAGTCACAGGGATAAAAAGTACAGTAAGGGAACGTAGTAACTAATATTATAATAACTATGTGGTGACAAATGGTAACTGTACTTATCTATCATGGTGAGTATTTTGCAATATATTTAAGATCATTGTTTTATTTTTAAGAGGGAGAGAGGCAGGGCCAGGAGGGGCAGAGGGAGAGAGAATCTCAAGCAAGCTCCACACCCAGTATGGAGCCTGATGCAGAGGGCTGAGATCAGAACGCTGAGATCATGACTTGAGCTGAAATCAAGACTCAGATGCTTAACCAACTGAGTCACCCAGGTGTCCCAAGAAAAGATCTTTAAAGGGGACATATTAATTCAATTAATTAATTTCAAAGGGGTAACAAACTGACTGCTGATTTCCTGACGGCAACAAAGGAAGCCATGGCAGAGGAATGATATATTCAGTGTGCAAAGGGAAAACTATTTTGAAGCTAGAGCTCTATTTTCAGAATAAAAATCTTTTCTGCATGAACCCAAACGGTGACATTCTCAGGCCATCAAAAACTGAGGGGAGCTCTGCATTAGCATACCTTCCCTAAGGGAAGACCTAAACAGTACACTGGAGATGGAAGGAAAGTGATTTCATATTCAAAGTCTGGATGCAAACATAAATGGAGAGAGAGGTTCACTAATTGGATTAGTGATTGGATTTAGATTTCTGCTCCTGCCTGACACACTACAACCACAAGTAAAATGAAGTGGCACGAGTGAAGGATTAAAAGGGGCACAAGAAACATTTTGGTGATGACGATATGTTCATTCTCTTGATTGTAGTGATTGTTCCCCATATGTTGAAACTTATCAAATTGTATACTTTTAACACACGCAGTTTATTGTATGTCAATCATATCTCAGTAATTCTATTTTAAAAAGAAGTGGAGAATAAAGAAATGATAAACATATGGATAAATACAAAAAATAGAAAACAGAAAATGATGACTTTAACAGCATTATTGTTTCAAAGAATTAAATAAAGAATGTAAACACGTGACCAAGATAGCATATTATTCCAGAGGGGAATACAATTCTGACAGGGATGGGGGTAATGCTCAGGTAGGTAAAGGTATTAACTTGAGACTTTGATAATTATAAAGGTTTGTTTTGGGGAGGATGGTAGACACTAAAAGAGCAGTATCAGAGTATGTGACTTCAAACAGTAGGGAGTAAAATTGAGTTAGAAAAAAATAATCCAAATAAAAGGCAATGGAGAATCAGAAAAGATGGGACAAATAAATGTACAAAATAAGATAACACATAGTGTAAATAAATGCCTTCATCAAGCAAAAGATTAGAGACTGTTTTTTTTAAATCAGCTATATTCTGTTACAATAAACATACCTAAAATACAAACTTGCAGAAAAGTCAAAAGTAAAAGGTTAGAAAAAGATACAGAAAAACAAAGAGAAAACTGGTATACCTCTGTTGAAATCCAACAAAATATACTTTTAGATAAAAATCATCACTAGAGCAAAATAGGGTTGTTTCATAACGATAAAAGTAAAATCTTAATTTAAAAAGTGACAAATTTAAATTTCTATGTATCTATTAAGAAAGCTTCAAAATGTAAAAGGCAAAAATGTTCCATATGATTAATTTTGGCCAATGAGCTATAAGTAGAAAAGCAATGTGGCAATTTCCTTAAGAGCAAGCCAGTATGTGCCCCTTGCCCCTTTTCCTCCTGCCTTCCTCCTTCCCGGTGACTGGAATGCAGTCGCGATGGCTGGCAACGGAGCAGATCTTAGACCCATGGGTCCTGTGCGGTGAAGGAGGAGCCTGCCGCTCAGGGCTGTGCAGAGGAGAGCTACTGCAGAGGCTCTAACCACTCACTCCAGGCTTTTTGTCACAAATTTGCCTTCTGTAAGCCAGTGCTTTTTACAGTCCTTGTTTCTCACACCAGAACATAATCTTAACTAAGACAGGAAGTTTATAGATACTAAGGCAGTAGACATTTCTGCAAAGGAAGGGGGGAAAGCATCATGGTTTTCCTAATCCCCAGGTGCTCCTGGGATGTTATTATAACACTTGGGTAATTAATATGACACAGGAAAAAGCAGTTCCCTCAAATGACAACTGACAATGTATTGCATATGGTTTATTAATCTACGTTTCTGCTTCCTACTTTCAACTGATTTGCCAGTTAGGAAGGAAATAGAAGAATAATTTGGTTCAGTTAGACTTCCTTTCTTTTTTTTTTTTTTTTTGGACTTCAAGCATTTAATGTTCATGGAAATTGTGAAATGGTCCATTTGTGCTTAATATCCTCTATAGGAAATGTAATTGATTAAGTGCAATATCCCTTAGACAGAATGCACACATTCTAACTTTTTTATAATATCTGATTACAATCTGTTTGTGATCCCTAGACATTGGTTTCTTTTTCCTGCTGCTGTTGCTGTTTCTGTTGTCTTTAATTCAGTGACAAGATGCAAAGAAAAACAGGTCAAACACAAACACTTGCCAGGTAATATTACGGGGACGAGAAAATTAAACACAGAGAGAGTCGAAAGATTTCAATATGAAAAACCAAAGCCTGTGACCTTACTAAATGCTCTTCATGACCCCAGCTCTGAAAGCTAACAGGTTGTGACACATTTTGATTGATGTAAATCCATACTGGAGTGTATCAGAGGAAACGATTTAAGACCTCAAAGGGCACAGGTATTCGGGGAGCTCTATCTAAGTGGTTTCTGAACTGGAAACACATGAGCTCTTTCCAAAGAGTATGTGGGTGTAGATGGTTTGTAAGAAATCAATTTCCAGATTCCAGAGTCTTTCTAACTTATGGGTCAAAAAATGTTCCTATGTGCAAGGCACCATCCTGATTTCTTATTCTACCTTTCTCTTTTCAATCATCCTCTCCCATTTCACGAGATTCTGAGATACAGTCCAGTCAGTGAAACAGAGCGCCTCACCATAAAACCCTGATTTCTTTATTTTCTTGACAAACAAATCACACTGAATGGTAAAACTGATTTTCCTGTAAATAATTTATCCACCATTTCATGATTTGAAAAGGATAATGCTCTTGGTTTCTCTTTAATAATATCACAAAGCTGAAGTGCAAAATGCTACTAGTTACCCAAGGAATGCATATCTTTTCAAAATAAGTAATATCTTCCCTCAGCCATGTTCTCATTTGTTAGGGACACATGATTTACTAGGCATCTGGAAGCCATTCTTTTAAGACGTCTTCACTGTTTCCTTTGGTGTTTTTGGGAGACATTACCCGGATATTATTAATCCTCAGTTTGTTTTTCCAAAATATCAAGTCACACATTAAATCCTTTATTCTCCATGAGGATTTCTGGAGTAATCACTTCTTGGCTAGACTACATATTTTCTATATCAAATAACCTTCCCTACATTCCAGTCTACTTTGCTCTGAATTTCTGCTTTTTTAAAAATCCAGAAAAGGGACCAAGGGCTACATGACATAAAATGGGATTAAACAACTTTTACAGCATTCTGTATTCTTATTTAGATAAAAGAGAGAGCTTAGGTTAAAAGGGAAAGATTTGGAATAAAATTATAAAAACATAAAGGTTTAGAATAACCGCACAAAAATAAAGCAGCACATCAGAACAATTAACCATCAATTCTAGCTTTGCATCCCAGATATTCTTGCTGGACGAATGAGAACAGGATAAGGTGCCTGGCCCACCTTGATAAGGTAGTGGGAATGAAGACCACAGTGAGAGCACACGTGATGGATGACGAATGAGAAGTGAAGAATGGTGTTTTGGCAGATTGGATGATTAGTTCCAATGATGTCTTCGCTCTGCTGTAGTCGTGTCATATATCCAACCCTTGCTACGGTTTCATACTGGGCAGATATCAGCTCCCAGCCCCTGGACTTTGTGCTCGGCCATGGGACTTGCTCGGGTCACTAGGCTATCGGTCTGATAGGAAGCAGAGACTTGGAATGACCACAGGAGTGATTCACTGGGACAAGAACATGAGACAGGCAGCTGCTGCTCCTCAGCCTGGGTTCCAGAACCAGGCCTCCAGGAGGATTCACAGCCTGACATCAAGCCCAGAAGCACGCAGCCTGAAGCAGAGCCACGAAGGCCTAGCCGGGACCGGCCAAATGCCACTGAACCTGCTAGTGGCCTCCAGATCCACGAGTGTGAGTGTCAATCCAAGTGGACCACTGGGGTTTGGGGGTGATCTGTTATGCGGCATTACTGTGGCAACTGTTAACCGTCCCAGAAGCCCTCCCTCCTCTGACGGGCTGTGTTCACAAGCACCGGATCTCTCTACGTCTGCGTGATTATGGGCCCGGCCTGGATGACGGAGAACCAGCTTTCTTACAAAGCGGTTGGCTCTGGTTCTTCTTGAGAAGCTGATTAGCTCCTGGTTGTGTTTTGCTCTCCTTTATTTTTTTTAAAGATTTTATTTATTTATTTGACAGAGAGAGATCGCGAGTAGGCAGAGAGAAAGGGGGAAGCAGGTTCCCCTCCGAGAAGAGAGCGTGATGTGGGGCTTGATCCCAGGACCCTGAGATGATGACCTGAGCCGAAGGCAGAGGCTTAACCCACTGAGTCACCCAGTCGCCCTGTGTTTTGCTTTAAAATCACAGTGATAAGCAACAACTTTTACTTGTCTTTGGTACTGCTCAATGTTTCCAGATTTCTAAATAATGTGTTTAAACGCAGTCTCTTCAATAAATGGTGCTGGGAAAATTGGGCAGCCATATGCAGAAGAATGAAACTTGACCATTCTCTTACACCATACACAAAGATAAACTCGAAATGGAGAAAAGACCTCAACGTGAGGCAGGAA
>CM052807.1:10233267-10307661 GCA_028533885.1 Nasua narica
TCAAAATAAAAAGCTACTGCACAGCAAAGGAAACAGTCAACAAAACAAACAGGCAACCCACAGAATGGGAGAAGATATTCGCAAATGACACTACAGACAAAGGTCTGATATCTAAGATCTATAAAGAACTCCTCAAACTCAACACTCACAAAATAGATAATCACATCAAAAGATGGGCAGAAGACGTGAACAGACACTTCTCCAAAGAAGACATACAAATGGCTAACAGACACATGAAAAAATGTTCATCATCTTTAACCAGCAGGGAGATTCAAATCAAAACCACTCTGAGATACCACCTTACACCAGTTAGAATGGCCCAAATCAACAAGACAGTCAACAACAAATGTTGGAGAGGATGTGGAGAAAGGGGAAGCCTCTTCCACTGTTGGTGGGAATGCAAGTTGGTACAGCCACTTTGGAAAACAGTGTGAAGATTCCTCAAGAAATTAAAAATAGAGCTACCCTAAGACCCTGCAATTGCACTACTGGGTATTTACCCCAAAGAGACAGATGCAGGACAAAGAAGGGCCACATGTACCCCAATGTTCATAGCAGCAATGGCCACAATCACCAAACTGTGGAAAGAGCCAAGATGCCCTTCAACAGATGAATGGATAAAGAAGATATGGTCCATATATACAATGGAGTATTATGCCTCCATCAGAAAGGATGAATACCCAACTTTTTATCAACATGGATGGGACTGGAAGAGATTATGCAGAGTGAATTAAGTCAAGCGGAGAGAGTCCGTTATCTTATGGTCTCACGTGTGAAGCATAAGGAAAAGCATGGAGGGGATTGTGAGAAGGAAAGGAAGGGTGAATGGGGGGAAATCGGAGGGGGAGATGAACCATCAAAGACTGTGGACTCTGAGCAACAAACTGAGGGTTTTGGAGGGGAGGGAATGGGGGGTGGGCGAGCCTGGTGGTGGGTATTGAGGAGGGCACATATCGCATGGAGCACTAGGTGTGGTGCATGAACAATTAATCTTGTAACACTGAAAAAATAAATGTATTTGGGGAAAAAAATAAAATAAAAATAAATAAATCTTAAAAAAATAAAGTATAGGAGTATGTACAAAATAAAAAAAATGAACTATTTCTGGATTTTTTTTTTTTTAGAAATTATTAGTGACCCTTTACTCTGAAAGAGGATAGAATTCTTTTCCCATCCCTCCTGCCCCCTGCCACCTACATGCTTTCCCTACTTCAATACCTGTGTGTTTGCTTGAAAGGACACCTAAATGTCAGCACCTGTAGATTTTTGTCGTCAAGCTGATCAGTCTCAGTTCTTTTGCCTGATCATGTTGCCATTACAAGGAAGGCAGCCAGGAGAAGAGGCTAAGGAGAGTCTCAGCATTCAGTGCGCCCATCTGTTCTTAAGTTCTTGGCTGTTTCTGGTGCCCTTTTCCCAGGGGAAAAGGATGCTGGGGTCCAGCTGCCCCACCAAGCCTTTCATGCTGCCTTCCTCTTTTCACTTCACTCTGTAACTTCAGAGATGCTACCTAGTTCTGAGTCTTTTTGGGGTGTGTTATTTGCAAATGTTTTATTTTTATTGGCTTTGACTCCTTCAGCCTGCTAGGTTTCACTTTCTCCTCTTTCCTAAGCCATTCCACTCCTCTGCTTTCCATTATCCACATTTTGTTGCCATGTTTCACGATTTTTACCTACCCTCCCTTCCTCTGTCCCCACTCGATTTTAGTGCTCTTTGGGGAGGTGCATAAAGCAAACTTTTGCCTGGGAGGCTAGTGATGTGGCGTGTAGGCGTACTTAATTCTATATACCACTTTCATCATTTCTAGAGGTGTTGACCAAACTGAGAAGAGAATGTGCCTGTCTAGGTTTATTCTTTTTCGTTTCGATAGTACTGTAGCTTATAACATGCTTCTCCCTTATCCCCCAAGTTTGATTTGAGATTCCCCTGTCATTTTAATCATTTTCACACTCAAATTTTCTAGTCAAAAGGTCAATCAACTGCATAACAAGTAAATACAAGATAAAAAACAGCAAAAACATCTTTTCTCCATGAAGTTGCTTCAGAATGTTTAAGGCAATCCTACAACTTTATTTTAGAATCAAAGTCATTTTGTTTGATACATATGAAATAATTATTACACTTTGTTATTTGACATATGGCAAATAATGGCTAATATTAATTCGGATATATATGTCATTTAAATTTACTTATATGTCCTATGTTGTTTCTTATATAATTCTAATTTTTTACTACAGGAACACAAGTTCATCATAATATATCAAAAGATAAAGAGGTATATAAGTAAAAAATGATTAATTCTCCCTCACTTTTTAAGGTGATGTATATTATTGATTTGCTGTGTAACCATCCACTATTTGTACATATACCTAAGAAATAATATGTTAAAACTGTTTCACTAATTCAAGACATTAGGATTCAAGATACAATAGACAATTTATTTCAGACTGAGGAACTAGGCCAAGATGTAAAATGGTAAAGGCTCTAACTGGAAATTCAATTACCTGACTCACCCACACTGAAGTTATAGAAGGGAAATGAGTAGATTTCCAGGAAGGAGCTTTTTGGAGAGCGCCATGCCGGCCATCTCTTCTCCATTCACCTGCCCCCAAGCTCAAGTCAGAGAGGAAGAAAGGGACTTTCAGGAGACCACTTAGAGATCTAACTAAGTATCCTTTGCCCTGTGCAGTTGGGAGCGAGGAGCACACAGTGGACAAGCCTGCGGGTGAGACAGTCTGGGCATGGCAGCTGGGCAGCGGGGAGGAGGAAGGCTTCTCTTGTGATGGGACTGAGCTGTGCTTCCTGAGTGTGTTGGGCAAATAATGTGAGTGCAGCGACAGAAATACTCTGCTGGAGGCGGGACTCCAGCTGTGAGACCTCAGCAGACAGACGTGTGAAATGCCAGATTCCTGAAGCTACAGCCAGAATGGGAACGCTTGTTCTGGGATGGAACAACACCCCAGGGGAAGGACACCAACAGTCTAAGGTTCTCGAAGAGCTGAGAAAAACTCTCACTAGAGAAAGAGTCAGTTTAGGCTTCATGCAGAGGAAGCAAAGCTAGCTTCTGACAGAGACACTTTTGAAGGTTCCTTGGCCTCTTCCCTCTTCTTTCTCACCTAAAGGGCTAGAGTGAGAATATAGGTAGGAAATAGCAACGATAAGGTGGAAACAAGAAGCTGAGCATGCACCAAGTGTCCCATGGCTATCACTCCGGCTGGTCTGAGAGGCCTGCCTGGTGGGGTGACCCAGACCTCTACTTCTGAGCCCTTCATTGTCTTATCTGATCGTGGGTGCCATGATTTCCAATTCATAGCTACTGCAAGGCATGGGAGTACTAAGAGCTGCCCGAGTACCAAGAGCCAACTCCCTTGGCCTCTGGATTATAAACATCCTCCTTCATGGTGGTAGCATCCTAGCCCCCATAGTAATTATGGTCAATCAATGACCCAACTAGTATAATTAAGTCCCTGCTTTTTGTTTTTGTTCTGTTGGTTCACTGGCATGAGGACCCCAACGTGACTAGGTGGTAGTCACAGCCTCAAGTTCAATGGGACCCAGTATTCCCTGAGGCAAGCAATTCCCCCCATAAGAACTAGGGCTTTTAACTGACGGGACCCAAGGCTGTGGGAATGGGAAGCCCAGATTCCACAAGTAGTCCTTGATGGTTATGGTGAGAAAGTTCACTCCTTGGTTTGTACAACCAGAATTCCAGCTGCTAGAGAAAACTGCACTGCATGTCGACCATTAACTCGGTGCACACCCTAAGTCCTATCCTGGAGGATGGAGACCTGAGCCCATGAGGTGCGGTGCTGTATTGGCAAGCTTAGCTGGGACGACAGCAGGTCATGTCGCTATCCTATCAGGATGGCTGCCTCTGGGTCATGTGGTTCATGGTGAGAGCATATGGCTTTCCCAGTGATAAACTGATTGCTGCATCACTGTTGCTCTCAAATGAGCCTCCTGGTCCAAGGCAGTGTCGTGTGGACACTACGCTGATGACAGAGGCATTCTGATGCCAAGCCCTTGTGGGCAGGGAAGGCAAATCCCTATTTGGAATAGTTCCAGTAAGGAGGAATCTTTTTGCCTTCAAAATGGAAGGAATCCAATGTCCCTGACCTCTCACCAGGGCCTGGGTAGTCTCCCTGGGAAGGTGCAGTATTAAAAGTTTAGCGTCAGTCCCTGCAGTTAGCAGAGTGCAGACACAGCAACGGCAAGAGGGAACTCTCTGTCAGGCCCACACATAGCCTCCATCCCTGCTGCCTTCTGCTAGATCTCTTCTTATAGAGACAGTCTTCCAGCCTCCACACGATCAGTGGAGGGGCACATAAAATCTCCAAAGTGGCTTGGGACGACTATCCTAACAGAGCAACTAAGTGGCCTTTTGAAGGCACACGTGTAGAGCCAGCTTGGAGAGAATACTCCCTAAGGATGGGGTGCCATCCTCCACACTGCAGTGTATACCCTAAATCAACAGCCATCATCTGAGCTGTGACCCACAGACGTCAACTACATGGATTCTAGAACTAAGAGGTGGAAGTAGGAGTGGCCATGCTCACTCATCACCTGGGGGAATCTGTGCTTCCTGTCACTCCAAAGCCGGGCTCTGTACATTCAGAAGTCCTGGTACCTAGGGTGGAAATGTTCCACTAATGGACATTAAACTTGAGCTTTTGGTGGGCACCTGGGCTCAGCTGGTTAAGCGCCTGAGTCTTGATTTCAGCACAAGTCATGATCTCAGGGTCATGGGATCGAGCCCCATGTTGGGCTCCATGCTCACTGGGGAGTCTGCTTGAGCGTCTCTCTCTCTCTGCCCCCATCCCTGCTTGCTCTCTTTCTCTAAAATAAACAAGTAAATCTTCAACTTTAACTCGTGATAACTTTGTGACTTTGGGCTCTTTGTGCAAGAGACCAACAGGCAAGTGAAAGAGTCATGATCCTGATCACAGCAACTGACCCCGATCATGAGGAAGAGGTAGGGTTGCTGCGGGGTAAGGGAAGGACGTGTTTGGAACTTGGGTGGTCCACCTGCAGACGGCTTGGTACTTCCTTGCCCAATTTTGATAGTAAAGGCACAAATAAAATAGGGACCATGTGACAAGGGCTGATGCTGGTGGTTCAGATCTCTCGGCAGGGGAGGGCCAGGGATCACCCCACCACGTAAGCCATCTAATCAGCAATGGTCCTGCTGAAGGGTGAGGGGAGACTGGAATAGGCAGAAGAAAAGGGAGATGCTGAGTATCGGCTGGAGCTCTGAGACCAGCTGCACAGACAGAACTGCGAGTTTACCTCCTTTCTTTCTCTTGTTAAGTTTCCCTAGGGAAAGCAGCCCATCGGAATCCCGGCGAGGCCGCTCCCAGGTGTAATGTGTGACGCTAGTGAATCCCACCTGTGCAAGGCGGTGACTGTAGTGGGTGCTGCGGACTCTCCAGACCCCCACCCCCACCCTGCTCCTCTAGGGCCGAGGCACGCTTGTCCTCACCTGCTGGGGAGTGTTTGCAGCAGACAGCTCTCAACTTAAGGGCTAAAAGCCTGTAACCGTAACGATGAGCTGCTGTGGGAATATGGAGGTCTAGCCCCCTCGCCTTGCTACGGAAAAACTCTGCAGGACCACGCCGGCTCCAGAGCTCCCCGCTGCAATTCAGCTGCTCTCGTCCAATCCCACGGCCTTCACCTCCCCACACATTTTACTCAATAAATGGCTCACATGCATTTCTCCATCTTAGGGTCTGTTTCCTAGGGAACTTGACCAAACGGTTGGTTGATAGTCTCTTGGCTTCAGTTCTGGTACTTTCTTTAATAGCCCACTTCCACAACACAGCCAGAATGGCTAACAACACAAATCAGATCATGTCGCACCCTGCTTAAAATCCTCCAGTAACAATTATCGTATGAACCCACGGAAATGTGGAACTTGAGAGACAAGACAGAGGATCATAGGGGAAGGGAAGGAAAAATGAAACAAGACGAAACCAGAGAGGGAGACAAACCATAAGAGACTCTTAATCTCAGGAAACAAACTGAGGGCTGCTGGAGTGGAGGGGGGTGGGAGGGATGTCGTGGCTGGGTGATGGACATTGGGGATGGTATGTGCTATGGTGAGTGCTGTGAGTTGTGTAAGACTGATGAATCACAGACCTACACCCCTAAAACAAATAAGATGTTATATGTTAATAAAAAATTTTAAAAAATCCTACAATAACTTTCATTTGCTCCTGGAATAAAAGTTAACTCTTTATCATGGCTTCAAACCCTACTTTAGATAATCCTGCCCATCTACTCATCCTCTTCTCCCCTATACTCTGCTTCCACTACTTACTGTGTTCCACGCTACTGACCTTCCTTCTATTCCAGATTCTGAATATACTTTAACGAGGGCACCTGGGTGGCTCAGTGGGTTAAAGCCTCTGCCTTTGGCTGAATATACTTTAATGGAGTCTTTTTTTTTTTTTTTTTGGTCAGTACCCAAATGTAGACAACCTAGTTCTGCTAACAGAGGGCCTAGCACATGTCGGTAGCCAAAACAAAGCATTAATAGAATAAACAAAGGTCTAGAAGTTGAGACTCTAAGGAGAAAGAGCCATTGCACTTCCAGACCATGGGCCTTGGTCAGAAGTGAACCATCGAGAGATAATCTTTGTGCACAGGAAGACAACTGAAGCTGTCTGATGGCCAGTCTTTACAATGGAAGATGGGATCTGGCAAATTTGGAACTACCTCAGACTTCACACTATTTTCTATCATCAGAATTTCTGTTGAAATCTGAAAAATTCCACTGAGAGATAATCTTTCCCCTCAATGAGACTTAACCCCAATACCGTGCAATGTAAGTGATGGTACTTTCCAGTAAGCCTTATGAAGTTGCTCCTGTTGTGGCCCTCTCTGACTGAGGTACTGGACACTCAAACAGACCTCACCTGTCATCCTCTCATGATTATGGCCTGTACATGCTTCTCTTGGCAGCTTCACCCCAGCTGGCCCTACTTCAACCCAGAAGAATGGGCCCTGGAGACCTGCTGACTTTTTTGTTTACATAATATTATGTGTTGAATTAGGTCCTCCCTAAAATTCATAGGCTGAAGTCTCAACAATCTCCTTACAGAAGATAGGCTCTTGACAGAGTGAATTATGCTAGAACGAGTTAATCAGAGTAGACTCTTAATCCAACATGGCTGGTATCCTTAGAAACAAACAAAATCTGCACACTGACACAGGTGAACAGGGAGAGCATCATGTGGACGTGAAGGTGACCATCTACAAGCCAAGGAGAGAAGCCTGGAATAAGTCCTTCCCTCACAGCCCTCAGAAGGAACTAACCCTGCTTACACCTTGATTTTGGACTTCTAGCCTCCCAAACTGTGAGACAACAAATGTCTGTGGCTTTAGCTACCCAATGTGTGGTGCCTTGTTATGACAGCCCTCGCAGACCGTGACACAGAGTCTGTGCCTGGACTCTACAGAGGAGCTAGGCTGGTCCGAGCCAGGGCGGGCCGTTTCACAGGGAGCATATTCAGCCGACATAAAGTTGCCGGGAAGGGCCAACAACTCTCCAGTCTTTCCCAGAAGTCCTTGGCAAACTTTCTGTAAAGCTCCATGGGACAGAACCGGGTCCCACGTCTATCCTCTACGAAGGCAGTGCTGGGAAGGTTCTCGGGGGGCGGCAAACCCCTGCGTGGGCTCTCACTGCTGAAGGCTCTTTTCCTGAACACACTCAGAATCATTCCGTTGGTTCTATCAACTATGTCTGAGGAAATGTGAGCTTCACCCTTCCGTGCCTGGCTCAACAAGGAATTCCAGGTAGCAAACGTGCAGTAAGACAGACTAGGCCCGACAAATCCTACTGGGAGACTTTAGTTTGAGTGGTCAGCACTCTCTGAGAAGTAGTCATTTAAGCCAAGAGTGTGGAGGAGTGGGATGGGGGGGGCAGTTCACAGCACCCACTACTCCTCCAGGACCGAGGCATGCCAACTTAGTACTCCAACATGAAAGAAGCCAGCTGGGAATTCTACAGATATTATTACATGATCTTTTTTTCTTGGACAATGTCAGGGTTAATAAATTCACATTTTGCCATCAGATTAAGCAATGGTAGATTGTGACACTTGGCATGAATTTGGCAAATGAGGACACGGCTACTCAGATCTTGGTGGGCACTGGCTTTCTCCAGCTTTGCAAACCAAGGTCAGGCGTCCTGAGTTTGTAGATCTCTGACTAGTTTCTATGTTGGGCTCAGTAATGCTCTCACATAATACAGCTGGTTAAAACGTGCAAGTGACAGAAAGCACCCAGAGAAGTTTCCCTGCTCCACGACTGTTTCAACAGCCCTCTCAAGAGTGGATTCTAATCCTCACCGATGTGTGACCTGCCTCATTCTATAGCTATGGTGTTGTGGCCGTCTCAGAGTGTAATCCGTTCGTTTTTGAAAGGGCTCCCATCAGATTTTATACCTATTAGCATATAATCTTCCCTTCTGATTCACTGCAAGTCTAGGCTTCATGGGAGGCAGAGGCTACTTTAGGCAAAATGATTCCACTTCCAACAAGTTTGAAAGAAAAAAGGAAAGAGAGAGAGAGAAAGAAAGAAAAAAGAAAAGAAAAAGGAAAGAAAATAAAGGAAAAGAAAAAATAGATAAAAGAACCCCAAACAAAGGCCTAATCTATTTCATTTCTCTGTGTGTCTGCAGAAAGGCTCTGCTTTTAAGCCGGGACAACATAATATCCTGACATGTAATATTCTAACATCCGTATCTGTGTGTTTGACTTTAGGGAAAGAATCCAGTTCTGGTTCCTAAACACGCCACCACCCTAAACTATCCAGGACCCATCTCTGAACACTCTACCCCCAAGGACAGTATACTGTTCTTGCTCGCTTTTATTATTTTTCTCCCAAATATTTTTTTTTCCCCACTCCTTCAGCCCCTTCTGGTTTTCCAGAGCGGGGACTCTTGTTAGGAGAAGTATCTACAGGTGGGGCTAAGGCCATCTCGTTCACCAAGATGGTAAGGTAAAAGGCATTTGAAAATAGGGGGAACCGTTCCCATTTCATGCCAATTCTCTGAACTAGACTACTGAAGAGCAGTTTCTGCTTTTCCCGGGGGCATTCCTGTACTCTACCACACGTGCTTTCCGGAGAAGCCCACTCGGGCCTCAAATACCCGGTGAGAGGCCCTCCGTTATTGTGAGAACCCAGCGAAGGTTTAAGGCACACAGAACACCGTATGGAACGCGCCAGAACACCTGTCCAGAAACCTGGGGAGACCCATAAAACGGTGTTTCTAACGAACATTCTCTATTTGCTTTCTGTGGCGTCAACTGGCGGCTCGAGCCCCTCACCGCGGGCGGCCGGCACGGAGGTAAGCGTTTCCCACCTGGTGGCGCGAGTCCGGACGCGTCCCGTCCTCGCAGGAGGAGGTCGAAAGCACTGTTTCCAGGGAGCGGGGAGCAGCGGTTCGGGGGTCGGTGGAACCCCGCGCGGGCAGGCGGCGGGGCGTGCGGGAGCGCCGGGCGGGCCGCGCGGGCTCTGTGCGTAAGTGCGCGGCCGGCGCGGCGCGGCGCGGCGCGGGGGGCGGGCTCGGAGCTTCCCTCCGCGGGGCGGCGCCGCGCGGCCGGGCGCTGGGTGTTTACCTGGCGTCCTAGCAACGGGCCGGCGCGCGGCGTGCGGCGTAGGGCGCGGGGTGCGGGGCGGGCGCGGAGCTGGGCGCTGCAGGTGAGTGCGGCGGGTGGGCGCAGGGCGGCCGCTCCGGGGGACTCGCCGCGGCTCCTGCGGCCCCGGGCCCCGCAGCTCGCGCTCGCCCCGCGCTGGGGTCCTTGCAGCCTAACGCGTGGTTCGAGAAATGGGGGCGTTTCTCGGGCTCCCGCTTCTGTCTCTGGAGCCTCTTCCCTTTTCTCTCCTCGGACCCGAGATCCGTTCTCTCGCCTTCTCTTTCCCACCCGCACTGAGCCCCTGCCTCCCCGCAGACACCTGGCGCCAGCCCGGGCACGTCCTGCTCCTTCGCCCCCGAGCCCCCCCCTCCACCCCATCTCCTCCGTTGTCCGTTCTCTCTGCTTCTCAGGCCGCTTCTTTGCCTCTCTTCCCCTTTTCCCCTCCGCCCTTGCGGCTGTGCCTGCTTCTAGCTCTCCTGTCTTCACTGCCGGCCCCTTCCTGCACACCCCCCTTGCCCCTTCATCCCTAGAAACCGAGTCTCCAGTTCTAACGCTAGTCACCCGCCTGGTGGGTGCCGTCATCGCGTGTTTTCACACAGGGTTTGAGTGTACTTTGATTTAGGGCGCTTTTTATGTCAGTTCCTGAAATTTTCTGTAGCTTCATCATTCTCAGAATGCCAGGGTACGCACTGACTCCCAGTCCATGTTACCAGCCACATTTCTAGATCTCAGAGTGGATGCTTACATTTCCTGAGCTTCTTAAAGAATTCGGGTTTGCTTCTGCTCAAGTGTTACTGAAATTATTCACGGATGGGTTTCATTTTATTAATGGTACAGGAAGCTTGCCACTAACCCTTGGAAAAACAAATTCTATTATAGCGATTTGATTAGTAGAGAAAATGAGTAGAATTAGTAGAGAAAAATGAATGTAAGTGATTCTCAATTTATGAAAACACACGCACAAAAACTTTTTGCCTTTTAATCATTAAACTTTTTTTTTTAACAATCTCACCTTAAAGATATGTACTGTGTATTCACGTGTACTCGTTGTAGCCATGGTTCTCAGGCCAAAAGGACAACTGGATTGGCAGTGGGTAGAAACTGGGGAACAGCCTGTTTTGATAAAAAGTGTTAGTTTTGCATTTTTACCTGAGTTATGGCCATTTTTTTTAACACCTCTGGAATTAGTGGAATAAATGCTGTAGTTCTGGTTCTTTTGGTAAATGAAGCCATTAGAAATTTCCTTGACTTAACATAAAAAACATTAATTACCCTGTTTTTAAAATTTATTCAGTTAAGCCTACAAAGTACTTATTTTTTTTAAGCCTTCTTATACCTGTCTTGTCTTGTTCCACCTTTTTTCCCCTGATAACATTTTATATGACTTCTGGATTGTCCTAGACCCCGCTGAAATTTTCTTAGACCTTCTGCTAACCCACCTTCTCAAATCAAGCTGGTTCATTGTTGCAGCTCCTGGTTTACCAGATTCAGAGAAACAATTTTAAGAGATTCAAAAGCATTACAGTTATTTTTGTATAAAAATTTATCATGATGAAAAGAACAGCTTTTTTACATTTCTTACCTCTTTTTAAAGTATATTCCAGGAAGTTGCTGTATGGGATGACTGCTACAGTCTTACGTAATCTATGTACGTCTACATTTTCCTTTAAAAAAGTACAAGAAGGATATGATACACGTGCCACAGTTTTATAAGACCATTGAAACAAATGGTATAATTTATAAATATAATTTATAAATAAAATATGATTTATAATAAAAAAACAGAACTGTGCACCTAAGACTTTCTGTACATGATAAACTTCTTTGTACTTAGCTTGCACTTACTCTCATAATATTGGGAAAATCAACAGTTACATATAAGCATCAGTACATGCTTTTGTGTTCAGAATCAAGCAACAGAAACAAACTACTGGAATACTAAAATAAATGCACAGACAAATTTGTACCCTAATTGTATACATCTTATTTCACTAGCAATTATATATACAGATATAAAAATATATATATACTTATATACACACATATCAGCCATTCTCAGCCCTTAAAACTATCATTTTTATAACAGATATTTTGTAATGCCTACCTTGCTACTCCAAAACCAAAATCCTAGATAATAATTCTATATACGTGGACAGTTTTAAATGTTGTTAGTGTGCTAACTGTAAAATAAAGGAAAATTAAAAGGTAACACAATATCAGCATGGGAATGCTCCGTACCACTTAGAATATGCAATGAAGTAGTCAGATGCTACCTTCTTACGTAGAATTACCTCCTGTGAATGCAGTAGCTCCAAATATAGGCTGATACCAACATATCAATGAAACTTAAACAATGTGACCAGCACGGCCATCAATGGTGTGATTTTCCAAAATGCTGACCTCCCAGTAGACTTCCATATAAAACAAAGTATGTACAACCTTCCTTCGATTTTCGTGATAGTTGCAATCCTGGAAAACTCAGTGTATATCAAAATTGTGAAAAAAATACTTTGTAATTATTTGTAAAGTGGAGATAATGTTCTAAGCACAGGTATTAAGTTTTTTACCTGCGAGATGCCTGGAGATGGTAGCATAATTTTTCCTTCTGGGGACTGTTGTGCACATTGCAGGATGTCTGACATTCTTGGTCCTCATCACTGAATGCCAATGATGTCCCCTTCCTATCATTTTGACAATGAAATATCTTTTATAATACTTCTGTATTATGAATACTGCTTCATTGGGAACCACTGATCTAGATGTCCTATTACTGGATATCAAGATCGAATACAAAACCCAAAATCTCCAAGTCATTTCTGTATAGTGTTGGTACTTCTCAGCTTTCATCATAATGATGAGGGAGAGACTAATTCTATTCTATATTTGACTTTATAAGTGTTCTGATATTCTAGGAAGGAAGGTTTTAATGATCCCTTTAGACTACCCTTTAGATTTAATGAGAGAAGGCTTTAATGATCCCTTTAGATCCCTTTAGATTTAATGAGAGAACAAATAAGTATAGACTCTCAGGGAACAAAGCCTTGAATGAGCAAGTGAGGACCTGCTTTCTAACTTGGCTCTTATTTAATGTTACAGATAATATTTTCTTTTGAAAAGGAAGTCAGTGCTGGACGTGAGAGGGGCCGGGGGATGGGGTAACTGGGGGATAGACATTAAGGAGGGCACGTGATGTAATGAGCACTGGGTTTTATAGAAGACTGATGAATCACTGACCTCTACCTCTGAAAGCAATAATACATTATATATTGTTTAAATTTAAATAAAAATAAGTTTAAAAAGAAGCCAGACTACCAGAGTTCAGTTTAACAGCATGGTTCTAAATGAGGAGCTGCCCAGCTCAGCACCCACCTCCGGCTCCCGCAGACCGGTGGACCGAAGGCCTCTAGGCCACCCTCCTCCAGTTCTTCCGTCCACCATTGGGGAGTTTCCTGGTTCTGTTTTCCACCCAGTTACGTGAACTTCCCCTCTTAGGCCCAGGGAAATGAGAAAGCTATTCACTCCAAGGTAGACAGATACTGGAAAATCCAAGCACCCATCACTTTTCCTTAGAACCGGCTCCGTAAAAATCAACTATTTTACTGCATTAAAGAGCAATTCGAAAATTAAAAAATCAGCCACTGCAACTAATAAGCAGAATGTGGGTTGGATGGTTTAAAGACTTGAAAATGAAAACCGTTCTGGGGAAAAGGGGCTTGTGATCCTCTGTTTCTCTTTCCACCTCGTTGCAGCGTGCGTGCTAAGCTCAGATCCGAGCATTGACGGATCCCATGGGCGTGGCTCTGACAAAATCGGCGCAGTGGACTGCTGCCGGTTATGGAACCAGAACCTTGGAAATTACTCCTCTCAATGAGGCGATACTGAAAGAAATTATGATGTTCGTGGAGAGTTTTATCTACAAACATCCTCAAGAGGCAAAATATGTTTTTGTAGAACCACTTGAATGGAAAACAAACTTGGACCCCTCAGCATTTGAATCAGGTTATATTGTCAGGTAAGCCAGTAAATTGCTTCTAGCATTTAATATCTTCATTGTACATATTTCTTTTTTTTTTAAGATTTTGTTTATTTGACAGAGAGATCAAAAGGCAGAGAGGCAGGCAGAAAGAGAGGGGGAAGCAGGCTCCCCACTGAGCAGAGAGCCCGATGTGGGGTTCGATCCCAGGACCCTGAGGTCATGACCTGAGCCGAAGGCAGAGGCTTTAACCCACTGAGCTCCAATTGTACATATTTCTATTAATGGGTTTGTAGGTTTGGGGCGAGTTACTTAACATCTGTGAATCTCAGAAATACTCTGACCTAGGGATTGCAGACAAGAGGCACTCAGGTGATATCTGTGGATATTTTGTTTGGCCAACACATTATTCATCGGATTTTTAAATTTTGATCTGAATTTCTTTTGATAGGGGATGCATTCTCCAGGTCACAACACTCCAATCCAACATTTGCTGTTGCTTTATGTTTGGGCTTTCCACTCATCCATTTCACCCTTCAGGTGCAAGTAGGCACTGGTTTTGTGACCTCTGATATAGACAAAATCCCTTCGGTATTTAAATCTACTAATTCCTGGGGCCGCGGAGGGAGAGTGGTAAATATTGCTCACTACACGGGAGAGACTTTTTGACAATTAGCATTGTCCTCAAATGAGAACCTTCCAAATCTGAGATTTTAAAAAAGATCCTACCTCCACCTGAATCAGGGGGCTGTCAACTTAGCTCTTATGAACATAGGTAAAATATATATGTATTTATGTAAATGTAATTATAAAATATTAATTTACATCTACATATGTAAATCTTTTCTGTTGTTTTGGTCAGCTGCAGTTTATTTTCCACCTTGGGGCATTCAGGGCCTCTTTTCTGCCACCGTGTTCCTCCCCGATTTTGCATATACTTTTAAAGCCTGACCTTATCCAAGACAGGTCACCAATCAGCCATAGCTCCCTAGAGATGCCTTTTCCATTTTTTCCCTTTGGGATTATTTGTGAGAATAAACTCTGAATTTCTGAATTTTAGAAATTCAGAATTTTAGAAAAAATTCTCAGAATTTTTTTTAAATTTTTAATTAAAATTTTTAAATTTTTCTTTTTAATTTTTAGATAAAATCTAAATTCTTAGAATTTTTAAATTAATTTTTCTAATTCAGAATTTCTGAATTTTAGAAAAAACTCTGAATTTTAGAACTGAAAAACTATTCTTGAATTGCATTTCAGGAGCACTTCTGATGTCAGAAGAATATCAAGAGTGTCACTGTATCTTGCCTCTGTACTTATTTTGTGTTCCAAGTACAAATACGACCACATCTGCAACCCACTTAGGTGGGCTGTTAGACACACCTCAGTTATATCACTATTTCTCTTTCTTTGTCCTTGTCTGATTTCTTTTTTGCTCTACTTCCATTCTTATACTTCTGCATCCAGTCTTCACGCACAGTGGTCCCTCTTAAGCAGGATGTCTCGACATTTTGGCACCATGTGTGTTTTGAACCAACTGCCCCTTGGTTATCTTCCTTCTGTCAAATTGACAAGGCAACTTTTCCTTGAGCCAATTTTTCTATCCATTGTTCTTGTTTCTGACCTTTATTGATGATATCTTTGATGTTGGAAGGGAAAAGAAGGATTTTATAGTAGCACTTGTTGTATTTAAAGGAAACCATGCCTTTGTGGCTTGATGAAAGCCACTGACTGTCAGTGACTACTGACTGTCCTGAAGAAGGACAATGACACAGCTGAGACTTTGGTACTAGTAAAAAATACCAAATGTTCACGCATCCAAGTCTTTACCTTTCCCCTTAATCTACTCCCCAAATCAAAGAACTGTTAGCAACCCATAGCTGCTTGGAATGCTATGTCTAGCAACATAACAACAAGTGATATAGATCAGAGATGCCCTCAATGACTGGAAGAATGTGTTATTAAAAGAGCCCCAGCTACCCCATGCTTTGCCCTTTGGTTCACATGCACTCTTCTCGCTTAGCTACTGATCCTTAGTATACCTTATATTCATTTCTTTAAAGTGGGGAGACTTCTCTCCTTTCAAATGGGATTCAGGTCTATAAGTCCACATAGACACAGATACCTAAGGCATCATAAAAGCTTTGAGCTTGGAGTCCCTGGATGTGTTTCTACCACACCTGGAATATTCTTGGGTATTTTAGAATATTTAGGCTAATAATTCTCCTTGGGAATATACATTCTCTCAGCTTCTTGTTCCCAAACAGGTTGGTTTTATCTGCTTGGAAAGTCTGTTGAAAGAAGTAAGCTACACCCTTTTGTTGATCTCTTTTGTATTTACACGTATCGCCTGGTTTCTCATTTGATACTGTACATCTCCAAGCACACTCTTTGTAGCAATCAGCAAAAGTGTGATCTCTTCTCCTGAATTAGGCTAATAGGCTTCTGACGTTGAGACTGATCCGCTCATCCTGCACTGAAAAGGTTTAATATTTTATTGCCCATCTTCTTTTGTGAGGATCATTGTTGAGTAGATAGGCACGTCACTTTCCACACGTTAAATGATTCATTCTTTTCCTTTAGAATCATTTCCAATGTCCAGCTCTTCGTCCTATAATAACACTTGTATCATCTCTCCATATTCACTGTTTTTGGGGAAACAGCTCCACATTCATTTTAACGGAAATCCTAGGTCTCCTTGTATTACCATTTTCAATTGCTTTTGTTCGTAACGGACAGGATAAGATTACTAATCTTTCTAAGATACCTCTGAATGGAGCCTAAGTCCCCTCTAAGCTAAGGGCAACTGACACCCTCCAAAGATTAGCACCATGTTGGTGGAACACAGAGCTGAGTTGCTTTGACTCATTAGAATGGACCTTGGGAAATTTAGAAACTGGATAAGTGTTCAGAATCACTTAGTGAAAATGTTATTACCTGCTCTCTTCTCTCCTTCTTTGGGAGTACTGTGATTTTTAAATCACGTCAGCTTTAATACTGGAGTATCTCAGCTGTCTGAAATACCACAGCGAACATCTCTCTGCTGTCTCAGTGATATGTCTGAGTTGGGACAAAGTTCCCTTCTGGCAGGACTTCTGGGTGGCTGAGAAGTCAGGCCCTGAGCGGGGGCCCTCATCCTCCTGTCCTACCCACTTCTCTCACAATTAGTACCTTTCTGGTTCCTAGTTTTCTTTTTTCTTTTGTAAATCTCCACAGGCATTTATTTTAATGCTTATTTCCCAATATTCCTTGGTAATGGGCATTGTTTGATCCTTTTGCCTTTTTGTTCTTGTTCTCTTATCAATGTCCTAAAGGCTCAGTTACATGATCTCTGATCTTAAATTGTATTGTCTTATGAGACTATAATTATTGTTTTGGTAAAACTTCTTTTTTAAAGATTTTATTTATTTGAGAGAGAGAGAGAGAGCAGGGGAAGAAGCAGAGGGAGAGGGACAGGCAGAGTTCACGCTGAACACAGAGCCTGACACAGGCCTCAGTCTCATGACCTTGAGACAACGGCCTCAGCCAAAACCAAGAGACAGACACTTAACCAACTGAGCCACCTGGGTGCCCCATATTTTGGTAAAACTTCTATGTCAAGCTATTAAGATCAATGGCCAGAACTTTTGTTACTGAGCTCTTTGTTGTTCATTCCCGAGAATTACTAACAAGTTTCTCAACTATAGCCTCATTTCCCTTGTTAATATTTAGACTCATTTATTGAGTAATTACTATGTTCTAGACACTAACCTGGGCACTGGGGATGAAATAAACAAGACATCCTCCTGCTCTCTCGCTTTATAGTATAAGCTATAGTATTTTCAGCTGCCCTCCCCAATTCCAGTTTAAAAGTCTTTTGATCAGGTCAGTGGATTTCATTTATAGCACATTCATCTTGACCTCACGAGGTAGGTGCTGTATTTTTCTTTCCAGAAGCTCTTTCTTCAGGCGTTAGAAACTGTGAACCCAGAAACAAACCTGCTCTTCCATATCCTCCCGATAGCTGGCGGTTAGCTCCGATTGCTCTGCTGGGTTTCACAGGTTTCCCCCCGTGGGAGCAATGAAATATGTGTCCTGTGCCCTTGACTTCTCCCGTTTCTCACCAGGACTTTTACCTTCTCGAGTTCAGTGGCTTGATATTGTTGGCATTCAGTCGGCTTATAACTTAGTCTTGTCATCATCGACTTAGCACGCATGGCCAGCCCAGTACAAGCCTCAATCCTCAAGATATTTTTCCAAAAGCTTCATTTTAGAGAAAACACACATTCTGTATCCAACACACAGCACTGGTCAGTCTAGAAATATTTTATTCATTTACTCCTCTTCTATTTATTGAGCTCCTTCCGTGTGCAGTTACTACGTTAGTTACTGCATATAGAGCAGTGGGCAAAGACTGGTAAAATTCCGTCTCAGCCTTCTATTGCTGCTGTAACAAATTATCACATACTTAGTGTCTTAAAACAATGCAGATTTAATTTCTTATGGGGGGCGCCTGGGTGGCTCAGTGGGTTAAAGCCTCTGCCTTCGGCTCGGGTCATGATCTCAGGGTCCTGGGATTGAGCCCCGCATCGCATCGGGCTCTCTGCTCAGCGGGGAGCCTGCTTCCCCTTCTCTCTCTGCCTGCCTCTCTGCCTACTTAGGATCTCTCTCTGTCTCTCAAATAAATAAAATATTTTTTAAAAAAATTTTTAAAAATTTCTTATGGTTCTGGAGGTGAAAATATTAAAATGAGTCTGTAGGGTTAAAATCAAGGTGTTCGCGGGGCTATGTTCCTTTTGGGGGCTGAAACAAAATCCATTCTTGCCTTTTCCAGTTCCTGGAGGCCACCTATGTTCCCAGGCTTCTGGCTCTGTGTTACTCTGACCTCTGTTCCCATGTCATGTCGATTTCTCTGACTCGACCCTCCTGCATATTTCAGAATCGTCTTCCCATATCAAGATCCTTAACTTAATCCATCTTCATAGTCCCTTTTGCCACGTGAGACAACACATTTATGGACTTCAGGGATTAGGACGTGGACGTCTGTGGGGAGCCACCATTCTGCCTCCCACAGTCTGTACCCTCTTGTTCCTTTTCTAGTGAAATAGTGCTGTTAGTAGGTCTGAGTCTAAGTCTGTCAGGTTTACTCTTTCTGATGAACTGGCAATATTCCACATCTATTTATCTGCATTACAATTTAAAATATATTAGATCAGGTCTTAAGATGAGAACAGTTTTGCCAGGGATATCCGTATATAATAAAAACTTAGGCAGTTTAGTTAATGTTGCAAGTGGTAGAAACCAATAAAAATATCACTACCATAAGAACATCTTAATACATTTTAAATGCCGACCTAAAAAAAAGATTAAAATGGACAGAAACACAAATCTAGGAGACTCAGTAATTTCTGATCAGGACAAGTCCATTTAGAAAAACTGCTTATTATCCTAAAGTAAACCAAATTAGGGCGTTTGGAGTGGGAAAAGCAATCCACAGAGGGAATCTAGTTTGTCTTTTTTTTTTTTATATAGCTTTTTGTTCATAAACACAGAGTAGCCAAGAAAATTTCTAACCACTAATTACTGCAGTGTAAATTTTATAAATAACATTAGAAATCCCAAAAACATGAATGGTCCTGTAGAACCAGTGATTTTTTTTTTTTAAACATGTCCAGCACATTGTGGGAAAAACAAAAAACAAAAACTGTGATTGAGCTCATGTAAGTATTCAAGAAACTTGCTGAAGATTTCCTTTCTGGATGTTTTGTGTGGCTCTGGATGGTCACCAATAAGGCTGAGAACTGAAGGGTCTGAGTGTGGCCAAGGTAGGAAAAGAGATGAGTTTCTCACAAGAAATATTTATATTTTGTGTTTTATAATGAGACCTAGGAATTATTTGTCTAAGTGTCTTGCATTTAATTTCACTAGTATCTAGATAATCTTAAGCTTTCGATATTTATTAATGTATGTATGTGTGTTCCTAGTGAAACAACAGTCAAATCAGAAGAAGTCGATAAAGATGGGCAGCCCTTGCTGTTCCTCTCCGTGCCACACATTAAGATCAGGAGCTTTGGGCAGCTGTCCCGCTTCTTGCTTACTGCCAAAGATACAAAACTGAAGGAGGCACAGGCCTGCATCGAAGGTGATATCTACGCTCCAGTCTGTAATTTGAGCTTTTCGAAACACAGTCTTGGGGAGAATCATTTGTTACAGCCTCTTAGAAAAAGTTCCATGACCTAAAAGGTTCAAAGTCCTATGTTCGGCTTCATAAACATGTCATTCATTTTTCTTGGCCGGATGTCCTGCTCATATCCAGTTTCCACTTTAAAACGAAAAGGGCTAATACTTTGCCACTAGCAAGCTTCTAGATTTCTCTAATTTGAGCATGCGGTTTAAAGAGAGGCTTCCTCACTTGTGGAAGAACCAGAGGCCTGTAGCCTTTGAGGTCCACACGGGAGAGCAGACAGATTAGCAGGGCCAGCCCTGAAGCCACTCTCCACTCTCAGCCCTTCTCTGCAGGATGGTGCTGTTTCCTCTCCGGTGAATGTGGCAGAGACGGCGCAGAATAATCTCACTTTCCATTGTCAGAAAGTGACAGGTCTTAGTCCTGTTCCATTGTGGGCTGCATGGGCTTCTGTGAATAGTTTCATTCATTCAGTGGGAAGTGTTTTTCCTCTTCAATAAGGATGTAGATTTCCTTATTGTCTAAACATCTAACATGCAAAAAGGAATGGGATCGATTGCCTGCTGCAACGGTACTCTCAATGCTTCCTATGGTAGAAATGCCCAACGGTAGATAATGACGTCATCTACATGTTTGCTGCGTTGGAATCGTGTGGCTACAAGGTCCCAAGCATGAGAGGAAGAATGAAATCTTAGGAGTAAAGCTGAATTCAACGAGATAGTTAATAGCATCAAATTCAATTTTAAATATGAACCTAATACATAGACTGGTGTTCTAGATCTGGTTTGGCTAAATGTGTATCCTCAGCTGTGTTTTATCCTTTCTGTAAGAGTTCTAGGTACAACTCTCAGTTTGGGGTCCAAATTCCATGGTACATGGTCAGGTTTCTCTTTCCCCCAAATTCATCTATTTCCTTTTACAGGAGTCTTTAGGAGATAACTGCCATTAGGGTGATTAAGTTGAGGTGCTCATAAGTAGATGATTCCTAGATCTCCTTTCCCTGCCCCTCCCCTCCTGTGGGCTTTTCTAAGAGGCCCTAAGTCTTTTCTGCTACTTTTCTGCTACCAGGAGGTGCTGTGGTTCACTCTGTGTTGCAGGGTTAATGTGCTTCTCTTCATTTCAGTGAGATCGAGTTTTCTGGACTAGTCCCAGGGGCCCTTTCTCCCTCCCTGTCCAAATGCACATACATTTCATCTTTCATCTTACCTAAATTCCTCCTTCCCAAATAAGGCTTTGCCCCCTTCTTCCTCACTTGCAACTTCATGGTTCTTTGGCTTTCACCAAATTCTGTTTTCAGCCTCTCTAGGATCGACTTTCACACCTTTGTCAGCCTTGATCATGAGTTGGTATTCAAGTTTTTCAGTGTAACTTTGGTATGTGTGTAAGTACTGGCCAGATTTGTTTTTCCAACTTGAACATCAAAAGGCATTGAAAATATAAGCAGTTTGAACAGGTGGAAAAGACTGGCAGTAGATCTGTAGACTGAGAGAAACATACCGTTTTGGAAAGCATTTGGGAACACTGAGTACCGGTGTGCGCATGTACACACACACACGTATGCACACATATACACAGTTCCACTGAGGATTCTTCTAAGGGGACCGGTATTTCTCTATCTTCAAATCAATCCTTAATATAGTAAATGAATGCCCATGCTGGACAATGTCCCAAAGTCAACTAAAAAAAAAAAAAAAAAAAAGGTTGTCTTGTTCTTTGTCTTATTAGATGACCGAGATGGATGGTATTGCAGTACAAAGCGGGGCCTCTCAAGGAGTACAGGAAAGCTCCCAAATACAGTAGAATCTGAAAAGTAGAGATTAATTCAAATTGGGCCCATCAGAGAAAAGCTTAATGAAAGATGCACATTCGGGTGGGCTTCAGAGGATGTTTTAGTCTTTATGTTTCTTGCAACAGAAGACAAAGAGGATCACTTTTATTTATTTACCTGTTTGATCAGCTAACAGAGATCCCGTAACAAAAATCCTGGGTTTGGATTATAACGCAATGAAAGATGACACATCTGTAGTGAATATCCTTGATAAAATTACCAAAGATGGAGATCCTGAAAGTGAGATGAAGATGAAGCTTGGCATGCTGCTTAAGCAACTGGATCTGCACCTTCTGAATCATTCTCTGAAACATATTTCATTGTGAGTCTTTTAGAGAAAAGAAACCTCTAACAGTTACAAAGAGTGCTTTCAGACTTGTTTTTTTAGACACACACAAAATAAAGTATGAAAGTTATTGCTACTGATTTTTTTTTTAAGATTTTATTTATTTATTTGAGACAGAGACAGTGAGAGAGAGCATGAGAGGGGAGAAGGTCAGAGGGAGAAACAGACTCCCCATGGAGCTGGGAGCTGATATGGGACTTGATCCCAGGACTCCGGGACCATGACCTGAGCCGAAGGCAGTTGCTTAACCAACTGAGCCACCCAGGCGCCCTATTGCTACTGATTTAACATTAATTTCTTTTAAGATTTCTTTGAGAGAGAGAGCGCGTGCACGCAAGCGGGGGAGGGACGAGGGAGAAGGAGACAGAGAATTCACACCGACTCCCTGCTAAGCTCGGAGCTGACGCAGGGCCTGATCCCAGGACCCTGAGATTATGACTGGAGCCAAAATCAAGTCGAACACTCCTCCGACTGAGCCACCCAGGTGCCCCTTCACATTAAATTTTATCGGAATAAGATTTTAGTTTATTGCACGGATATTTCTAATTCTAAAACTTAAACGTTTGCAGTTAGCATTGCTAAAGCTTCCTGTGGGCTTTCACCTGATTCTGAGGACATGAAATGGCTGTTATTTTCAGTCTGCTCAGACTACGAGATAAATGATTAAATAATAATGCAGATATCATGTAGAGTTTGTAAGGTATAAAACTTGTTCGTTTTTCTATTTTTCCCCCTAGTATTATAGTCTTACCACTGAGAAAATCAGCTGAATATTTAAATGATTATATTTAATGTTGCATTAAATATGAGTCACTGATCTCTTGATGTTTTGACAGTGTTGTAAGATTATTACACGGTTAAAGCTAATTGCAATCTTTTAGTTGTATGATTTGACTACAGTTTTAATTATAAAAAAACAATACCCCCCTGCAAAAATGGAATAGTTTCATGTGTTTTCTGAAGATTCTCTTGTAGAGCGTTAAAATTAATTTCTTACCATTCATTTCAGAGAAATATGTTTAAACCCAACAATTGTTAAGAATGATATAGAACTGCTGAAAAATCTCTCAGGAAAAGGAGAACAGACCGTCTTGGAATCTATCGACTACACCTCAGGTTTATATTACTCTCAGATTCATTTTGTGTTATGTACAGTAATTATCATTCCCAAATGCTTCAATAGCTACATTGGGATTGATTATTTGAAAAAAAAAAATGAAACCTTAAGACTATAATCATATTTATTTTTTTAAAGCCAACATATTTTATTTTTCGGAGCTCCTTCTAACTGATCAATGACTGGTTTCAGATTATGAATTTTCAAATGGATGCCGAGCCCCACCTTGGAGACAGATTCACGGGGAAATCTGTTACGTGCTGGTCAAGCCACATGACATTGAAAGTCTCTGCGTTACTTGTAGTGCCGAAGGAGTATTTTTAAATGGTGTAAGTAATTTTTTAAGAACCGTGTTGACTTTGGTGCTTAGCTCCGTCTCCGTAAACGTGAATCCTGATGACCACAGAAAATGCGATACTGCTCTGTGGGATTGAAGCAGATCCCTTTGCTATGTGCTTGCTGAGCAAATCCAAAGTGGTTTCAGAATTAGCGCCAGTGTTCTCCATTGCAGGTCATTAAATCAGTCTTCTAAGAAATGCCCTTCAGAGGGATCCCTGCTACTTTATAAAATGAAAACCTCCTTAACAGTCAGTTCACCGATTAGTTACATGAGCATTCGGGGAAAGAAAAGGAGGCCCAAGGTAACACAGGAGCAATAACCATAGGTTTTACCCTAAGAGTGGAGAGGACAAAGGGAAGGGGGGGGGCATTAAAATGTGGAAGCTTGGAGGAAGCACCCCATGAAGCTGGGACCCAGACGTCTAGAGAGGGGGCGTCACCGGCTGTGCTGGTGCCTTAGGATAGTAGAAGACGGGCCTTGCAGAGCTGGGGCTTAGACCTCTGAGGCGTGGGCCCTGCTTACATTGGTGATGGTCCCTTGGGAGATGGGCCCCCTCCCCCATAGAACTGAGACCCACATCTGTGAGGAATGGTCATTTCCAGGCTATGCTGGTCCCCTCGGAGCTCAGCAGGTCTCCACGAAACGGGCACCCAGACCTCTGAGAAGTTCAGTGCCCAATTAGTGCTGCTACCTCAGGAGCTCACAGGACAATCTTTGCAGAACTGGCAGAGCTAAGACCCAGACCTTTGAAGATGGAGGCCTGGTCAGGTGATAGCGGTATTTCTGAGGGGCCTTTTTTTTTTTTTCCCCCTGAGGGGCCTTAATGAGGCAGGTTCTGGGAGTGTAGGGAAAAATCCCTGGGGACTTGAACCAGCTGTTGCTACTGGAAGCAGCTGCCACTGCCAGGGGCAAAGGGCCGCTGCTGGGTGGAGGCTAATGGGAACAGTGGGCAAGGAGACGGCAGCATGGCCCTTTCTCCCTCCAGCTTTTCAGTCTCCCTTTTACTCCCTGCTGACCGAAGCTGACCTAAGCTGGCAAAGGAGAAACACAGCGTGACACACTCCAGGCTCTGAGCATCACTAAGCAGAGCGAGAGCCTTCTGAACCTTCTACATTAAAAGTTTTTACTTTAAGCCTCATACCTGCTCACTGACCTTAACTAGGAGCTCGGCTTTCTCCTTGGCCACACCCTGCCGTTGGTGTCTTCAGTGTAATTTGGGGCCTCACAGGCAACATCTTCAGGGAGAACCCAAATCCTGAATAGGGACCCTTTATCATAGGGGACTGTTTGAAGCATGGCTACCTCTTGGTTTGGATTGACATCAAAATGGTGGTGCCACTCTCCTGATGACCAGCAGGCAGCTCTTGTGACATGCCTTGTGCTTTCGTCAGCACGATGCTGTGAAGTATGACTGCACGGAGAAGGGAGACGATCTCAATATGATTTTGCTTCCAGTTTGTTTTGATACTCTAAGAAAAGTGAAATTTCAGTTTAGAAAATCAGAGACTTTGACTTTCTAGAGTGGGGCAAGGAGACTTTGTTTCTATCAAAGGCTATTGACCTACGTATAACTTCGTTTTGGAAATCTCTAAGCATTCCTCTTATTTTCACATAATGAAAGGAACATCAAACTATTCAGTAATTACAACAAAATGTGTAACATGTGAGAGTTACATGGGTATGTATGATGTTTTGTGTGTATATATATGGTTATGTATATAGATAACAGACTACAGTTTTTCATATATGCATTTGATTAAGGCAGAACCAAATCTTTCCTGTTAGGGCAGGCAAGCAAAGGAAAATGAGGAAAGGAAAGATGAAAAGAAAGAGATACAGACACAAAGGGCGGAGGGACAGATGGTTACATGGAGGCTAAGTCTAGAAAATACGCCTAGAGCAACTGCATTACATACAGAACAAGAGCAAGTGTGACAAATAGAGGCTTTTCTGTGGTGGCACTCTAAACTTGGGGCCTTTTATGACTTCATCAGAGGTTCTTGAAGTCATAATGCTTTTTCACATGAGGGAGTGCAGAGGAAAGGAAGCTCTTGATTCTTTGCTGATAGCAGAGTACCCCACATGCATATAGGAGGTACTCAGTAAAAGCATGCTGGATGGATGGATGGATGGATGGATGGATGGATGGATACATGGATAACTTTAAGAGGGAAGGGTATTGCCTATATTTTTTGATGTATAAAGACTGCCGCATGCATCGTTGATAGAAGAAAACAGTATGTGGGCTTGGGTTGTGATGTATTGATTGGGTTCAATAAATAATAACAGCACCAAAATTTTTCTCCCAAAGGGCAAAAGAGATGAAGAGGGGGAAATTAATTATGAGAGAAAAAGTGAAATTTATAAAGACCTTGTCACATTTTTGAAAGAAAAATCAGCAAAATTTTTAGAAAATATGTCTAAACAGGTAAGTTTATAGACTTTTGAAATTTCATAGCATAGTGTTACTTGACTAAACTTTCTGCTTCTAATTTTTAGAGTGTTTTTCACAGTAGTTTACAAAATAAAAAATATTTTAAGTGGAGTACTTTTAGAGAGTTTCTGATTCTCTTTAGGTAATAGGTGTAAAATATTTCAGATTGCTTCCTAAATAGCACTTTTCATCTTTCCCTTTGAATTAATAATGCTGAGAACAAAGGATTCAGCCCTATTAATGAAGCCTAGATGTTTTGATTATTTTTGATCCCTTCTGGGCATCCCATGATTACTACCTAATTGGATTGTCTCAATAAGTGTGTCAACTGCATATGCATAAGAACTGGGCTTCTTTTGTGTCTTTCATGGTTTTTGAAATAGTGTTGGATGAAGAAGTCAGCTAATATAGTTATGAAATAAAATCTTGATTGAAGCTGATGTGGGTAAGAAACAATATGCAAGAAATACTAATGGAATACACTTAAGCTTCAGACTGATTCTCAAGATGATGTCAATTCCACAAACTCCACATCGGATAATTTATCAGGTCCATTATTTTCCTTCTGACCCTGCAACTTCCAGAGCACTCTATTTTCTTAGTATACCGCTGCTGCTCTTGTCCTAAAACTTCTCTTTATCATTGTCCTGTGAATTTTTTTTTTTTTTATATTTCCTAGTGTTTGATCACCTATTTCCTGGACTCCAGTTTTTTGTTGTTGTCGTCATAAAATACCTATACAAAACAAAATTTACCATTACCATTGTGTATCACTGAGTGCCATTAATTACGTTCATAATGTGCAACATTACCACTTTCTATTTCCAAATCTTTTTCATCAACTCAAACTAAAAGTCTGTTCCCATTAAGCAATAACTTCCTCCTCCCCAGCTCCTAGAAATCTCTAATCTACTCTCCGTCTCTATAAATTTGCCTTTTTCTGGATATCTCAGAAGGTGGAATCATACAATATTTGTCCTTTGGTGTTTCGCTTATTTCATTTAGCATAATGTTTTCAAGGTGCATCCATGTTGGAGCATGTGTCAGAACTTCATTCCTTCTTATGACTGAATAATATTCCATTTGTGCCTTTGACCACATTTTGTTTATCTATTCGTCTGTTGATGGACACTGGCACTGTTGCCACTTTTTGATTACATTGAAAAATGCTACAAATATTACATACAGAACAAGAGCAAGTGTGATAAATAGAGGCTTTTCTGTCCCTGTTTCAGTTTTGAGGGGTATATACCTAGGAGTGGAATTTCTGGGTCATATGGTAATCCTGTGTTTAACTTTTAGAGGAACTACCAAAATGTTTCCACCTAGACTGAACCATTTTATATTCCTGTACAAAGATTCCAGTTTCTGTGGAAGGATTCTGTGTGTGTGTTTGTGTGTTTTTTATTATAGACATCTTAGTAAGTATGAAGTATGGTGTCCCATTGTACTTTTGATTTGCATTTCCCTAATGATTATTGATATTGAGTATATTTTCATGTGTTTACTCCGTGTTTTTTTTTTTAAGAAATGTCTATTCAAGTCCTTTGCCCATTTAAAAAAATGGGTTGTCTTTTTGTTGTTGAGTTGTAGGAATTCTTTATATATTGTGGATATCAATTCCTTATCAGATACAATATTTACAAATATTTTTCTCTTATTCTGTGGGTTTTTTCATTCATCTTGATAGTGTCCTTTGATGCACATTTTTAATTTTTATAAAGTTCAATGAAAACATTTTTGTTGCCTGAATTTCTGGTAAAGTACTTAGGAAACCATTGCCAAATTCAATGTCATGAAGATTTGCCCCTGTTTTTTCTAAGAATTTCGTGGTTTTCGCTCTTAAATTTAGGGACAAAGAGCCCTTAAATTTAGGTCTCTGATTCATTCTGAGTTAAATTTTGCATATGGTGTGAGTACAGTAAGGATACAATTTCATTCTTTTGGATGTGGATAATCCAGTTTTCCTAGCACTATTTGTTAAAGACATTGTTCTTTCCCCATTGAATGGTCTTGGCATCCTTGTTGCTAATCAGTTTACCAGAGATGCAGGGGTTTATATTTGGACTCTCAATTCTATTCTATCTTGTCTATCCTATACAAGTCCCATACTATTTTGACTACTATATCTTTGTAGTAGTTTTGAAATGGAAAAGTATAAGTCCTCAGACTTTGTTGGTGTTTTTCAAGACTGTTTTAGCTATTTGGGCCATCTTTACTTCCTCTATAAATTGTAGATTTAGTTTTACCATTTCTGCACAAAACTGCATTGAGATTTTGATAGGGATTATATTGAATTTATAGAATGCTTTGTATAGCATTGTCATCTTAATATTAATTTTTCCAGTCCATGAACATGGGGTGTCTTTCCATTTGTTTTTGTCTCCTTTAATTTTTTTCAGCAGTATTTTATAGTTTTTAGTGTCAAGTTTTTTGCCTCCTTGGTTAAATTTATTTCCAAGCATCTTATTCTTTTTGATGCTATTATAAATAGAAATGTTTTCTTAATTTCCTTTCTAATTGTTCACTGCTAGTGTGGAGAAGTAGAAATGATCTTTGCGTGTTGAAGTCAGATCTGGCTCTTTTGAATGTAAAATTCAAAATTAAATCCTGCAACTTTACCGAATTCATTTATTAACTCAAATTTTTTTAATCTTTAGGTCTTTCTTTTTCTTTAATATTTTTCTTTTTGGGGGCTCCTGGGTGGCTCGGTTGGTTAAGCATGTGCCTTTGGCTCAGGTTGTGATCCCAGGATCCTGGGATTAAGTCCTGCATTGGGCTTTCTGCTTAGTGGGAATTCTGCTTCTCCCCTCCCCCACCACTCATGCTCTTTCTCTCTCTCTCAAATAAATAAATACAATCTTTAAAAAAATTATTTCTTTTTCTTTAGGTGAACTCCACATGGAGCCCAACCCAGGGCTTGAACTTATAACCCTGAGATCAAGGGTCAGATGCTTAACTGACTGAGCCACCCAAGCACACTAGTCATTAGTTCTTTCTACATATAAGATCATGTCATCTGTCAACAGAGATAGTTTTACTTCTTCTTTTTCAATTTGAATGTTTTTAAAATTTCTTTTTCTTGCCTAATTACTATGGCTAGACCTTTTAGGCCTGTGTTGAATAGAAGTAGTGAAAGCTAGCTCCTTGTCTTACTCCTGATATTAAGGGAAAATCTTTCAGGATTTTGCCACTAAATGTGATGTTATCTCTGGGCTTTTCATGTATGGCCTTTATTATTTTGAGGAAGTTCCCTTCCATTTAGTTTTCCTTCTGTTGATGTACCCCATAATTTTGGTGGAGCTTCCTGAGTGAAGGAGGCACATAACAGGGAAAAAATTGAGGGTTACCATGTGAAATATCCTTATTTTTTCTCTCTCAGTTATTGTTTCTATAATGATAGTTCAAAAATAATTTTTACTTAGAATTTTAAAGGCATTTTTTTTCTATGTGGCCTGTCTGTTTTGACTTTTCTCATCTAACAAAGCCTTTAGGATCTTCTCTTATTCAGGATGTTCTGTAATTTTCATGATGATATGGTTGGTGCTGGTTTTGTTTGTTTTTCATTAATTATGACATATGTCTTTCAGAATTAGAAAAATACTTTTTTGTGTATCACATATTTAATCATTCTTTCCTTTCTGTTCTCTTTGCTCTCTTTTTGAAACTTGCTAGTTGATTGTTGGGCCTCTGAGATTGATCCTTTGATTTTCTTTTCTGTCACCCACATTTTGTAAATATTCTTTTACTTTATCTTCAAAACATTGTACATATCTTTAAAATTTAAGCTCTCATATTTTCAACATTTTGTTTTTGGGTGTTTATTTCTACCTATCATATGTTTTCATTTCTCTTGGATAAAATCTAGGAATAAAACAGCAAGGTCATAGGGTAGTTGTATGTTTAACTTTTTAAGCATTTCATAACTGTTTTCCAAAGTGGTTGTATTATTTTACACACATACCAGCAGTGTATGAGAATTCCATTTCTTCTGCACATTTGTCAATAATTGGTACGGTCAGGCCTCTGATTTTAGACACTCTAATAATGTGTGTACTGGTATTTCACTGGGTTTTAATTTGCATTTCTCGAATGCATTCTTTCATATGCTTATTTTGCCACTCATATATTGTATGTGATAATGTGTCTATTCCAATCTTTTGCCCAGTTTTTTATTAGGTTGTTTGATTACTTACTGAATTGTGAAAGATCTTTGTACATACTCTTGGCTTACATATTCTGTCAGATGTATGACTTGTTTTTTCTCCCGATCTGTGGCTTGTCATTTCATTCTCTAACCAGTGTCTTCCAAAAAGCAAATGTCCTCCATTTTGATGAAGTCCAACTTGTTAATTTTTTCTTTATAACATTGTACCTGATAAAGCTTTGCCAGACTCAGTGTTACAAAGATTTTCTCCAATGTTTTTTTTTTTCTAGAAGTTTTCAAATGTTAGGTTTTACATTTAGGCTCTTTTTAACTTATTTTTTATACATGATATGAGGTATGGATCAAAGTTCTTTTCTTTTGCATATTAATATCTAGTTGTTCCAGCATGATTTGATGAAAAAAAATCCTTTCTCCATTGAATTAACTTTATACCTTTCTCAAAAATCAGTTGTCTATTTGTGAGGGTGTATTTCTGTTCCAGTGATTTGTCTATTTTTATACCAGTACCACACTGTCTGATTACTGTAGCTTTATAATAAATCTTGAAGTCAGGTAGTATAAATCCTCCAATGTTGTTCTTTTTCAAACTTGTTTGGCTGTTTTACATCTTTTGCATGTCCATTAGAATGTTAGGGTCAGCTTGTCAATTTCTTCATAAAAAGCCTGAAAAAATTATGGCTGAGACTATGATTAAGCCATAGTTTAATTTAGAAAGAGCTAACGTCTTGACAGTACTGAGGTTTCCAGTGTATGAACAGAGTATGTCTTTCCATCTGTTTAGGTCTTTAATTTTCTCAGCAATATTTTGTAACTTTCAGTGCACAGCTCTTACACACCTGTTATGAAACCTACCTGTAAGTATTTCATATTTTAGAGGTGTTAAAAGGAAAGCTATAGGCCCAAAATGGCATCACTTAGGCCAAGTCAATACCCAAGAATTATATTTTTGTATATTTTATAATACATATTGTTATTATATTATTTACACCTAAATAACTGCAGTCTCAACCACCCAGGAGTAGGACCTATAAGTGTTCAACTGGAACTACCTGGTCAGTACCAGGAAATTTGCTGATTTACCCCTTCTGCTCCTTGCAGGAAGGCACCCTGGCCTAAACAATGCATTCCTTGCTAATAAATTCCTTTTTGTAATGCTCCCTGCCTAAAAACCTTTCTTTTGTTGAGCTCTGTGGAGCATCTCTCTGCTTGCTAGCCCGGCTGCTGCTGGATTCATGAATCAATTCATAAAACCAGTTAAATCTTCAAACTTAGGCTCTTGAATTTTTATTTAACAAGGGCTATGGTTAATGGTAGTTTTAAAATTTCTATTTGTGATGACATGTTGCTATTATATAAAAATACACTTGATTTTTATATATTGATTTCATATTCTGAAACACTTATTACTGCTAATGTCTGCTTTGTAGACCCCAGAGGGTTTCCTATGTAGATGATCATATTGTCTGTGTATAAAGATCATTTTGCCTCTTCCTTTCCAAAGTCAGTCCCTTTTTTTCGCTCCTTAATGCACTAGCTGGAATCTCCAGTACAGAATTATATAGAAGTAGTCTCTTGTTCCCAGTGGTAAAGGGAAAACTTTCAGTTTCTCACAATTTTTTTAAAAAGATTTTATTTATTTATTTATTAGGAAATAGAGAGAGAGAGAGCGCATGAGAAGGGAGAAGGTCAGAGTGAGAAGCAGACTCCCCATGGAGCTGGGAGCCCGATGTGGGACTCCATCCCGGGACTCCGGGATCATGACCGGAGCTGAAGGCCGTCGCTCAACCAACTGCGCCACCCAGGGGCCCTCAGTTTCTCACTATTAAGTATAATGTTAGCTGTAGCTTTCTCACAGATGAAATTTATAAGGTTAAAGAAGTTCCCTTCTATTTGATATTGTTGAGAACTTTTATTAGGAATGGATATCGGATAAAAACAGAGAAGGAGACAAATCGTAAGAGACTCTTAACTATAGGAAACAAACTGAGGGTTGCTGGAGGGGAGGTGGGTGGAGGGATGGGGTAACTGGGTGATGGACATTAAGGAGGGCACTGGATGAGATGAGCACTGGGGGTGTTATATGCAACTGGTGAATCACTTATTTCTACCCAGAAATCAATGAGACACTATATGTTAACTAATTTGAATTTAAATAACCCCCCCCAAATATTAGATATTGGATTTTATCAAATGATCACCTATTGAGGTAATTGCGTGTTTTTTTTTTCTTTTATTTACATAGTAAATAACATTGATGAGTTTTCAAACATAAACTAACCTTACCTTCCTGGAACAAACCTCATTTGTTCAGGATGTAGTATCCTTTTTATATATTATGGGATCTAACTTGCTAAGATTTTAAGTTTCACATCTACATAAGGTTACTGGTGTGTAATTTTCTTTGACATCTTTGGTTTTGGTTATCAGAGTGATACTGGCCTTCTGGAATGAGTTAGGAAGTTTTTTCTCCTCTGCAATTTCTGGTAGAGTTTGTGCAGAATTGGTTTTGTTTCTTTCTTACATGTTTGGTAGTGAAGCCATCAGGGCTGGGAGTGTCCTTCAGAGATAAGTTTTTAAACAACAGATTTCAATGTCTTTAATAGTTAGGGCCATGTGGTTATGTGTTTCTTCTCGAGGGAGTTTTGGCAGATTGTATGTATCTATGTATGTATGTATTCTGTACTGGGATAAAGTACCCATAACCTTTGCTATGTTAACTGTTTTGTTTTTTTAATTTAAGTAATCTCTACCCCCAAAGTGGGACTTGAACATACAACCCCAAGATCAAGAACCATATGCTCTACCATCTAGGCCAGCCAGGCACCCTGGTCTTCTTTAAAGGAAATTGTCCATTTAATCTAAGTTGTCAAATTTATGGTCATAAAACTTGTTCATAGTTATTCTTTCACCTTTATTGTCTGTGTAATATGCAGCTATTGTTACCTCTCTCGTTTCTGATATTGGTCATTGGTGTTTTATTTTTTCTTGATCCATCTGGATAAAGGTGTCTTGATTTTCTCAATTTTCTCAGAGACTTAGCTTTTAGTTTCACTGATTTTTCTTGTTTTTTTTTTTTTTTCTACTTCACTTTGATATTTATTATTTCTTCTCTTATTTTTACTTTGTGGATTAAATCATGTGGTTTTGATGTTAAGGTCTCCCACATTCTTGCTGATTTTCTACAGTTGTTGAGAGAGGGATTTCAAAATGTTTCAACTATAATTGTGGATGTCTGATTTTTCTCTTAGTTCTTTTTTTGTATTTGCAGCTCTGTATATGCATTTAAGATTGCTATATCTTCTTGATTGATCAATTTATCATTATGTGATGTCCCTCTCTCTCCTTGGTAATTTTCCTTTATCCGAAATCTACTTAATCGGATATTTTTATAGCCACTCTGGCTTGCTTTTAACTACGGTTTGCATGTTATATCTTTCCCCTCCTATTACTTCCAAGCTACCTATATTGTTATACTTGAAGTGAGTTTCTGGTAGACAGCATTCAGTTGTTTTTAAAATAAATTTGTGAAACTCTATTGATGTATTTAGATAATTTACGTTTAATTATTGATATGTTAGGGTTTACACTTGCCAGTTTACTTTGGTTTCTGTTCCTTTTATTAGTTTTTGTTTTTTTCCCCTGCATTTTAGTGGATTACTTGAACATTTTTTAGAATTCTACTTTAATTTATCCACAGTGTCTTGAGTGTACCCCTTTGTATAGATTTTGTGCTTGTGTTTACTGTGGGTATTGTACCATATCATGCATACATAATTAATTATAATTTGCTGTTTGACATTATACCAGTTTGAGTGAAGCGTAGAAACTATGTCTCCTTCAAACAGTAATTGCATAGGACTCAGTTCCTTGCAACTCCTTATGTGTCATTAAAAAAACTGTCAACATACTCTTCCTTTGCAAATATACTACGTGCGAATTTGTCATTTCTCTTTCAATATAAACTTGTTGCAAAAGCTATAATACTATTACACTGATGAGACTGAAAAAATAAATATAGATTTGGTAAAGAAAAGAAATCATATCTCCTTTTAAATCCTTTTACCCTCTCTCATTTGTAATTGTCTTTATTTCTTCTGTATACATTGATAACCATATGAGACATTATGTTTTGTTTCAGCCATCAAACTTAGAAAACTCAAGAGCAGAATGAAAGTATCTAGCCACACTTTTATTCTTTTCCATTGTTTTGTCGGCTGTTCTAAGTTTTCTTCTTTTATCATCATGTGTCTTGGCATGGATATCTTTGAGTTTGCTTGTTTGTTTAGGGTTTCCTCAGCTTTTTGAATCTTAGATTTATGTCTTTTTCCAAGTTTGAGAAAATTTCAAATCTTGTTAGAATACATTTTTAGTCTGACTGTTTCCCTCCTCTCTTTCTGTTACTCTGATGACATGAATTTTGGAATTTTTGTTATGGTCTCACAGATTTTGAGGCTCTGTTCATTTTTTTCCCAATGAATTTACCCCTTTTTATTCATACTGGGTAATTTCATGGAAGTTCATGGATTCTTCCCCTCTGTCCTCTCCATCATATTGTTAGGTCTATCCCAGTGAGTTTTATTTTGGCTTATAAATTTCAAAATTTCTTTTTGGTTGTTTTTCATATCTTCTGTTTAATTGTTGAGGCTATCAAGTTTTTTTGTTGTTGTTTCAAGTCTTCATAATTGCTCACTGAAGCATTTTTATGATGGCTGTTTTAAATTCTTACAGATTTTTCTAACATCTATTTCATCTTGGTATAAGCATTATCCTGTGCATTATCCTTTCTCATTGAAGTTGTGATCTTCCTGGTTCTTGGTAGGATGAGTGACTTTTCATTGTCTTGGACATTTGGGGTCTTACATTGTGAAATTCTGGTTTTTATTTAAATCTTTTAACAGGCCTTCTCAGGCACTTCACTGGTGGAGTCTGGAGGTCCTGTGAAGTCTGAGTTCTTCACTTATTTTCCATTGACAACTCTGGTATAGGGTGCCTCGTTACCATTGTACAGCGGTGGAAATTCAGTTCCCATGAAGCCTCCTCTGACACTACCCTGGCTGGGAGGGAGAGAGTGCCTTCTTACATTCTTCCCATGGGGTCTCCACTTAACCTATGGGAGATGAACCTATTGCTGCTTGGAGGTGATGACTTTATTGCTTCTCTTGAGATGATCACATGATTATCCTTCTTTTGTCTGCTGATGACTATTTACATTGATACTTGAGTACTGAACTAATATTCAACCCTGGGATAAATCCCACTTGATCACTGTGTCTTACCCTGTTTGATACTGCTGGATGAAATTTGGTAATATTTTACTGAGGATATTTGCATCTATAATCATGAAGGATATGGGCTAGTAGTTATCTTCTAATGTCTTTGTCTGGTTTTGGTATCTGGACAGTGTGGCCTCAGAAAATGAACTGGGAAATAATTAATTTACTTTTCTTCCTTTTGGAATTCTTTGTGTAGGGCAGATATTATTTTTCTTAAATGTTTGATAGAATTTGTCAGTGAAGCCATCTGTATCTGGAGCTTTCTTTGTTGGAATATTTTTATACTGAGAATTTGATTTCTTTAATATATATATAACTATTCAGATTTCTTTTTCTTGTTGAGCTTTGGTAGTTTGTGTGTTTCAGTGAATTCGTACATTTTATCTAATTTATCTAATTTATTGGCATCAAATACAACATTCCATTATTATCCTTTTTTTTTTTTTTTAATTTTTTTTTAATTTTTTTTTATTTATTAGAGAGAGAGAGACTGAGAATGAGAGGGGAGAAGGTCAGAGGGAGAAGCAGACTTCCCGCAGAGCCGGGAGTCCGATATGGGACTCGATCCCAGGACTCCGGGATCATGACCTGAGCCGAAGGCAGTTGCCCAACCAACTGAGCCACCCAGGCGCCCACCATTATTATCCTTTAATGTCTGGAAGATCTTTTGTGATTATCCCTCTTTCATTTCTAATATGGGTCATTTGAGTCTTCTCTCTATTTTTGACTAGTCTGCAAAGAAGTGATTGATTTTATTTTATTTTTTAAGATTTTATTTATTTATTTGACAGAGACAGACAGAGAGGGAACACAAGCAGGGGGAGTGGGACAGAGAGAAGCGTGCTCCTTATGGGGCTCGATTCTAGGACCTTGAGATCATGACCTGAGTCAGAGGAAGAAGCCTAACAACTGAGCCACCCAGACACCTGAAGTGATGGATTTTATAAAAAGAATAGCTATTTGTTTCATTGATTGTCTTTATTGTTTAGCTGCTTTCCTTCATTCCTTTATTTCTGCTCTTTATGACTTTTTCCTTCTGATTTTTTGGGGTTTAATTTGCTCTTCTTATTTAACCTCTTAATTTTTAAGCTCTTAGTTAGCCATTGACTTGAGACCTTTATTTTATCTTATATAAAGTTTTATTCTGTAAACATCTTTATAAACACCACATAAACTACATCCCATAGATTTTTGATATGTTTTCATGCAAATTAATATATCTGAAGATTTTCCAGTTACCTTTCTTTTACTGATTTCTAGTTTAATTCTATTGTATTAAGAGAAGATCTTTTGTATGATTTTAGTCCTTTTAGCTTTGTGAATGTTTGTTTTATGCCCAGAATGTGTTAAATTTGGGTGATTCTTTTTTTGTGTGCATTTGAGAAGAATGTAAGTTCTGTTGCTGTTGTGTAGTACATTCTATAACTGCTTTGTTGATTTGGTTGATAGTATTACTCAGGTCTTCTATATTAATTTTTATGTTCTTATTTTGTTGATTACTGAGCAAGGAGTTTTGAAGTCTCATAATTGTTGATTCACTTTATGTATTTTGAAGTACTTTTGTTTGGTGAATACACAATTAGAGTTGTCTTGACTCTTTGTCATTATGTATCTCCCTCTTTAGGTCTGATAGTATTTGTTTCAAAATCCATTTTGTTTGATTTTTAATGTAGCTATTCCTGCTTTTTTTGATTGTTGGTTGCATGGAAAGTGGATTTTTTAATACCACAGATACTTAGTTTTCCTTTCTCATCCAGTCTGATGATTTAACTGAAGTTTTAAAATCACTTTTTATTTAATGTAACTAGTGATAGAGTTGAATTTAAATGTACTGTCTTATTGTTTCTTACTTGTCCCATTTGTTCTTTGTTCCTTTTTCCTCTTTTTCTGTCCTTATCGAGCTTTTAGAAATGATTCTATTTTATTTATACTATTTGTCAGTTATACTTCTTAAAAGTTTCATGGTTGCTGTTCTAGGGTGTATAATGTATATCTCTAATTTATCCTGTCCAACTTTAAATATTATCTTACCGGGGCACCTGGGTGGCTCAGTGGGTTAAAGCCTCTGCCTTCGGCTCAGGTCATGATCTCAGGGTCCTGGGATCGAGCCCCGCATCGCATCGGGCTCTCTGCTCAGCAGGGAGCCTGCTTCCCCCTTTCTCTCTGCCTGCCTCTCTGCCTACTTGTGATCTCTTTCTCTCTCTCAGATAAGTAAATAAAATCTTTAAAAAAATAATAAATATTATCTTGCCATTTCACAAATAGTTTAAGAACCTTACCACGGTGTACCTTCAATGCCTCTCCCTCCCCTTGGCATTATTGTCTGCATTTTACTTTTGCATGGTATTAACCCCTCGACACATTGATACTATTTTTTTATAGTTATGTTCAATTAGCCAACATATACTACATGGTTAATTTTTGATGTAGTGTTCAATATTCATTAGTTGCACATAACACCCAGCGCTCATCACAACACGTGTCCTTCTTACGATTTTTGCATTAGAGAGTCAATATGTTTTAGAATGATCAAAAATAACACAAAGGGTCTTTTATACTTTTACCATTTCTACAGATTTGCATTTCTCTGGGTAGATGTGGTATGATACTCTTTCTGGTATGATATTCCTTCTGAATGAAGAACTTCACGGACATTTCTCTAGCACAGGCCTTCTGGCAGTGAATTCTCTGCTTTTGTTCATCAGTGAAAGTCTTATTTTGCCTTTATTTTTGAAAGCTTTTTTTTTTTAAGACTTTATTTATTTGACAGAGAGAGATTACAAGCAGGCAGAGAAGAGAGAGGGGGAGGCAGGCTTCTTGCTGAGCAGAGAGCCCGATGCAGGGCTCGATCCCAGGACCCTGAGATCATGACCTGAGCCAAAGGCAGTGGCTTTCACCCACTGAGCCACCCAAGTGCCCTCTAAAGCTTTTTTTTTTCTTTTTTTTGTCTCTGTTTAGAATTTTGGGTTGACAGGCCTTTTGTTTTATTTTAATACTTTAAAGATATCATTCTCTTTCCTTTTGGCTTGAATTGTTTTGGATAAGTCTCTTTTAATTGTTTCTCCCTCTGTCTGTCCTGTGTCTTCTGTCTCTGGCTACCTGCAAGATATTCTCTTTATCCTTGGTTTCAGCAATCTCTACGGGTCGTGTCCCCGTCAATACAGTGTTTGAGTTTAGATTTTTCTGGTGGTGGTGAAGAGGAATAGGTCCAACCCTGCTGTCCCCTTGTGTGCTGCAGCAGGGGGAGGGGGAGGGGGAGTCGAGGTTAGGAATATCACAGCTCTGTCACACTAGCTCCAACAGAGACCTGAAGCCTGAGGTGGCCCTTCCCCAGCGTGTGTCCTAAGCAACACAAGTGAGATGCATCAGTGACTTCGTTTTCTGAGGTTATCACCAGTGTTAATTTTCAGATAGCCCCAGATAATTGAGAAGCAGTATCACTGTAAAAATTGTTCTTGTTTTTTGTACATAAAGGATATTAGATTCAGTGAAGAATGGAAAAAAGAAAAAGAGCTTAAGGAGGCACCCAAGAAAGAAGAAGCAGCCACCCTTCAGAAAGCTCTTCCTGCTTCAGGCAAGAGTGTGCCGGAGAAGAACCAAATTAATTTTGGGAAGAGTCAAATGACCAAAAGATTAGAGCCAAGTTTAAACTGGAAGGCCACTGTTGATTTCAAAGAGTATGTAGAAATTTGCATGTGGGGTTTTCCGATACATCCTCAGTAACCATGTTTATCTTTTAACTTAGATTTATATGTCACCATAGTAGAGAGTAGATATTGACATCTCCGTCCAGAGTACAGGTTGGTCCCTCCCTGGTCCTCTTCATATCCCATGTAGAAAGATTTGGTGTGAATAGGAGTCACGTGTGGGCACCAGAACACAATTCGCTCAGCAAGTCAGGGCAAATATCACATGACAAAAGATGATAAAAGACACGGAGAAATCTCACAGGCACTGTAAACATAGCAGTAGGGACCTGACTAAGTAAGTGCTAGGAGAATTTAGAATGATTAAAATTATGTGAACTTAATCAAGAAAGTCTTGAGAGAGACAGTGTCTTGTCTATTAACAGAACTTTAAGTAAATACCATGGAAAGTCTAGAGCCTCCAAAAATTAACAGGTCTAAGTGATGTGGACACTGATTTGATGCATGTCTGCCATATACAAAACTAGGTCCATTTAGGGCCCTCTATAAATAGGTGCCAAAGCAGATTAAGGCCCGGTGTGACCTCAAGGCCAGAGCGGTCTAAAGTGCCTAGAGCATTTTTTAAATTAGCAAAGAGGTTTACAAGTGTCAGCCTATTTTTAATGTTCCATGCGGTCACCTGACTGGGTCAAGTAAGAACCACCTTCCAGCTGGTCACAGGAGACCCTCACCTGCAGGGATTCCGAGAACCACAGGCTGAGCCCGTTTCGCAAGCAAACCCAGAGAGCAGACCTGAAGGAGTCCTGGGAAAAGAGGAGATGCTCTTGCTCCTCTAATTCTCATCGATGTTGAGGTGTTTCATCTTTGTGACTCTATTTCAAAGAGTGGGAAAATGACAAATAAATGGGCTGCTCCATTACCTGGAAGGGGAATTTTTAAAATACCCCTTTTCCCAGGAGCTGATACTTTTCAATTACGAATTTACCTACCAAGGATGTGCCAAGGCCCATGCTAAACCTGGGAATAGCTGGAGAACCAGATCCAGGCGCTGCTGCAGGGTTGGGTGGGGATGGGCAGAGACCAGGGACCTCTCAGCCAGGGCAGGAAGCACCGAGAGTAGAAGGCCCAGAGTGAAGGATCTGCACAGTGACCAGTGACGGCAGCCTGTTCCTCATAAAAGCAATAGGGGGCGAAATGTTCCTCCCCTGTAGGAAGGACCTGGCTGCGCCTGAAAGACAGAAGGGGCCTCGCATGTGTCCGATGGGGCTGGAACTCCTGTGGTCATTTTCTGTATCAGGAAAACACATCCCTGGGGTGCATGAAAATGATGGGAATCTTTGTATATGTGTCTATGTTTAATTTCCTATTACTCCACATAAATTAATTTTAAAAAGTGAATATCTTTTCAGGCACAAAAACATACTGAGAGACACCCAAGAGGAAAAACACGGGGGAAGACTTGAAAGGTCAGGACCACCTGTTTCCCCGGGAAGAGCACAGTTAGTCCGGTAAGTGTCTGCAAACATGGGCCCTTCTCTAAAGCCTGGCCTAGTTCGCATGCACATGACTAGTGTTCTTTCCATTAGATCAGGGTCCTCAGATACTGTATTAACAGCTACCAGTTATAACAATGATAATGTTGAAAATCTTTAAATGTACTTAACAAGATAATCCTCTTAGTAAAGATCTATGATATAGATCCCTGTATGGATCCCTATAGATACCCAGCAGGTATAGCCTGCTGCTGTTGGAGTGTTCTATAAATGTGAATTAAATCATGTTGCTTGGTGTTGTTGATTTCATCTGTCTCCTACCTTATTTTCAGTCCAATTGTTCCATAAGTTGATGTGAGAGTAGTACTGAAGTCTCCAACTATAACTGCAATGTTTCTGTTTCTCCTTTTAGTTCTATTTTTGCTTTATGTGTTTTGTAGCTCTGTTGTTTGGTGTATATATATTTGGGATTGATATGTCTCCATGATTATGTAATGTCCCTCTTGGCGTTTTCTTTTTATTGATGTCTACTTAATCTGATATTATATAGCCACTACTGCTTTCTTTTGATTGTTTGCATGGTGGGTTTTTTCCTCTCCTTTTCTGTCAAACTAATAATATTATATCATTATATTTGAAGTGATTTCCCTGTAGAGAGCATTTTGTTGGTTCCCTTTTTCTTTTTGGTTTATTAAGCTAAATTCTATCAGTTGGTGTATTTAGATCATTTACCTTTAATATCATTATTATGACATTATGTTAGGGCTTAAGTTTGTCATTATATATATATTTTTCTGTTCATTATTTATGTTTTTCATTCTTTGGTTTTCTTTCTCTCCCTCCATTCTCTCTAACCCCTCTTCCATGAAAGTCTTTTTTAATCTATTCCATTTTGGAGCATGGTAAGAGAATGGGTAATTTTTAACAATTTTGGAGCTTCTGTTAGTCTCTTAATTCCTCTAGATTTTATTGAAATCTTATGTTTGAGCAGGCCTTCTCTGATACCACATTGGTGGGATAAGGTGTGTGCTGCCTCCTCAGGGTAGAGGAGGAATTACAAGTTTTCAAGCAGGCCTTCATTGACATCTGGGGAGGTCGGTGAGGGGCTCCTCATTATTTCTGAGTGGTAATGGAAGTTCAAGCTCTGACTGGGTCTCTGTGGATACCAGCCTGTGTGTGAGAGGGAAGAATGCTTTGTTAATTTGTCGGTGGGGGTTTGGGGTTAGGCCTCCTCTGACACCACCGAACATGGCGATTAGGGAGCTTTGCTGTAGTCTGATAAAGTCAGAACACCAAGCTCTCTGCTTGGCCTTTACTAGCAGAAGTGGGGGTAGGCCACAGTGTTTTCTGTGGTGTTGATTAGAACAGATCGTTTGTTGCTTACAAGTTTTCTTATTAAGTTACTCTTTTTCTGGTCCTCTGAGAAGAAAGAGAAGGCTTTCCTTAGGTCATTTTTTTTCTGTGCCCACTCGTGTTTCGGCATCACTGTTTTCTCTAATACCCAATCTGGGATACATGAGACAAAGAATCCAAGTAACTCACCATTGTGTTGCTCCTCTAGTCTGCAGATCCCGGTATAGTGTTTCTTCTTCTTTCTACCTGTTAGAGCCCTCTCATGTTTGTTTTATATATAATATCCAGGATTTTTATGTACTTAGTGGGAGTATATCTACTTCATCTTTTCTGAAATAAATGTTTGGCCTAAAGTGTTTCAATCGAAGTCAAATTTGAGTGAGTCAGAGAAGTCTAGAGTGATAGAGATAAGGGGAGAGGGGTAGTGTATCCAAGCAACAACCATTACTCTGACAAAAATTAGAACTTCTCCATGTTTCTTCTTGCTTAAGTGGATATAATGATGTGGTAGAGAAGTATTTCTTAAGGTGGAGTTCCTAGCTCAAAGAAACATTGAGGTTTGCTTCTTTTTACCTCCTGAATGTATGGTTCCTGTGGAACAGGACAGGAAGGGAATCTCATAAAATAGGGAAAGCCATTTAAAGTTATAGGTCAATAGATTCATCAATGGAAAAGGAGAACAGCTTTCCTCTGAGGTACTGATTTTTTTAATGTGATGTGGTGTGATGGGGTAAATTCAGTGCACCCTGCTCTTAACTCTAGGAGCTTTTTAGTCTAAGGGAAAGTACATTTACAGATTCTTTGGAGAATATAGGTTAATTTAGAATATGTTTCGATATGGGACTTTTGAGTTACGTTACACTGATCCTTTTTTTTTTTTTTTAAGATAAAACAGGAAAGGTAACTTTATTGCAATGCTTGTATGAGCATGAAAACTCTTTTAAATTAACATATAATGTATTATTTGCCCCAGGGGTACAAGTCTGTGAATCATCAGTCAGTCTTACACAACTCACAGCACTCACCATAGCACATACCCTCCCCACTGTCCATAACCCAGTCACCCTATCCTTGCCCCCCACCCAGCAACCCTCAGTTTGTTTTGTGAGATTAAGAATCTCTTACGGTTTGTCTCCCTCCTGATCCCATCTTGTTTCATTCCTCCCCCCCATGATACCCCGCCCTGCCTCTCAAATTCCTCATATCAGAGAGATTATATGATAATTGTCTTTCTCTGATTGATTTATTTCACTTAGCATAAGACCCTCTAGTTCCATCCACATCATTGCAAATGGCAAGATTTCATTTCTCTTGATGGCTGCATAGTATTCCATTGTATATATATACCACATCTTCTTTATCCATTCATCTGTTGATGGACATCTAGGTTCTTTCCACAGTTTGGCTATTGTGGACATTGCTGCTATAAACATTCGGGTGCATGTGCCCCTTCGGATCACTACATTTGTATCTTTAGGGTAAATACCCAGTAGTGCGATTGCTGGGTCGTAGGGTAGCTCTATTTTCAACTTTTTGAGGAACCTCCATACTGTTTTCCAGAGTGGCTGTACCAACTTGCATTCCCACCAACAGTGTAGGATGGTTCCCCTTTCTCCACATCCTTGCTGACATCTGTGGTTTCCTGACTCATTACATTGCTTCTTAAGTAAAGCTTATCTACCAGATTTTGCTCTGTAACTGACCCAGGTTTCCTGCCATTTGTTGAACAAAAGAATACATTACCCTGAAACCAATCATGTGGCTTGCTGGAACACGCACTTGAGTTCAGGACTGCAGTTTCTCTCCACTGCAGCCCAGACAGCACAACGGGGCCATTCTGCATGACTCGGCCACAGCACCTTTGAGAAATATAAAAAAATCAGAGAATCTTAAAAATTAATAAAACTCAATTTTTAGTTGTATTTTTCAATTCAATAAGTAAACTTAAATACAAACACAATTCAATAAATAAATTTAAGTAAATATAAACATAAATAACCCACAGGTTATTTAACCACTATGACTGGTGGTTGCCCTTTTGTACCGCATAGCCATCGGACATATACTTGATGCCCCTGTTCATTTCTTACTATTTTCCTTATTATTATTGCATGCAAAGCAACAATAATGAACTGTACCTGGTATAGAGACAGGGGTTCATTCATCTCCTCACTTAGATCTTAACAAAGATCTTCTAGAACTCAGAAGGTGTTGGTATCTTATTCATTGCTTATGTTCATACTGCTGGAATATTAATGATTATAACCACATCCATGTTGTAGCATAAATGTATTTATTACATGTGCTGGTTGTTATTGTTCTTAGTAAGAGTGCTGAGAAGATTGAGGAAATTATTAGTGAGAGCTCCTCAGAGAGTGAGGGAGATGAAGAACCACCTGATCATCGTCAGGAAGCAAATGCAGATTTGCCATCAGAATATTGGCAAATTCAGAAGCTGGTGAAATATTTAAAGGTAAGACAGACCTTTTGTATTGTGTTTACAATGATTATTTTAATTCCTCTCCCAAAAATGTATATTCTGCTTCCAAGTTTATTATATGTTTCTTTCAAATAAGGGTAGTAAAAACCCCTGTTATGATTTAAGTATGGGGGAAGGTCTAATTACCTTGAGGATAGCAACTTTGCTATCCTCATGGAACAGCTAGGCTGCCTAGTACCAGCCCTCTCCCCTGGACCACAGTAGTGAGCAGATACTATGATTTACCACCATTTTACAACTTGCAGTATAGTGCAGCAGCAAGAGCTTGGATGTTTTTGAAGTTGGATTACAACTAAATTCTAAGCTGTGTCACTTACTAGCAGTATGGCTATTGTTTATGGTTTTGAGCCTTATTTTTCTTAACCTATGGAATAAAGTTAATACCTGTCCTATAGGATTTCTTTAGGGTTTGGAAACACATATTTGAAAGATGCGGCATGGTGTTTGGTACATTGTAGATGCTTAAAATATCTATCAGTCCCATTTCATTATTTTCAGTGTAACATGTATGAAAACATGTTACATAATAATGGCCCATATAATGTATTAAAACTTGAATGGGAGCAGGGCAAGAGAAATCATTTGCTAAAACCTACATTAATATTAATGGATAGCTGATACTGATAATGTCTAGGTAGGCCAGGTCTAAAGCTGTAGTTGAGAAGTACTTGTAAAAACATTTTTACTTAGCTCATAATTTCTTACAGCTTTTCTACGCCTTTGATCAAATGAACCAAGGGCATTTGCCAGTGGCTTTGCATATGTAAAGATATTTATGTAACTCTTAAATTACTTAAGGGTACTTTTCTGATGCCTCTGAGGTCCTTCAAAGCTGACAGGTAAAATAGTTTATATGCACATTTTTGTGAATTCAACAAACATCCTCTGCTGGACACAGCCTTATAGCTGAAAAAGTTCCTTTTGCAAGAAAAATATGCCCCCTTTCTTAGCATGACCCCAGCTGCAATTCCCTGCACTTCTCAGAAAAAAAATTGTTTTCCTGAATCCTGAATCCCAAGAAAAATTAGTCAAGAAATTGGGAAAAAGTATTCTAATTCTCCATTGCAACACAGATTTCAATGGCCAAACCAGAATCTGGGCAAGCAAATAAAATATTTGCATTGTTAAAAAAGGATAGGAGCTTCTATGAAGCAAATCCTAATGCCCACCTTGGCTATGCTTTCGAAAGCTTCTTAACAATTTGACCAATGTCGGTGCAAAATGAAGGAAATTTTTGTGTGTGTTTGGAATATTTGTCGTGAAACAAAAAACAAGACCATTGGGATTGTTAATGCTTCAAAATTTCATCTTATAATAATGATATAAATAGTAAATCTTTTTGCATCATCTTTCAATTTTAAAATGGCTTTGACTTGGCGTTTATTTTGTGGCAATTTGCCCTTTTTTAATATTATCAGATATCAGGTGGAGGTCATTTTTACATGCTATTGCAATTGTTATGTTAGAGGTGTTTTGTTTTGTTTTTTTGCTTTTAATAGAAAATCTCTGAAATATTTAGCATTTCGATCACACAAAAAATGATTTACTGTTTATTATTATGGAAAATGTTCACTATTATAGTCATCATTATTACCTAAAAACATACAAATAAATTTTGAGAAAAAACATGGAATAATTTATTTCAAGAATTCCCGAGAATTTGGGAGAATTTTTATTTCTTATTCTGGGATCTTGAATATTCATATCTGTTGGGAATTTGGAAATTCTAGCTGGAGCACAGGCTGCACTTCAGGCCCCATGGTCAGGCACACCCCGTTGGCAGGCGTCTTCGCATTCAAACCCCACAGTCAACACAGTGGCACAGCCCAGCACGCATATCACCAATATCCAGACTCAGCAGACCTTCCCAATGGAAGCCCTGCTCCTTTACTGAACCGTGGATCTTCCCCATGATCTCTCCTCTTCTCATAAAGCACATGTCAGCCTGGGGGGAAAATGGCATCAGAGAGCTTTGCCACCCAGCACCTGAACACCTTGAGCCAGACGGGTGCTGCTGCTCGGATGTAACCTTTTAGAAGAAGATGGTTAAGAGCCCTGGTGTTTATCCAAAGAATTCTGGTCTCTTAACTCTATTAGTCAAAGGAAATAAAGAGTCAATGGGGAAGAAGCAGGGATGGGCCAGGCGGAAGACTAACAGAGCAGTTAGAAGCATGACCTTCCATATTGGAAAGACTCTGGTTGAGTCCGTGGTCTGGCCACTTACTGGCTGAGCAGCCTTGAGGCCGTTGGCTGACCTCTCAAAGCTTCAGTCTTCTCATTGGTCAAGGTGGCAAAAATAAAAGCCCTCATGTTTTAGGATTATTATGAATTTCAAATAAAATCCAACACATGTAAAATGCTTTGCAGAAAGTACTCAGGACTTGTTAGCAATAATAATGACTTCTATTACATATTATTACCACAGACAACATATGGTGTGGAGTCTTCTTGACTTGCACATTTGGCCCTCAATTTTTGCTTTAAATTTTCTAGTAACCAATAAAAGGAGGGAAATGCAGTGAGATAAATACAGTGAGGGAAGGCTCTAACCATCATAAGGTAAAAATAGCCCAGTTGCCAATGTGTGTAACTGATCCTGGGACTAAGAGCAGAAAGAATTTTCTCCCTGAGGACTTAATGAAGCAGACAGTGAGTGTGGTAGTGAATGGCCTCCTTAATAATATCCTCCCAGTCAACATGGCAATGAGAGTTTCTCATAATAGCCTAACTATTGAATAACTGTCTTGAGTTTTTCAACTATTTAGGATAAGTCCGTATAATACGAGGCCAAAAAAGGATGCACTATTTCTGTCCCAGAACAACTAAGGCAAACATTTATTGATGAAGTGCTACTTAAGCTTGCACAAGTTATTCATCAATAAATCATGTGCAAATGTGATACTTTTGGCCAGACAGTAAATTGCTTGGAATTATTATAGTTCCCACAGGTAGATATTCTTAACATAGCCAATAAAAGAAAAAGTATATCTACAAATGATTTCAGGCTTTTTGACACAGATAAATGTTTTATACGGGAACACATAAGGATATTAAAAGTCTATGAAATGCAAAATTGAATGTCTCTAGGTAATCTCAAAATAAATACACCTGACATTTTAATGTGCAAACTTGTGCCTTAAACGTAGGCTTACGCTAGCAGAGAAATGTTAATGTTGACCTGACTTTCTACTTAGCATTTTCCAAGTACAGCAATGTCTGTGATTGTTAAAAAAAAAAAAAAAATTTTTTTTGATGAGCTCATTAATACCCAAACAGGTCAATGAACTATAGCTTATTATTTATCCAGAGCTATGAGCTCAGATCTTGGCATGTAAGTAAAGGGAGTTTGTATTTAATTATTTGGCTTTGACATACATTCATTTCAACTTACAAGTTTTATATACATATATATTCTTTTAATCTGGATTTTTAGAACACAATTTAATTTTTAAACTAATGAAGACTTTGCATTTTCACTCACCAACCTTCCAACTTCTGTTCCCCCAAATAACTGGTGACTCTGTGCCCTAATTCTAAATGAAGCAATAAACCACCTTTTCAGCTTAGTGAGAAACACTTACATTCTGCCTTCTGCTATCTTTATGATTCCGCCTGTGTGTGCTGTCAGCTCTGTGAGTAGAAGGGCCATGTTAAACTCATTTCTGTGTCTTGCGGGGTGTCTAGCCAGTGAGCTCAGGCCTACCCCTCCACTCTCTGCTCAGAAGGTGTGACGGGAGAATGAATTCCCAAGGGGTGAGGCTCAGCTGTTCTTGGTCCTCAGCTCCTGGAGAATTGTTTTTCCTCCTCCTGAGCGAGGGTCATTCCTTCTGCTGTTGATGTCTTCCCCAATTCTCTTATTCTCCTCTCTCCTCCTTTTCCTATTCCCTTCACTCCTTGTAGATATGCCGTTTTATTGCTGTATTTGTTAGCTTTCTATGAATATTATTTTCTCCCCCTGGCCAGGGCTGCTTTAGAATCTCACCATTAAAAATGTTTTGCTCTGGGGTGCCTGGGTGGCTCAGTGGGTTAAGCCTCTGCCTTTGGCTCAGGTCATGATCTCAGGGTCCTGGGATTGAGCCCCTGCATCCTGCTCTCTGCTCAGCAGGGAGCGTGCTTCCCGCTCTCTCTCTGCCTGCCTCTCTGCCTACTTGTGATCTTTCTCTCTCTGTCAAATAAATAAATAACATCTTAAAAGAAAATGTTTTGCTCTGGGTCGATTCCAGTGATTGGGGAAGATGGTTTGTTAAGATAGATGCCATACACTAGTTCTGTGAGTTTTCATAAAAATGAAGAAGTTTTACTCTTTACTCAATTAATTATGTGGAGAAACCCCTTTGTGAAATAGGATTGTTTTTTATAGAAAAGAATTTTATTTAGAAATGTGGATGAGTCACAAGTATTATAGTATGATAAATTAGTACAAATAGGTACTCTTCAGTAAAGTGAGATAAAATGTTGAAAGGCTATAACTCTAAGTAGATCTGCCTTTTATACACATCTCATACACAATGTACGTGTCATTACACTGAAGAATGAATTTCTGGACACAAGGTTGCAAGCCTATTGAAATCCATTTCTATGGAGATTGAAGGAGGATGGGGGATGGAACTTAATACTATAGGATCCATAAATCCAAGAGAAAATTGAGGAGATTATAGAGTGATGCCAAGAATGCAGTTGGTCAAGACTTGATGTAGTTCGGAGGGACGGCAGAGCCTGGGTCTAGAATCATGCTTTATCTCCCTTGTAGGCATTTCCTTGTCACTTGAAGATAAGATGTCAGTGCTACCCTGACATCAGCTCCAGGCTCAGATGGGAGATTAGGAGCACGCAGGCTGTAGATGTCTGGCCTTGCTCTGAAGTGCTTCATTCAGCTGCTCTTATGACTGATCCTTGCTGCAATAATGGAAGAATCCAGGGTTAATCCCCAGGGCCAAGTTCCCAGGTGTGTCTCTTCCCTGCAGGAGGCCTATTTCTCCACCTGGGATTTTGATCAGAGCCCAGCCAGGGGATCAGGATGATGAAAGCATGGATTTAGAAAGCTGAGTCCAGCAGCAGGTGGTTTGCAGAATGAATCAGAGTGGGAAGAGACAGAAGGCCAGCGACAAGGGGGTTGAATGTGAGAGTGCAATGTCCTTGGAAGCAGCAAAGAAACGGCTGGGAAAGAAAACAGGCCAGTTTATGAGGAGGCTTTGGTTTGGGGCAGATTAAGTTTGAAGACAGCAAAATACCCAAAGAGAAATGCCCATGCCACAGTTGGGAATAAAGGCCCGAAGTTCATATTCTTCATTAGAAATTGAACTACTGCTTCAGAAGCAGGGGAATGAATGAGGTAGTGAAACATATGGGCTTGTTTTTGTCTTTTTATTCATGATCGAATATGACCTCTTTGTAGAAAGTACCTGTCTCCCATTCAAGTTAGCACAACCAAGGCAATATTTTTAGATCAGAATTCCAGTGTTATCCCAAAGGCAGTCTTTCCGTAAGCATCAGTTTGCCATTTTACAAGGAGATTGCTTCATCGGCCTTTAAAAAAAATATCTCAGAGAAAGTAACATTTGGTAATTTTATGCAACTAGCCAGTAGATAAAAAAAGGTTAAAGAAAGATAAATTGGAAAGTTTGAAGCAAAAAAAGGAAAAATTTTCATTTTTTGAAGTTTCCTTCCAGTTCAAAGTTCCTACACCCTAAAGCCATAGGATGTAGCTGTGGAGCCGGAAACGACGCGCTTTTTAATGCAAATTCCCAAACGTGATAGTGATATCTTCTTGAATCTGTGATCTGTGAGAGCTTCGTCCCCGAGTCCAGGGGGATGGTGATGTTGTCTGGACACGCTGTCACTCAGTGGAGAATGGCCAATGTCGGCTGCTGAGTGGCGGCATGTGATCTCAGCTGGGCTTCACCACACATTTATCCTCTTCCCCCACCCACTGTGTGTGGGTGAGGGGCAGTGCCTAATTTTTTTTATCGTATTTGATCAAACTCATGAAACGATAGCCTTGATTTCACCTTGCATGTGAGCCAGGGGTCTTGCTAGTTATCGTTCTGTTAGGTATCCACAAATTCGGATTTCTGAGGCCATGAAAAGTGAAGGGACTTGATGGCGTCCCCAACCCCTTCCACCCCCCCTACCCCCTGAAGCTTAGCCGTGACATCTACTCCTTCACATCTCAAAGAATCACATCAGAAATTCCACCAGGCTTCCCAAGAGGCACTGTGGGCTCTGTCCTTGGCATGTTTCGGATGTCCCCTCTGGAAGGGGATTCACCGCAGAGACATTTTGAAACTTTAAAACCTTTGTTAAAGACTATTTTTGTGGTGTTCAGTTCCTTAATGATCTTTCAGGGACTGATTAAAAACACACGCACAAGCACACACACATACAACCACCTTAATTGGTTAAAGAGTTCTTCTAAGTGGTAACTGGGAGTTATAGGATTTTTCATTGCAGGAATTTGATGTACTTTGCAATCAATTACAGTTAATTAAATTCCTTTCCCATTACTCGGGTTTTGGGTATGGAGTGGCAGGTAGTGTGATCCTTGTTTCATTGGCGGAAAAGCTGAGAAATAGTTCACTCTGGGCCACACAGAAGGCGAGGCGGCCCAGGGCCAGGCTGCTGTCCAGGCTTCTATCTTTACTGCCTGATGCCTGGTTATTCGGTCTTTCCTTCCCCAGAGGGCCTGCAGGCCTTGCTGTTATATGCTCCTATTTTCTCTCTCACTTGGTTTTCTACATTTGAGCAAGAGACCAGTTAAACAGGGAGCATTTCTTAACAAAGGAATTCAAGGTTGATTTCTGGAAGGCAGTATGAGAATGTGCTCTTTTGCTAAATTAAAGAGACAGAGAAGATTGTGATAGGATGGTGTTAGTCATGTTCAACAGACTCTTTCAAAAATGGAAAACTGGTCACTGTTTATATATTCAGATAAATGCCAGTAGTTAGAAAGGAAAGTTACTCCCACCTTCCTGAGAAACAATCTTTAAGTTAATACATATGGTGTCGCATTGATGTGGGTTAGCTTTAAAAAAAATGTCTCCATGACAAAAAAAAAAAGAGTAGGAGGAGTTTTGTACTTAAAAAAAATCAAAAACAAAAAACCACTACCTGTTAGAAATCATAAGATATTTTAAATTACATCATCTAAAAAATGTCTTAGTAGAGTTTGCATTTATGCAGACTTACTCTTAAATAATGCAGTGTACGTCATGAACCTATTTTAAGTATTTGGATTACTTGAGATGTGTGTAACTTGTATGTTTATATGTTGCCCCAAAGAAAATTATCCCTTTTTTTTATGACAAAGGAGGTAATGGAAGTGATGGAGAGGCTCCTCATGTCCACAGAGGAATATATACTCCACAGAGAAACTAATAAACTTTTTAGTTTTTGAGCTATAAACTCTTTTTGCCCCTTGGCTCTCATAAGTAAGAGTGGAGAAAGGCAAAGATAATTGGGTAAGTATGATGAAGTAATACTACTGAATCGTAGCAGTTTATAGCACCATCAGCTAGCATTGTACAACCACATCAACTTACCTACTGAAAAATGACAACATTAAAAATCTCAAGGGAGGTTTAAGCTTTAACTTATTCATTCATTCATTCATTCATAAATGCACAGTATGCATTCATAAATACATACTCGTCCAGCTAGAGTATAATGATATTACACATTGCCTATCTAGCCAGTCATAAGATTTTTGATTGGAAAGAATTTTGCCATCTAAGTTTTATGTGACATTTTGTTCGGTATTATGTAATCTGAAAATGTAATCAATTTTGGGGGGAATTTGTGGCCTGATGTGTTGGCAGCAATGCTATAGTTTGTTCCTCAAAGTATGCTTTCCCCCAAATTTATTTGAGAGGCTAAATAAATTGTAGGAAAGTAGCGTTGCCTAGTTCCCAGTTTACATAATGCTCTAGGCTGCTTTACTTTTTATTTTAAAAACACATATCTATATCCTATTATAGAGGTTTGAGCACACTGAAGAATTTATAAATATAACAGTTCAGGAGTAAAAGGTACCAGATTTGGTATAAGTGATGTTTTCACTTTATATACTTCCAATATATATACTTTTGTTGTACTCATTATGAGAAGTTGCATATTTGTAGGAAAAGTACTAAGCTCCAGGTCCCTTTTTGGTTCACTAGCCTTTGCTATCCCCGCAGGCAAGGGCTGCAGCTCCTTTCCCAACTCCTACCCTCTGGGTGAGTGGGGCTGCCTGTGGCCTCCTGGTATTTCTGTGACACGCAGGGCTTAGCAGAAGCATGTGTTCCTCTTCTAGTCCTTCCTTATCTCCTTTCTGTATTTAAATCATTAAAATCTTATAAAAGTAATACATTAACATATGCCCTTGGTAAAATTAAAGCCATGCAAAAGAATAGCAGGGAGAGCCTCCTTCCAGGTGTTTCTGTGTATATACATACACATATATAATTTTTATACACAAATGAGTCATACTACTTGTGTGACATTTTGCTTTTTATGTTGTATGTCTTCTCAGTGATCTTACATATCCGCCTCAGTCCTTTTAATTACTGTATGTACCTATCAGTAACTCATGCAACAGTTCCCTTACTGATAACATTTTGCCTTGTCCCCCAAATCAATTTTTATTATTACAACATCGCTGCAGCAAATATTTTGACATATTCTTTGGATATGTAGCCTATTTCTGTACGATAGATTCTTGGAAGTGGAATTGCTTGGGTCAAAGAGAACGGACATTCAAAATTTTGATAGTTCTAATGGGGAGGCTTTGTTCAATGGGTACAACGTTTTAGTTTCACAAGCTCTAGAAAGCTGCACCGCAGAGTTAACCATATTGAATTGTATGTTTAAAAAATGTACAAGGGGGGTGCCTGGGTAGCTCAGCGGGTTAAAGCCTCTGCCTTCGGCTCGGGTCGTGGTCTCAGGGTCCTGGGATCGAGCCCCACATCGGGCTCTCTGCTTGGCGGGGAGTCTGCTTCCTCCTCTCTGCCTGCCTCTCTGCCTACTTGTGATCTCCATCTATCAAATAAATAAAATCTTTAAAAAAAAATGTACAAGGCTATTTGATCTCATGGTAACTGTAAATACCACAAAAAGGGAGAAGGCCTAAGAAAACTTTTGGAGGTGATGGATGTGTCTGTTACCTTGATGGTGGGGATAGTTTCACAGGGGTATGCAGATGGCCAAGCTCATTAAATTGGTTACATAAAATATGTAGTTTTTTGCATAGCAATTCCACTTTAGTAAAGGTATTACAAGGTAAACATGAAAATATATGCACACCAAAATCTTTTAAATCGAAAGGGAAATAATGAAAAGTAATAAACCAACTAACTTGGTTTGTATAAAAAATTTTTTTGATGGCTCCTTACACAAAGCAAATGTCGATTTACACTTAATAACATACCAATGATTTTGAACCTTGAATGCAGAGTAAAATCAGTCAGGCTCCTAAAAACAAAACAAAACAAAGACCCTGATACCCAGGTAACATTCATGGAAGTTTTAAACAAATTGGTCTGAAGTGGTGTCTAGGCATCAATTGTCTTTAAAATCTTTCCAGGGTATTAAAATTGTTTGTCTAGAAATAAGATTCATTGTTACACATTTTCACTAACCTACAGTCTTTTTTTATTTTTTATTTTGGCCAATTCCAATTGGGGAGGGAATGTATCTTGTGTGAATTTGCATATTCCTGATTAGTAGTGAGGTTGTTAAATATTTTCATGTGTCTAATAGCCATTGTATTGTATACCTTGCCTATATTTCTGTGGTTGTCTTTCGATCTTAATGCAAACTAATCCTTTGTTATATTATTTGCAAATATTTTCTCTCAGTTTGCCATGTCTTTTTATCTCCTCTTGTGCTTGGAAACTTTTAAATTATACATTAATAACTATATTGACTTTCGTTCATGGCTATATTATAAAGTTTTATGTCTTAGGAGCTAGGAAGATTTTTCTGAAGTCATTCGAAGAGAACAAAAATTTTTCTATTTCCTCTTGGTAGGTATATAGCTTAAAAAAAATGTTCAAATCCTGAATCCATCTTGATGTCATATTATATATAGTGTGAGGTTGGGATCTAATTTTACTTTTTTTTTAATGGAAAGTCTGTTGTCTCAACACAGATTATTCATTCCTCCACTCTTTCAGTGATCTGAGATATTATCTTTTTTTTTTTTTAAAGATTTTTTTATTTATTTATTAGAGAGCGAGAGACTGAGAATGAGAGGGGAGAAAGTCAGAGGGAGAAGCAGCCTTCCCGCAGAGCCGGGAGTCCGATATGGGACTCGATCCCGGGACTCCGGGATCATGACCTGAGCCAAAGGCAGTTGCTCAACCAACTGAGCCACCCAGGCGCCCGATCTGAGATATTATCTTGATCAAGTATTGTCATCTCATATGTGAGAGTTTGTTCTTGGATCTTTATTACTTGAGTTATTTGGATGCTCCCCTGCCAGTTCCATGCTGTTTTAATTACTGTAACTTTGGTATATTTTATATTTGATTGGCTAGAGAGCTTTCTTAAGTTTTTTAAACTACTATTTGAATATTTTCCATTCCAGATCATTTTTAGAAAAGTTGAAAATCAAATTAAAAAAAAAAAAACCTCAAAAATGCTGTTGAGAAAAAAAAAATGCTGTTGAGGATTTTGGTTGGTCTACATGAATTTATAAATTACTTTTGGATCAATTGCAAATTTTTTCAAGTTTTTATTTAAATTCCAGTTAGTTAACCACAGTGTAATATTAGTTTCAGGTGTACAACTTAGTGAATCAACACTTATATACAACACCAGTAGCTCATCACAACAAATGCCCTCCTTAATCCCCATCCCCTACTTAGCCCTTACCCCCCTCTCATCTCCCTCCCGGTAAGGATAAGTTTATTCTCTTTAGTTAAGGCTCTGTTTCTTAGTTTTCCTTTCTTCCCCCTCCCCCATGTTCCTTTGTTTTGTTTCTCAAATTGCTTATATGAGCGAAATCATATGGTATTTGTCTTTCTCTGACTGGCTTATTTCACTTTGTATTGTACTCTCTAGCTCCATCCATGTTGTTGCAAATGGCAAGATTTCACTCTTTGATGGCTGAGTAATATTCCATTATATATATACACATATATATACAAGTATATACATATGTGCATATACATACATATATATACATATACACATATATATGTATACACACATACATACATACACACACACACTCATGTCGTCTTTATCTATTCATTAATCAGTGGACATTTGGGCTCTTTCCATAATTTGGCTATTGCTGATAGCCAAAATAATGCTGCTGATAATGCTGCTGTAAACATTGGAGAGCATGCACCCCTTTGGATCATTTTGTATCCTTTGGGTAAATATCTGGTAGTGTAGTTGCTGGATCATAGGGTAGTTCTATTTTTAACTTTTTGAGGAACCTCCCACACTGTTTTCCAGAGTGGCTGAATCAGTTTGCATTCCCATCAACGATGTAAGAGGGTGCCCCTTCACATCCTCACCAGCATCTGTTATTTCCTGTGTTGTTAATTTTATCCATTCTGATAGGTGTGAGGTGCTATCTCATTGTAGTTTTGACTTGTATTTTCCTAATGATGAGTGATGTTGAGCATCTTTTCATGTGTCTGTTGGCCATCTGGATGTCTTCTTTGGAGAAATGTCTGTATCTTCTGCCCATTTTTTAATTGGTTATTTTTTTTTTTGGGTGTTGAGTTTTATAAGTTCTTTATAGATTTTGGATACTAACTCTTTATCAAATGTGTCATTTATAAAAATCTTCTTCCATTCCATAGGTTGACTTTTAGTTTTATTGTTTCCTTTGCTGTGCAGAAGCTTTTTATTTTTATGAAATTCCAGTAGTTTATTTTAGCTTTTCTTTCCCTTTCCTCAGGAGACATATCTAGTAAGAAGTTCCTTCAGTTGATGTCAAAGAGGTTGCTGTCTGTATTTTCCTCTAGGATTTTAATGGTTTCCTGCCTCACATTTAGGTCTTTCATCCATTTTGAATTTATTTCTGTGGGTGGTGTAAAAAAGTGGACTACTTTCAATCTTTTGCATGTTGCTGTCCAGTTTTTTCAACACTGTTCATTGAAGAGACTGTCTTTTTCTTTTTCTTTTTTATTTTTTTTAAGATTTTTATTTATTTATTTGACACAGAGAGAGAGAGTGAGATCACAGTAGGCAGAGAGGCAGGCAGAGAGAGAGAGAGGGAAGCAGGCTCCCTGCTGAGCAGAGAGCCTGATGTGGGGCTCCATCCCAGGACCCTGAGACCATGACCTGAGCCAAAGGCAGAGGCTTTAACCTATTGAGCCACCCAGACGCCCCTTCTTTTTCTTTTTTTAAAAGATTTTATTTATTTGACAGAGAGAGAGAGAGAGAGATCACAAGTAGGCAGAGAGGCAGGCAGAGAGAGAGGGGGAAGCAGGCTCCCCGCTGAGCAGAAAGCCTGATGCAGGGCTCCATCCCAGGACCCTGAGATCATGACCTGAGCCGAAGGCAAAGGCTTTAACCCACTGAGCCACCCAGGCGCCCCAAAGAGACTGTCTTTTTCCATTGGATATTTTTTCCTGCGTTGTTGAATTAACAACATTGGTCAATTAATTGACCATATTGTTGTGAGTTTGCAAATTTTAATAACATTCAGTTATTCTATTCAGCAACATGGTATGACCATTCATTTATTTTTAAATAAGTGTATGTATTTTACTATGTATTTTACTTACTATGTATTTTAGTAAAACTTCATAGCTTCTTTTCCATATATTTTCAACCCGTTTCTTGTGAGATTTACTTCTTGATATTTTTGTTATTATTATTTTACTAATACTGGCATGGGAATATTTTTCAAATTACACCTTTTGATTTGTTATTCTTAGTGTATTGGGGGAGTTACTAATTTTTGAATGTCTCCCTTATATCCAGTCACTTTATTGAGCTACTTTTATTAATTATCATAATTATTCAGTGTTCTTCTGAATTTTTTTAGGAAGACAGTTATATTTGCTACAGATTTTTCCTCATTGCAGTGACTAGGACATTCCAGCAGATTATCTATTTCGGTAAATGTTCCATGTCTATTTAAAAGGAATGTGTAGGGAATGCTTGCATTGTTCCGTACCCATTCCCAATAAAAATTCTCAGCAAGCTTGTAATGCAACAGTCTGAGTCTAATTTCTTTTTTTCTTCTGGCACAGTATTTTCTCATTTTCTTTCCTGGAGTTCTCTTGAGTCTCATCGCTTGAGTCTGAGGTTTATGAGAGCTGAATCATCAGTATAAAATCGGTTTGCAAATAAACAGAAGGCAAAGCAATGTATTTTACTACCTTGACTTACGTGGTCATATGCCACTTACTTTGAGCATTGACTTTTTACCGTTTCTGATCCTGGGAGATGAAGAGTATCCGTAAGCCAACCTCTGTGCTGGGTGCCAGGCCCTCTGTCATCATCAATAAATAGTCACTGGCGAGGCTTCACTTTTCTTGCTCTCTGAGTGGCATGTTTGGAGGAAAAAATGCTGAGAACATTGAAAGCCAGCTAGATGGCCGTGTGAGGGCTCTGTCGCCTCACCAGGTCCCACCCGCTGCCCCTTGATTGCAGACAGTGGGGAGCACAGAGGGGTCTCCACTCTGAATTGTGCCTCTGCCTGCCTTCTTATCTCACTGTCACCATATGGGACTCTGACAGAAGCTCCGGATATGGCCCCGTGAGCATATAGCCCACCAGAGTTTCGTCTACTAGCTTTATAGTATCATTTTCTGAAGCACATTACTTGAAGTCTTTATGACACATAATGAGTCACCTTGCCCTCTTAATCCCAGTTACCTCTTGTCCGGATAGCTGCGGTAACCTGCATGGTCTCCACATGTCCCATTTCCCCCCTCCTTGCAGGGGCCTCTTCAGCTGGAATGATCTTTTAAAAATGTACTTAACTCATGTGTTAAGAGCCCTCCCCCTCTCCCCCAAAACAACACCCTTGAATATTTCCTATCGATCTTGAATAAAGATTAAAATCCTCAACCTGGCCAATGGGCCCAGCAGATTCCTTTGCCTACCTAGTTTTTCAGCTGGTCTTGGACCATTTGCCCCTCACGCTCTGGGTCTCAGCCACACTGGCCTTCGTGGGGTCTTCAACAGGCCACGTTCCACTCCTCCGCAGGGCTTTACACGTACTGTTTCCTCTGACCGGCGTGCCTCTCATCACAACCCTCCTCCTCCACCGGGGAAGGCTCCCACTCTGTCTGCACCTGTGTGCAGACATGCTTTCCTCCGAGGAACCTTTCCTGAGGTTCCAGCCCAGTCTAAGTCCCCTACTGCAAGCTTCCACAGCCCTGTGCTGCTCTCTGGATAGCACTGCTTAGAGTTTTTCATTTATTTGGATGGGCTTAAAAAATTAAAATCTTTCTTCTCCACAAAACTTGATGACCTCCACAAGGCTAAGAGCAGGTCTGTTTTTGTCTACCAGGATGTCTAGTTCCTGGCGTCAGACTCCGTAAATAATAAGTGGGCAAATTTGTTGAATGAAAGAATTAAAGAGTGGCTTGAGGCAGCTGGCTCCCTGATTTAGTCTCAAATACATTCTTCATCTCAACTTCGTAAATGTTTATTTCTCTGTTGTCAGCAGTAAGGGGACTGGAGGTACGTATGACTATATACCAGATACAGTAATCCTTTTTTATTTCAAAGATTTTATTTAAAACAATGAGGAACATTATTTAGAAAAGTGCCCTCTACTGATCTTCTCTTTCCAAAAGAAATTTTGAGGAAAACGAAGGAAAGCAACATTCATTCAACTTTTGCACGTTGGAAACGTGAGTTTGACAATGAACAAAAGCCTCCCGGTCATAGAAAGGAATGCAAACTGCAAAGTGTTTGAAGGCTGACAGAGCCTGGAGATGTCTGAAGAGAAGCAGGGTCGGAAGACAACAAGCAGAAGACTTGTATTAATTTAAGAAGTGGAAAAGCTTATTGGAAGCCTTCTTCAAAACCCTTCAGAAGCTAGTAAAATAATATTTTACATGTTTTCTCCAGCTCTTAAAACTTCACAAATGCAAATACGTGATAAAATGTGAAAATAAGTATTGGCAACTAATTACATTCTCAGGGGAGATTTAATTGAAAAATGAGCATATTTGCACTGCTTCTCCTTACTAAGATGTTTATGGCATCTGGTCAAAGTAGAACAAACATTTGAAAATCCTTTGACATAGCTGGTATTTAAAGAATAGCAATTGGCTAACATTTGTGGCTCTGTACGTTGAATATTTTGGCTCCCATCCTCTGGTATTCATTCTGAAAGATTTATAATCCTTTGGGGAGTGTGGTCAGTGACAAGAGTAGAACTAAATCTTGAAATGTGGAAAAACTAACTTTCCCTAATATAAAACTGTTCTAAAAAAATCTCTCAAGCCTATGAATATGTTTCCAGATTTTCAGAAAAAGCTGATGATTTACAGAATTTTTTTTTCTATAAGGATCTAACTTCTTAATGATAAATGGAAATTTTCCATCCTTTGGCTTCAAAATTGGCTTAGAGATAACTCAGAAAAACATAACCTCTTACCTTTTGGGCATCTACCATGATCACAGGACTCTAAAAATGTTATATCGTTGGTTATGATGTGTATGATGAAATAAAGCCCAAAAGATAGAAATAATCTAGAAGAGAAAAATTTAAGAGACCTCGAAATGAAATAGGAAACAATGACTGTGCCAAATGCGTAAGTAGAAAAATGCGACCAAAGAAAATACAATGCAAGAATAGCAGTCGGGAAGGTCCTCCGTCACGCGCAACTGAGGATGTCGGGACAACACTTTCTCCTTCAGAGGCTGACCTGCGTGGGTGGACTCTCTCGGCTTGACTGGGGCATGACATGCTTTTGACATCTTCTCACTTTCAAGTCACACTGGAGTCTGAAGCCACTGCCTCAAGTACTGTCTGAAGCTCCTGGTTTGCATGTTTAAACTTTTAATGTGGGAGCCCAGCTCTGCTTCTTCGGGTACCCCCAAGGGAATTTTTGGGTTCCTTTTAACCCATTTAAATTCAGCAAAAGGGCCTTGTTAGGTAATTGTTTCTCTCTCTCTCTCTCTCTTTTGCTTTTTTCTGTATTATTTTCTTGAATTATGGTTAGCATTTAGATTCTTCTCTATGGTTTATGAAATATCTGCCTTCTGCTTTTTTAAAAGTAAGACCCCAGAAGTGCTAATGTGTGTGTTTGTGGGAGGGTCCTGTACCCCCAAATAAGGGAGACTATAAAATTGAAAGTAGTAAGTGAAGGACTTACTATTTTATGTTTTAAAACCAACTGTAGGACAATTGGTGGTGGTAAAAATTTTTCTCAATATTGAGAAAAAGACATTAAAAGCTACAAGAACAAAACTCATTATTTTCAATGTAAATAACAAAATAAATATTTCAATGTAAATAACAAAATGAATCTTGAATATAGAGGACTAATCTTGAATTAATCTTGAATATAGAGGACAGCCTGGATTACCCAGAAAGAAAATCTGAATGGCGTCAGCACAAGAGAGTGGTTGTAACATTTTTAGAGATGTAGAGGGACTTTCCTGGAAGGGCTAAGAGGAAAGGCTGAAGTCTAAGCCTTTTCATCTTTTGATACTTGCCCTCTTATAATCCCACTTCAGTTTCTTATTTTGAAAGTAACACATTGTGTTGAATTCACAAGAGGATTTGTGTGTGTGCATGTGTTTTATGAAGGAGGGGGTTGGGCTGCTTGAATATAATTTCCATTTTTGTCCTAAGTGTATATATTATATCTATGAACATGTATATATAATAGATACAGCAATATAAACTAATAATTAGCAAATGAGAATAAACATAATTTATAGGTGTCTTTTCACCCAAAAGGAGAAAGATATATTTGAGGCCATTCATACTATGTTTTGAGGTTGAGATCCAAGGTCATCTTTCATGATGCACATTTTACAAAAACAGTCTATTCTTACCTCCTTTAGAAATATTGCTCTTGTATTTTATGAACTATTTCAGCACTTAAACTGGAACTCTTATTTACCATCCAGTCTTAAGAGCAGGAGAAGTAATATGTACTATGCAGTGTCTTTCAGAAGATTTTCAAAGCATTTAATGATGAGTGGACATTGCTTAAGAATTCCTGCAGTGAATTCTGATTATAATTTCCTGGCGGGTCTGTTTCACTGATCAATCATTAAATATTTTTTTTTAAATGTCCCAGATTGTTTTACCTTAAAGGAGCCATTCCCCACTACCCTTGACATCTGGTGATTAGCTAAGCAGATGTTGATTACATGATTCTCTACATTGGGCCAGCATTGTGCTCGCGATACTGAAGGCTTTTTTTTTTTTCCCCCTTTATCCACACACTGAGTCATCTGCTGTTCTTAACAGAATCACCTCCTCCTTCCCAACCCCGCGGCCCTTCTCCCACTTACTCCCCAGTCCCAGCGGGGATCATTGTACCGCTTCCCACATGGCTTCCCTTTCTCCAGGTTTTCCCTGTTCCAGACTGTTCTACATTCATCTGTGAGAATCATTTCCACACATGGTTTGGACCGCACCGTATTCTGTTCAAGAACTACAGGGACTGCCTGTTACCTTGACATAAAACTTACACTCCTCAGTGGATCTCTCAAGGCTTGCCCCTTGACTCTCTTTAACGTACTAATACCGCCTAATGCCCTCGCTATTTAAAGCAGACAGACCACCTTTAAATGCTGACTCTTAATTGGAATAATGTTTTATGATACTCTGTAAAGCTTTTTCATGCTTCAACGCTACATGATTCATTTAACAAATTATAAGCCACTCAGAGAACTTAAAAAAAAATGTAACGTACCATGTATGGGGAGACACATTTCCCAGTTCGTGGGTTCATAACCACTGAGTAAATTTCAAGGGATCCACGATCTTATTTAACCTTTCTGTGGCCTGGCATCTTTGTAGGGAGGAAATCAGACAGCTACAGTGATTGCATTGTGTTCAATGAAGGACTTCAACTTAGCGCAAGAGACCTGCCAGCTGGCAATCAGGGATGTCGGAGGCCTTGAAGTTTTGATAAATTTACTTGAAACAGATGAAGTCAAATGTAAGGTGAGTGGCTTACCGGACACGGGTGACGAACCTGGTTCATACCTCCTTGTGCTTCTCTTTTTACTGATACATGTCTGTCAGTTCTGCCTCGTTCTTGTCTTTGCCTGCTAGTCTCACTGATAACTTGCTCCTTCAGCTGTTCGCTGCTTCTCTTCTCGGCTCTTCTTATCTTCTGGGTCTTTTCCGTTAGTGTGTGCTTCTTAAATGGTGAATGTTTGTCTGCATAATTGGAGAAAAATAAGGAGGCTATGGGTATAATACCTGGGAATAGAAAGTATTTCCTTAAAAAACGTCACTGGGGAAGGATTGGAGGCAGACTTGGAATTTTTAAAACTCTAGCACTGGTTATGTATTAAGCACTTACTTTCACCTCTAACTTCTATTTTCTCATTAGATTGGTTCATTAAAAATCCTCAAGGAAATCAGTCATAATCCTCAAATCAGACGTAATATTGTTGACCTTGGGGGCTTACCAATTATGGTTAATATACTTGATTCTCCACATAAGAGTCTGAAATGCCTGGCAGCTGAGACAATCGCAAATGTTGCCAAGTTTAGAAGAGCCCGACGGGCGGTGAGACGCCATGGGGGCATCACCAAACTGGTGAGTACCGCTGACACCATCATCAGCACATCCACCGACACCAAAATGTCACCTCCTTGCTGTCCTCCCTGGCCACTCCTGGATATTAAGTATGTGTGTTCTGGGAAACTTCTTTTTGTATAACGTCCTCAAAAATTATTGTTGTATATTTACATTAGCAACTGGCCAGAAAACAGGTCTGACCTTATTTTTCAAAGAAACATATGTTTAAAAAAGAGATGTAATTTGCACCTACCGCCTTGGTGGGGATACATTCATGTGTGTGCGTGCAGTGTGGGTAAGGGGGTGGAGACCCCAGTGGAAAGCACTCTGATCGTCCATGCTGTCCACCGTGGTGACATCACCATGAGGTGTGCCCCCCAAAGAGACCATCAGACCTGCAGATACTTAGTCATCTCATTGTTACTTATAAGAGTGACAGCTGAAAACAGCATGTTTACAGCATAAGAACAGTAAAATCACAGGAAGTATGTCTCTAGGAAACATGTGTACTCGGCTATCAATGTTGCGTTTTCAAAGTCTATTGAGTAGCAAGGAATAAGTGTATATATAATATTATATAAAACTCTGACAGGATCAAAAATTGACTGACACCTAGGATCCCAATTTTCAGAGGCCTACCTCACAAGTCTATGCCTTTTTTATAAAAACATGTGAAATAAGTATACAAAATTGTTCGCAGGGGTTTCCTCTGAAATAACTACCAATTTTTCTTCATATTTCCCCACATTTGCCCATTTGTTGTATAAGTATTACTTTTATAGTTTAAAAAATGGTTCTATCAATAACTACCCTTGAAAGAAGTAAGTGAGCATTCTGCTCAACACTCACATCAAGGAGATACAGGGCAGTATGGAAGTGCCTTTTCATCTACCTTTGGAAGGATCAGAAGATCTTGTGCTCCTCCTGCAGCTTTTATCATACTGGACAGTCTCCACTTCTGCACTTGAAGCTCCTTAAAATGAGAGACGTGTCTCCTTCATCTCGGTGTCATTTGCAGCACATAGCCCAGTACCTTACACATGAGAAGCATTAATAAATATATATTGAATCAATATGCATTTAATGTGAATGCATATGCAGTGAGATGTCTTCAGAAATTAAGAGATCCTGTATACAGCTATTTGTTGACTTACACTGGAGTTATATGTCCCAATAAACCCCTCTAGAAGTTGAAAGTATCATCAGTTGAAATGCATTTAATACACCTAAGCTACTGAACATCCTAGATTAGCTTGCCTGCCTTAAACTTGCTTAGAATACTTCTATTAGCCTATAGTGGGCAAAATCATCTAACACAAACCCGATTTTATAATAAAGTATTGGAATCTCCTGTAATTTATCAAATACTGTACTGAAAGTGAAACCAGAATGGTGGTAAGTGTACCGGTTGTTTATCCTTGCGATGATGTGGCCAACAGAGCTGAGGCTCACTGCCACTGCCCAGCATCACAAGAGTGTAACCTGCATATTGCTAGTTCTAAAGATCAAAATTCCAAGTAGGATTCCTACTGAATGCATACCACTGTCACACCAAGGTGAAGTTGAAAAATCATAAGTTGAACTATCGTAAATTGGGGACCATCTGAATTCACTTGTAATCTACAGAGCACTATAGAGCATAATTATTTGCTTCAAAAATAAGAGAGACTTATGGTTGGCTAGATGGATAAGTATATGGTTAGCTATGTGATAAAACAAATATGACAAAATTATAGAATCTAGGTAGTATATACATGATTTGCTGTATAATTATCATACAATTCTTTTAGCCTTTGTGTATGTTTGAAATTTTTTCATAATAAAATGTTGGGGGAAAGGTAATTATTACTATGATTATCAGTATTCTGCTTAAATAATGAAGTCATACGGTAGACTGATATGGCTGTCCAATGGAAATTCTCACATTAAACTATAAAAATGAATAATGTAATTTAAAACTAAAATTTATTTTTATGGGAGTCTTATATATCACATTCAGGGAACTAGACTTTGGACAATTGCACTTAGTCAATTAGATAATGCCCCATGTTTTAATATAATCTTAAATGATAGCTAAATTAGAAAGAGGAAGCATGGTGACGGATCAGGCATTAATAGACTTATAATTACTAGGTTGAGAACACATCTGGGAAAGATCAGGATTGGGGATCCATTTTTGGTTTGCTAACTAAGCGAGGGTAGGTGACATACAGATATGAGTCCCCAGCCAAAGCTGGAAATGAGGGCGATCACTCAGTACAGAGCAGTGAGCTGGTTATGACATCAGAACAAGAGAATGGAGGTCAGAATCAGAGCAGGCAGGAGGGCACTGGCCACAGTGGCGTTTGGGCACTTAGACAGAGGTGAGTCTCTGAAGAGGCACACCCAAAAGAAACCTGTCGGAGTGTCTGAGCAAGCATGAAGAACGCATCCAGGTAGGAAAAGATTATAAGATTCAGTGTCGTTACTCCTGTGGCCCGTTTCCACATTCCTCTGGATGTACGGTGTACTTGACCCTCTCACTGAAAACCATTTCCAACATTTATTGAAATGTCAAGTACAGAAACACAGGTGGCAGGAACATCAGTATAAATAAACATGTCCCTGACTATGATGAATGTACACTGGAGTGTCCACCTGACTCAAGCCAGTCTCACCAGATCTCTCTCCCAGGAATTTGGAGTTAGGAATCAGAGGCTCTACTTAGTCTGGACTACTCTTTTCTAAACTCAGGATTGGTGGTCATGATTTTGTGGACACATCCATGGAATGTGGCCTGTAGAGGTAGAAGAATGGAGTAGACATGCATAAGATAAAGACAGCCCTGCGAGCCCTAATTTCACTTCCTAAAAGCACTCTGAAATCCTGCTGTTTCTATTTAAATTGCCTTTCCCTAAAGGTCTCCAGTGGCTTTGGTTATTGCAAAGAAAAGAAAGGATCGTGGTGCTATGCCATGTGGATTGGATGGTTTCGGTGGTATAGGTAGAGAGCCATATCCTCTGAAGAGGTCTCATGGTTTTGAGACTATACGAGCCATTCAGTTCCCAATAGAAAGTTCTAATGGCTTTAGGGAGCCTAGTTTCCTAAGATACCAGGGCTGAGGATGTAGTATACAACTCTTCCTAATGTAAATATTACAGCTATATTAATACAATCTTGGTGAGATTAAATTTCTTGTAGGAAGGAAAGATAAAGCCTCCCAAATCTGGACGAAGGTACTTTGAACAGTTTTGTTTCTTTGCTTTCACTGCCTACTGTGTAGTATGAAAATTAATACATAAAAGTATTCATATTTTTTAGAGCTGCCCTGTTGCTATTTGCAGGATATGTTGTTTTATTTTAAAGATTCCCATGTACATTGTATTTATCTATTCTTGTAGGTTGCTCTACTCGACTGTGCACAGAATTCAGGAGAACCAGTTCAGTCAAGTCTGTATGATGCCAGAGACGTGGAAGTAGCTCGCTGTGGGGCACTGGCATTATGGAGCTGCAGTAAGAGTCATGCAAATAAAGAAGCCATTCGTAAAGCTGGCGGCATTCCTTTGTTGGCTGGCTTACTGAAGACTTCTCATGAGGACATGCTAATTCCAGTGGTGGGAACGTTGCAAGAATGTGCATCAGAGGTACTCAAGCCAGCTCTGCTTCCCTTGCTTTCATTTACCTTAACTTTCTTTAGTTGAAAAACAATTTTTAAGGTTATCGTGACTGCTAAGGATTTTTTTTTGAGAAGTCAGCAGTCTTTTAGAAAAGAGAAGATGAAACTAATAGAATATTAATTAAATTGGTACCTGTGTGATGTATTTCTGAAAATGTTGACCAAATTCTCTTATTATATAGTTGTGTTAATCTTAGATTTAAGTGTTTATTAAGAAAGTTTGTTTGGCATTTTTATTAGTAAATGTAAATAGATACTCTTATTCATGCATCATGCACATAAATATTTAAATCTGTATTCCTAGGAAAACTACCGAGCTGCAATCAAAGCAGAAAGGATAATTGAAAATTTGGTAAAGAACCTAAATAGTGAGAATGAACAACTGCAGGAACATTGCGCCATGGCCATCTACCAGGTATGGCAGACGCCCCGGACAGTCATGGTGTTCTTTAGATAGTTAACGGGAGGTCTCATTCTCTGGGGCTAGGACTTAGGAATCTGCATTTTTAACAAGAACCGCCCCCCCAGGGATTTGTCCGCACACACAGGTCTGAGGACCACTGTCCTGATATAATGACAGATGCCTGTATATGTGAGGGAGAAACCTGCTCCAACATGTCTTGATTGTTTACATTTCTGGAAACCACTTATATATCTCTGTCTCCTCGAACAAGTTACTTAGTGTAAAATAGCTAAGTATATACATGGTGCCTTTACATTGCTCTTCAGGTACCCTATTTAAACATGAGGGTCTTGGGAAATTTATTTTGTGCCAAGACAAGATGGATGGCTGGATAAATGTGTGCTTTCATGTGTGTTGGGGGGTGTATCCCTGTCTTATCTTTTTATTATTTTAATCTTCATTAACTTTTTGTGAGTTATGCATTTCATAGTATACCACAAAACAGAAAAAAAGATGGCCTTGACAAATTAGCCATGCCATGCTGGCCATGCCAGCTTCTACCTATCAGAGCAATCAGTCAATTTCCTAGAGGAATGCGTTTTGAAATGTACATGGTGAGGGTATGCCAAAAAGAATCAGAGAAAGGGGTTCATGTCAGTAGAGTATTGTATTAGTTTTCTAGGGCTGTCATAACAAAATACCACACACTGGGTGGCTTAAGTAACAGAAATTTATTTTCTTATAGTTCTGGAGGTTTTAAGTTTGAGATCAAGGTGTTGACAGCATTGGTTCCTTCTGAGGACTCTCTCCTTGGCTTGTAGATGGCCATCTTCATGTTCACATGTCATTCTCCCTCTGTCTCCACATATTCCTTCATCTGTGTCCTAATATTTTCTTCTTCTAAGGACACTAGTCATATTGGATTAGAGCCTACCTCAATGATCTTGTTTAAACTTAATTACCTCTTTAAACACCTTATCTTCAAATATGGTTGCATTCTGAGATAGGGTGGTTAGCACTTTGACATATATCAGTTTTAAGGGAACACAACTCAGTTCATAAGGAGGATATATAGCCTTGACTTGCATATATGCCTCATATAAGTAACTATGAAGGATTGGTTAGAAATAGTGATTAATTTTTTAAAAGTTGCAACTGAACCAAAACTGAAAGTCATAAATAGAAGATAAACATGGCAGGTGCCTTGTGGTGCATTCCAGTGAGGATTTCTTCTAGTGGCCCTCATGGATGATGCATCGCAATCATCTGTATCATGTGGCTTCAGAGGCCAACTGTATGCCTCTGGTGATAACACAGCTATACTAAATTTATCATCTTTTGGGTCTGTAACCTGGGAAGGGTGATCAGCTGGGGATGTCTATGCAGTACGTATTTATTTCAAAGGATGACACAAATCTATGGAGAAACAAATGTGAAAAAATATCATTTGCTGTTGATAAAACTCACTGCTCTGGGCATAGAAACTCTATTAGGGAAATGCTCACCTCTTAGCTTTTGGGGGTCACTGAAGATCAGGCCAAAGCTTTATCACTCGTCTCTCTTCTCCACTATATTTTCCCAAGACTGAGGGTTGCATGACTGCAGAAATCCTCCGTCCACGCATGTGGCATTCTAGGTCTCTTACCAACCTCTCTTTCTGTCTTGGTCGAACCCCACAGTACCTCAGAATGGCTTGGCAGAATTTCCAAGTATGTAGAAACTTCTAGACATTGCCAAAATCATGTAAAGGAAGAGAGACACTGTCAGAGAGTTATATTTTACTTGGAGGCCCCTTCAGAAAATGATACTCTCTGAAAAGAAGTTTCATAGCCACTAGCATGACAGCCTCGTTAGCAATCACTGAAAGCCTGATATGCCTTCGTCACTGACAGTCTCTGCTCTTTTTGTGTAGTGTGCTGAAGATAAGGAAACCCGTGACCTGGTTAGACTGCATGGAGGACTTAAACCCCTGGCCAGTCTGCTTAATAACACTGACAATAAAGAACGGTTGGCCGCAGTCACGGGGGCAATATGGAAATGTTCCATCAGCAAAGAGAATGTGACCAAGTAAGAGAAGCCATTCAATATTCTGTGATCAAAATATGGCCATTGAGGAATAGCTGTATTCTTAGCTCACAGAAGCGACACTGTGTACAGTGAGTCCTTCAACTAACATCTTCTCTCATTAAGATAAATAAATGTTTCTAAATACAGTGTAGATGCATAAAAAAAAAAATATGGCCACTGAAACGCATTCCCATAATGTTCTTTTAATAAAGAGTCGATCCTAATGCTGTACCTATAGTTTTCATACACATACACTCTAGACTAATTTGGCAGGATTAAGGTATTTTTAAAAATGAAAGACTTCAACTTCCCATCCCATCACCTGGCAATGGTTTTCTGTGCCTCACTCAGGACTAAGTACTAAGGGACTTGCTGATATAGTCTGTCTGTGTGAATGGGCTCTTTTACTCATGGGCAGCCATATAAGTGATAAGTATCTCTGATTGAAGAAGATGAGGGGATGAATTTCCCACCAAATCTTGATAGATGGAAGTGGTTCTATTCTTTATTCCTTTTTTAAAGATAAACAAGATAAATCAGCTAAATGCCAACTAATCAGTTAAAGAGCAGCCATTTTCAAGTGATTTCATTGAATTTTAAAGTATTTGTAAACTTTATGACTATTTTATTTATTTTACTATTCAAACATATCTCCTTGTGTACTTTTAGAGTTCTCATAGTCTGTGATGGATATTCTAAGGCAACTCTTCTTTGTCTCAGTGTGATGATTTTTTTTTAAGATTTATTATTAATTTGAGAGAGGGAGTATGCATGAGAGGGAGGAAGGGCAAAGGGAGAGAGAGAATCTCAAGCAGACTCCCTCTGAGAGCAGAGCCCAGTTCAGGGCTCAATCTCACCACTCTGAGATCAGGATCTGAGCTGAAAAGAAGAGTCAGATGCTCAATTGTCTGAGCCCCCCAGGGACCCCTCACTGTGATGATTTTAATAAGAAATTCACATGTCTTACTTAACACAAAATAGGCTTATTTTGCTTCGTTCGTGTAAAATGGATTCTGTGACATGGGAATGTGACATGGGAAAAACACCCATAGCATAGTACAATCGCTGACACTGATTTGGAAGAAGTTGTAATTGTCTTAGAGACGTACAGTATAGAGATTAAAGGTGCAGATGGCTGGATGTGGATGTCAGCTTCATTATTTACAAAGCTTCAAATTAGCTTTCTGAAAATGGGGATTGTGGTATTACCTGCATCATAGGGGTTTTGCAAGACTGAATGAGCGTATAGTTGTCATTTAGCAGTTTTGTGCTATTAATAGTATTAGCTAATTTCTACCAAAAGTAATCTTGTTCTCCTCCTTCCCACCCCCCACCTCTTTGTCTTGTGATGGACTTAGGTTTCGGGAATACAAAGCCATTGAAACTTTGGTGGGACTTTTAACTGACCAGCCCGAAGAAGTACTTGTGAATGTGGTTGGGGCACTGGGAGAATGTTGTCAGGAATATGAAAACCGAGTCCTTGTCCGGAAATGTGGTGGCATTCAACCACTTGTGAACCTCCTTGTTGGAATAAACCAAACTCTTCTTGTCAATGTCACAAAAGCAGTTGGTGCTTGTGCAGCAGAACCCGAAAGTATGATGTAAGTAGCCTAGCAACTGAAAGATTTTATTTGAGAGTATTAGAGGAAACACTCAGGTTGTCATAGAATAGTGTCATCACTTAGAATTGGCATACACAAATGGTGAAAAAGTAAAGTGGATTTACACATAAATAACCACAAGTTTACCAGTCATGAGTTAACAGAGCCGAATTGTTCCCTGGATGAGCTAGAGGGCCGAGGATGGGGCTATTGGGAGGATTTAACATTCCCAGTAATTAATATCCCACCTAGAAACTTTCATACAATCAACAAAATTTTTCTCTACGTCCTAAGGAAGAACTCTCTCTCTCTCCCTCTCTAACTGAGACCCTAGGTAGTTCTAGGTAGCATTCCCAAAGTATCTTTCTTATTTTTCAATTCAATTCAGCAAACATATTTTGAGCACCTAACAAGAGCTATGAATCAATGAGGGAGAAAGACAAAGGATTTTAAGCTGTGATCTTGGTCCTTAAGCAAATTCTTCTCTAATTAATTAGGAAGAAAAGACTTAAATGTTATACAACTTAAGAACAATAGCAAGATTATATATATATATATTTACATATATATATTTGTGTATAAATTCAATATATGTGAAATATGTGTGTGTGTGTGAAGTATATATGTATGCTTCATATATGTGTATGAAGTCTAGAAAGGGAGGAACCCATATGGGCCAAAGTTATTGTACGAGGGTTCTCCAGAGAACCAGAATCATGGGATGAGAAAGGTGGGAGGCATAAGGGGATAGATTTAAGGAATTGGCTCATGTGATCGTGGAGACTTGACAAGTCTCCCCTTCTGATGGGGGAGGCTGGCAGGCTAGAGACTCAGGAAGGAGCTGCAGTTTGAGGTCAAAGGCAGTCTGCTGGCAGAATTCCTTCTTGTTCAGAGGCAATCAGCCTTTTTTCTATTAAGGGCTTCAACTGATTGGATGAGGCCCACTAATATTATGGAAGATAATCTGCTATACTCCCAAAGTCCACCAATTTAAATATTAATCTCATCCAAAAAGACACCTTCACAGAAATATACAAAATAATGTCTGACCATGGGTATCTGAGTGGCTCAGAGAGTTCAGTATCCAATTCTTGATCTTGGCTCAGGGTCATAAGATCCATCCTCAGCATGGATCAGGCTCTCCCTCTCCCTGTGGCCCTCCCTGCCCTCCTGGCATGTGCTCTCTCTCTCTCTCAAAAAGAAGTGTGACCAAATACCCGGGTATCCCTTAAACCGGTCAAAGTTGACATATAAACATTAACCATCATATATCCACCCCCTGTCAACTTGGTACCCATTCATGCATCTCCTTAAACCATACTTAATCTCTACAGAGAGATAATAACAAGGACATATTCCTGCCTAACACTATATAACTATCCAGTGTACCACTGAAAATTCACTGACCGTTTTCCCAGAAAAGGAAGCAAAGTTCTTAGATGATATTTACTCTTCTCTTTGATATCCTGTTACTTAAATACTCTGATGTAAAGTTAACCATATTTAAAAACTATGATATAAAGTTAATATATCTTGTGTTACATGATAAGAGGATAAAAGAGGGAAGAAAAGATATACATAGACATATTCATAACAAAATAAGGAAGGAATATTCATGACAATTACAATACTCATTCTGTAACTGGCCATAGCTGGTATTTACAGCTACCTTCTTTCATTACCCATTCCATATTCCCTTTGCTCTCAGCAAGCACTTTAGCTCATTGTGGTTGTTTACCTGGTGGGGTAACCCAAACCTTCATTCCTGAGGATCTGGACCATTAGTAGTCCTGCCTAGATTGGGTTGTTGTAGTTTGCCATCAAGTGTAATCACAGGGCATGGTAATACTTAAGAGATGCCCCCAGGGATCTCCTGTTTTCCAGATAGAGTCTTCTTTACTCCTATTGTGGAGTGGTAGTCCAATTTCCCTTTGATAATTGGGATCAGTCACCCCAACCAACACTGTAACTCGCTCTGTTGCTTGTGGGTTTAGAGGCATGGGGAGGCCAAAGTCTCTGGGAGGCAGATTAAACTTTCAATTCACTGGAATCATTGTTGGGTCTCCTGGTGGAAGCATTCCCTGCTTTGGAACTAAGACCTCCAAACCAGCAGTGTAAGGTCACAGGAACAGGAAGCAAAAACATTTGCTCGTGGGCCACAGGTGGTAATAGTGAGTAGTAGGTACCACTTTCATTTCCGTCCCCCAAATCCTGAACAGGAATCCTGGCTATGTTAGAAATAACACCACATTATCAGGCAGCCGGATAGCTCTATCGGCCTGTCCTGTAGACAATCTTCCTTCATTTCATCCTATTTCTGTCCCCTTCAGTCCAAGATAGCAATGTTTCTTAAGATGGTTGATTGGATCAGCAAGCCATACCTATAACCATTTTATCATATGATTCTCCTATATATCTCCTCTATCATTTCATTCTGATTCGCTTATTCATTCAACTCTTCAGTGTGTGTGACCAGGCCCTCAGGGCTGCTTTGTATAGATATACCCTGCACAACTCTAGGGAGCACTGTTCCCACAGACATATATCCAGCACCATACATTGTGGGGCCATACATACAACCCTGCTGACATGTATCGTTTCCTATCTGTTTCACCATTTGATTGGTACAGGAAGCTTTTACCTGATGCCAGTAGTCGCTGGTGGTGCGTTCTTCAGTCTGCCCACTCTCCTGGCCTTTGTGACTCATTTGTATTTGGTCAGGTCCTCTTTCTTCACAGGAGGCCTGCAACTCTAAGACAGCCCCAGAGCTCTGTTAATGTGAGTCTCGTCTCATCACATGTCTGGGACACAAGTGCTAAGGCCTCTGTGACTCTCTTCGGATTTGGTTACTGGAGCCTTAGGCTCAGGTGTCTGAGACACCAAGGAACACTGGTTTTACTCATGGTAACTTCAAGGGAAGAACATCCGCTGGGCCTACAAAACAGTTTTCTAATGTATTCGTCTTTCTGAAAAAAACACATGGCATTCATTAGCACGTGATAAACCCTTGTCAGAAATGGCTTTATGTATTTCTTTTGATCTTTGGCTCTTGCTTACTTTTTGTCCACTCATGTCTGCCAACTACACCAACTGCCTCTGAACTTTTTTAAATGTATCCTCCAGCTCTCTGCCTTCATCTGAGCTTCTGTCACATTATCTGGACTAGTGAAGCAGGTCCCGTTTGGTCTCATCTCATAGTTCTCCCCTTCCAGATCTTTCCTGCATGGCACTGAAATTTATTCTTCTCACCCATAGATCTGATTAGGGTTGTTTTCTAAAGTACCATCCATGACCTCTCAAGCTTTAAAAACCAAACCGAAGTTCCTTAGCCTGCTATTCAAAGCATTTGCCTCCTGAACACATTCTGCCTCTCAAGCTTCATCTTTTCCTTGCAAATGTTAAATATCTAAAGTTATATTGTTTATTCCTTAGTCATTGAACAAATATTTATCAAGCATTTTTGTGCTAGCCTCTGAAAGTATAGTGTACCCACAGCAAAGTTCCTGCCCCTTTGAATTCGCATTCTATTGTGTATGTGGGGCACAGACTTATAAACTCTTTTTTTTTCTCCCCAAATTTGTTTATTTTAATTTTTCAGTGTTACAAGATTGATTGTTCATGCACCACACCCAGTGCTCCATGCAATACGTGCCCTTCTCGATACCACCACCAGGCTCACCCACCCCCCCACCCCCTCCCCTCCAAAACCCTCAGTTTGTTG
>CM052807.1:10308161-10340280 GCA_028533885.1 Nasua narica
TGATGAACATTTTTTCATGTGTCTGTTAGCCATTTGTATGTCTTCTTTGGAGAAGTGTCTGTTCATGTCTTCTGCCCATTTTTTGATGTGATTATCTGTTTTGTGAGTGTTGAGTTTGAGGAGTTCTTTATAGATCTTAGATATCAGACCTTTGTCTGTAGTGTCATTTACGAATATCTTCTCCCATTCTGTGGGTTGCCTGTTTGTTTTGTTGACTGTTTCCTTTGCTGTGCAGAAGCTTTTTATCTTGATGAAGTCCCAAAAGTTCATTTTCACTTGTGTTTCCTTTGCCTTTAGAGACATGTCCTGAAAGAAGTTGCTGTGGCTAATGTCATAGAGGTTACTACCTATGTTCTTCTCTAGGGTTTTGATAGATCCCTGCCTCACGTTGAGGTCTTTTATCCATTTCGAGTTTATCTTTGTGTATGGTGTAAGAGAATGGTCAAGTTTCATTCTTCTACATATAGCTGTCCTATTTTGTCAGCACTATTTATTGAAGAGACTGTCTTTTTTCCACTGGATATTTTTGCCTGTTTTGTCAAAGATGATTTGACCATAGAGTTGCGTGTCCATATCTGGGCTCTCTATTCTGTTCCACTGGTCTATGTGTCTGTTTTTGTGCCAGTACCGTGCTGTCTTGGTGATCACAGCTTTGTAGTAAAGTTTGAAATCAGGCAATGTGATGCCCCCGGCTTTGTTTTTCTTTTTCAACATTTCCTTAGCAATTCGGGGTCTTTTCTGGATGGAACCAGACTATAAACTCTTAAATAAAATGATTTCAGATAGTGCTAAATGCTATAAAGAAAAGAAAACAGCATGATTGAAAGAGGGTGAAAGAGCGGGAGGTGGTTACTTTAGCTACAGTGGGATGAGGAAAGAGAAAATGGAAGAGAGGACAGTAGTCTTTGGGAAGATAATATTTGAATCAAGAGCTGAGAAGACCACCTGAGGGAAGAAAACACACTGACAAGGAGTAGTGAACACAAAAGCCCAGGGATGGGGGATGACCTCTCCTTGAGAAGCTACCTTGAGGTATGTTTGTTGTTTTTTATATACATTTCATATATATTTTACCATTGTCTGCCTTAATAGTATATGATTTCTGTATCACTGTGTGACTGTGTCATAAATCATCTTTTTATCTCTTGGTGATTACTAATTTCTTTTTTACTAAGTTCTTTATTTTACTTCCAGTATAGTTAGCATACAGTGTTACATTAGTTTCAGGTATACAGTTTGGCAATTCAACACTTCCACACATCACCTTGTGCTCATCATGACAAGTGCCCTCCTTAATCCTCATCACCTATTTCACCCATCCCCCCACCCACCTCCCCTCTGGTCACCATCAGTTTGTTCTCTTATAATTAAGAGCTGTTTCTTGGTTTGTCTCTTTCCCTCCTTTTTCCTTTGTTATTTGTTTTGTTTCTTAAATTCTACATATGAGTGAGGTCATACGGTATTTTTCTCTAATTTCACTTAGCATTATATGCTTTAGTTCTATCAATATCATTGCAAATGGCAAGATTTTAGGGTTTTTTTTTTTGGCTGAATAATATTCCAGTGTGTGTGTGTGTGTGTGTGTGTGTGTGTGTGTGTGTATACCATTCCTTCTTTATCCATTCATCTATTGATGGACACTTAGGCTTCTTCCAGTCGTTTGGGTACTGTAAAAAACGCTGCAGTAAACATAGAGGTGCACGTATCACTTTGAATTAGTGTTTTTTATTTTGGGCGTAAATACCCAATAGTGTGATTCCTGGATCACAGGGTAGTTCTATTTTTAACTTTTTGAGGAACCCCCATACTGTTTTGCAGAGTGGCTGCTCCAGTTTGCATTCCCACTAACAGTACAAGAGTATTCCTTTTTCTCCACATCCTCACCAACACCTGTTTTTTCTCATGTTTCTGATTTTAGCCATTCTGACAGGTGTGAGATGGTATCTCACTTTGGTTTTGATTTGTATTTCGCTGATGCCGAGTGATGTTGAACATCTTTTCATGTGTCTGTTAGCCATCTGTATGTCTTCTTCGGAGAAATATCTGTTCATGTCTTCTGCCTATTTTTAAGTTGGGTTTATTATTTATTTAATTTTGGGTTAATTATTAATTATTATTTTATTAATAATTATACATAATATATAAATATATATTATTATATATTAGAAATATAAAATATATATAAAATTATATATTATATATAATATAAAATTATATATTTGTATATAAATATATAATTATATAATTTTTATATATAAAAATTTTATATATAATTTATATATAAATATATAATTTTATATTATATAATTATTAATAAATAAGTAGTATTAATTATTTAATTATTGGGTTTATTTATTTAATTTTGGCTGTTGAGTTCTCTCTATATATAAGTACAACTATATATATGTGTATATATATATATATGTAGTAGAACTAACGATGTACTACATGCTAAGTGAACACAATTTATATATATAATATATAATATATATTTCATATACTTTTATATATTTCATATATATTTCATGTGGAAAGCATGTAGTACATCATTAGTTTTTGATGTAGTGTTCAACGATTCATTAGTTGTGTGTAACACCCAGCGCTCATCATAACACGTGCCCTCCTTAATACCCATCACCAGGTTACCCCATCCTCTCACTCCCCTCTCTTCTGTAACCCTCACTTTGGATCCCAGAGTCCAGAGTCTCTCATGGTCTGTCTCCCTCTCTGATTTCTTCCCATTCAGTTTTCCCTTCCTTCCCCTGTGGTCCTCCATGCTATTCCTTATGTTTCACATATGAGTGAGACCATATGATAATTGTCTTTCTCTGCTTGACTTATTTCACTTAACATAATCCCCTCCAGTTCCATCCATGTCAGTGCGAATGGTGGGTATTCATCCTTTCTGATGGCTGAGTAATACTCCATTGTGTATATGAACCACAGCTTCTTTACTGTTTATTCGATATGTCATTGGCAAATATCTTCTCTCATTCAGTAGGTTGCCTTTTAGTTTTATTGATTGTTTCCTTTGCTGTGCAAAAGATTTTTATTTTGATGAAGTCCCAATAGTTTATTTTTGCTTTTATTTCCCTTGCCTCAGGTGACATATCTGGAAAATGTTGCTGTGGCTGATGTCAGAAATCACCATCTACACTCTCTTTAAGGATTTTTATGGCTTCGGGTCTCACATTTAGGTTTTTTCATCCATTTTGAGTTTACTTTTGTGTATAGTGTAAGAAAGTGGTCCAGTTCCATTCTTTTGCATGTAGCTGTCCAGTTTTCCCAACACCATTTGATGAAGAGACTGTGTTTTTCCCTTTGCATATTCTTTCTCCTTTGTCAAAGACTAACTGAACATAAAATTGTGAGTTTATTTCTGGGTTTTCTATTCTGTTCTAATTATAAATAATAAACATATCAAATTTCACCTATATAGATTAGAATTCATTCTTACAAAGCCCCTTCCTCTATTCTGTATCTCAGATTTAATGATTTCTACATAGGTCATTACCAGGTTATTTAGTTGACACCTAAAAATTACTTCTAAATCTCATCATTATATTACTTTCACAACACACTTTCACAACACAACATTACTTTCAAACCCTTTTTAATATAACTATAAATTGTTATATTTATTGATTTTTCACTTGAACTCATTCAAGAAAAACCCAGAGAAAATAGCTACATACTTTTCTTATTCTGAATCTTAATGTAGGTTTTGAAGCAACAAAATGTAATGAGAGAACAACTCAGTAATAAAGAGTAGGCCTCAAGGACCTTTTGAATGAGTTGGGGAGACAGACAAGTAATTTTAGAGTGCTAGAGTAGATGATAAAATGGCAGTAAATCAACACTTATTTGTAAATACACGGAAGTAGTTTGAATAATTTTATAAAACATTTCACTTCTGGTTAATAATATGAAAACTACAAAAAAGAAGAAAAGTAGGAGAAAACAACAACAAGCATGTGTCCACAGTTTCACATCTTAAATGTGAAACACGCCTGCAGAATATAGGTAAATTACTGACCTGCATGTAGTATGCTGACAGCTAACACATGCCATTTCATATCTCGAGATTTCCCCCCAAACAAGTGTCATGGTCGTAAAATGCATAGCCAACCTTTTCCTTTTTTCTTCATGGTAGAGACTAGGGGAGTGAGTAGGCCTGGGAAGAAGTGAGGAATTTCCCATCAGAGACCTAGTTTTGCATTATAAAACACCAGAAGTGGAGCCTAAGGTAAAGTCATATGGACATTTCATTTTATATTGTCTACAACAGTCTTCTAGCCCAAGGAGACTGCTGGAGACCCTTTGGAGTGAAAAGGATACTAGAGATAATGACTGCCGGATTGCAACACAATGAAGCTATAAATTTTTAGAGATCTGGAGTAAGCCAGATTGACTGTTTGAATGCTCAGAACTGAATGGAAGAGATGTGTTCACAAGGCAAAGAGAACTGCAGATTTTCGTAGGATTGTTTTAGAGATAATTCCATCATAAAAGGAAACAGATAGATGAGACAAATAATTTCCCCACAGTCACAAGGCTATTAAGGCAGTATACTCCCTCTTAATAAAAGAGCCAAAAGAAATCACATCAAATTTTACAAAAAGTCTTTATAAAATAAATAGTTGTGACAAGCTAGTAGCCAGAGCTCAGAGGAGAAATAAAAAAATTACTTAAAGCCTGAATGTATGCAAAAGAAGTATGATAAACACAATCGAAAGCACAGGCATGTGATATGGGGTATATAGGGAATGTAAAATTAAATGAAGAATATGTTAAAATTACAATAGGGGAGTTGGTAAATATGGAACCCAAGGAGACCCAACTTAAATGTAATGGGTATTCTTTAAGAGGAGTTTGGAACCAATGGAATATGATCTTAATTAAAGATAACAATAGAAGAAAATTTTTTGTGTGAATCTGTAGGTCAGAAGACCCAAAAAGACCCTGGCAATATTGATATAGAGTGACCAACAGTAATGCATCCTGATAAATCTACTTGCATTTCAAAAGGAAAGGGAAAGTGAGTATATCTAGTCAAAAGAGCAAACCCCGAGGACAGATGTCTTCACACTTCTCCACAACTTCTTTTAAGGTCAAAAGACATTGATGGGAGGATCAAATCCCTCAGATTAACATTCTGAGGTAGAGAAAATATTACTCAAGAATGTCACATCCAGCCAAGTTGTTCTTCAAGTATAAAGGTAGTAGCGTAGTCTCAGCACACAAGGAATTAGTGAATACCCTACTAGGTCTTGAAAAAACTGCCGATTACAGAAAGTCAATCAAGAAATTACTCAAAGTATTTCAAAACAGCAAAATATGGCTAAAAGGTATCAGTGGAGACTGTTAAAATTTATTTAAATATTAGACTAAGAAAATAATGGAGGAGTTATCATTAGGGGAATCATCTATATTTTATAGATACTACTACTAATAATTTAATAATACAGCTGACAGATTCAAGGTAGGTGAGTCAGTGTGCAAATTTTAATCATCTTTCATATAAATGAATCAGTAGATACTATATACAACATCCTTTAATCTATTTGCTTATCATCTATCCATCCATTTTTCTACCTCTCTTACCTATCCATCCATCCTGTTATCTAGCTTCGGACATAAAGAAGTATCCAGAATCATTACATTAGTTATCAATGATTATTATTTCTGAATGGCAGGATTTGGAATCATTTCTTATTTTTTTCTTTATATTTTTCTACATAATCTATATGATGAATATGTATCATTGTTACAAAATCTCAGTTCTTGTCTAATACCTTGCACAATCCCTTTTATTCTGTATAGTATAATGATTAACAACATTGATTCCAGGGGCACCTGGATGGCTTAGTGAGTTAAGCATCCCACCTTTGGTTTTGGCTTAGGTCAAGATCTCCGGGTCCTGAAATTGAGCCCTGAGTAGACTTCCCATGCTAATAAGCATGGAGTCTGCTTGAGATTCTTTCTCTCCCTCTCCCTCTGCCCCTCCCCCCAAATAAATAAATAAAATCTTTAAAAAATAAAAAAAAGAACATTGATTCTGGAACCATTGCTTGGATGCCAGTCTTGCCACTTACCAACTGTTTCCCTTGGCAAATTATTAAGCTACTTGGTGCCTTGGTTACCACATATATAAAATGGGAATGGTGAGGACACCTATCTCATTGGGTTGTTGTAATGATTATGTGAATTAATATGTGTAAAGTACTTGATACATAGTAGGTGCTGGGTAAATGTTGGCCAGTGTTGTTCATGTAGCAGTAGCTTTGATTAATAACAATTTAAAATGATAATATATAAATAGAAAATTAAAGTCAGACTGTCTAGTGTCTGTACTCATCTATAGATGAGTTCCTTGTTTCTGTGTTTCTTTTGCATCAAATTAATCATGTTATTTAATTTGCTATAAATTGAGAACAAGTGGCCCCTAAATCATGAATAACTCACTTTAAATTCTCACCTGCAGTTAGGAGCTTGGAGGGTATTTCATTGGCATTGACATATTTACATGTTTACATAGGCAGTTATGATTCAGGCTTTTGCATCATACTAATACATTTAGTTGACCGAAGGTTCCTGAAGGGTTTTAAGTATAACCCGAGACAAAGGAACCATTGCAGGCCAGCGGTGAAGGTGGCTTAAACTAAGCCAGTGGAATATAATATAATACAGAATAAAGAAAGTGACAGATTAAAGGAAATAAAGAGAAAGAATGAATAAAACTAGGGGAATGAGTGAACATGAGTTATAAAGAAGGAGGAGGAGTGCTGGATGATATTTAGGTTTCTTTTCTTTTCTTTTCTTTTTTTAATTTTAAATTTTATTCATTTAACAGAGAGAGAACACAAGCAGGCAGAGAGGCAGGCAGAGGCAGAGAGAGGAGCAGGCTCCCTGCCGAGCAAGGAGCCCGATGTGGGACTCGATCCCAGGACACTGGGATCATGACCCGAGCCGAAGGCAGCTGCTTAACCAACTGAGCCACCCAGGTGTCCCTCTTTTCTTTTTTTAATTGAATAAATTTGATGTGTCACATTGTGTAAGTGTAAGGTGTACAGTATGTTACTGTGAGATTATATGCATATTTAGGTTTCTGACTTTGGCAACTAGATGGATAATGGTGTCACATACCAACATAGAGAATATAGGTGCAGGGCTAGTGAAGGAAGAATGAACTTCACTAGGGGAGAAATGAAGTCAATTTGCTCATCATTATAGTGCCTAATACAGTCCTAGGCTCAAGGTAAGCATCCAACCAACAATTTATTACATAATAAATGGATGGTGAATTCAGTTATGTTTGGGAGGACATTGAGATTCCCATGCCATGGGATGTGGTGATCGCAACCAGTGAATTGGATATTCGTTTTTAAGCTCAGGAGAGAGAGATGCAAGGTAGACATAGTGTTATAATACTTGGTAACTGAAGTCTGGCTGTATGTGAGAGATTGTGAGGAAGGGAAAGCAGAGTGAACAGGAGCCTATTGAACCCAATCTTTCAGGGAGAAGGAACATACCAAAGTACCTATAAAGAAACTGAGAAGGATCAGCCAGAGTTGTGAAGGAAATTAAACAAGTGTTTGAAAAAACAAAGGAAAGAGACCATTTAAAAGAGAAAAAGTGCTCAAGATTGTCAGATTCTCTGAGAAGGCCTCATAAGATAAAGACAAAATTGTCCTTTCTTGTGCAACAAGGTCATCGATGGATACTTTTGCACTTGTAAATATGGTTTTCCCACAAATGTTTTTATAAACGCACGAAGGCAGTTTCAGAAAACAGTATTTTGAGTTTGGTAAGAATCCAAACAGCATTGCTCTTGGCATCATATTTCAGACATGGCTGTTCTTGCTAGATTTGTAGGATTTATTGCATCTTTGAGCTTTCCGTTAAATGGTAAGGAAATGACAAACAAATGCCTCTCCTCCATTAAGTCTTATATAATTCATAGGTTAGGAACTTATTTTAATGACTACTAGTTTTATGTTTTAGTGATTTGTCTGTGGCTGTGGCTAAGACTTAGGTCACACAGCAGGATAAACATATACTCACAGCACAGTTTTATTAACTTTGTACAAGAGAATGCATAACCCGTCCTCTTCCCTTATATATATTTTTAATAAGAATCAGAAACATTTTAATAATAACAGTTTAGCTACTGAATCAAAAATGATTTTTGAGAAACCAATGATTTCATAAAGTTCTACTGACTTTTTTCAGTACTTCAGATGACTGCTTCTAGAAACTCAATATAAATCATTTCATATTAGGGGGGTCTGGGTGGCTCAGTGCTTAAGCGTCTGCCTTAGGCTCAGGTCATGATCCCCGAATCCTGGGATCAAGTTCCATGTCAGGCTCCTTGCTTGGCAGGGAGCTTGCTTCTCCCTCTCCCTCTGTGTGTGTGTGTCAAATAAATAAAAATCTCTAAAAACAAACAAACAAACAAATAAATTAAAAAATTCATATTAATTATGCCGTTCCCTAGGATCTAAAATGGCACAACAGGTATTCTGACACACTAAGTTCATGAAAAAGTGGATTTATTTCTGCTGAATTTTTCTCTTCTTGTTGACTTTTAATATCTATCTGAATTATCCAGAATTTATCTGGAGGTAATCTGGCCTTCAGGTATATGAAGTCATATCAACATTACAAAAACACTTGAGTTTTGGGGAATGTAATTTTCTATTAAAATACTATAAAATTCCAAACTAAAAAAATATGGAAGCTAAAAACTTAAGAAATATATATGATTTATTTTCTACATGTCAGGATCTTTTAAAAAATATTTCTTTGTAACTTGTATTTTGTAGTAGTACTAGACTTATGGAAAAGTTGCAAAAATAGAGAACGCAGAGTAAAGAGATTTCCCATTTACCCTTCATCCAACTGCCCCTGACATCCTCTATAACCATAGTAAAATTATAGGAACTCTTCATTTGTTGAAGTCTCATTTTTTCACTGTGAAGAGTAAAGTTTCCTTCATGTGCATTTTGTGCATTTTTGTTCAGGTCCTTTCTAAGTATTTCATCTTCTTTGTTGATGATATACCTATTTTTTGTTCTGCCATTATATCCCTCAATTTATTGTCACTATGAACACTATTAAAGTTTATATATTAATTCTATATGCTGTTACCCCACAGAATTCTCTCATTTGTGTTCATTTTATTGTTAATTGTCTAAGTACAGTGGTTGACACAATATAGCCCATGGGCCAAATCCTATCTTTATAAATAAAATTTTATTGGAACACAGTCATGCTCATTCATTTATTACTATTTTTGGCTGCTTTTATGCTACAATGGCAGGATTGAGTAGTTGTCACAGAGACTGCATGACCCACAAAAACTAAAATACTATCTAGCCCTTTACCAAGAAATCTCTGCGCTAGGGTATTCCAGAGAAAATCTTACCTCTTCTTTTTTTTTTAAATATTTTATTTATTTATTTGACAGAGAGAGAGATCACAAGTAGGCAGAGAGGCAGGCAGAGAGAGAGGGGGAAGCAGGCTCCCTGCTGAGCAGAGAGCCAGATGCGGGGCTCGATCCCAGGACCCTGAGATCATGACCCGAGCCAAAGGCAAAGGCTTTAACCCACTGAGCCACCCAGGCGCCCCTTACCTCTTCTTTATAAATTCTTATTCTTTAAATTTATTTCTCTTGTTAACTAATTTCCTAGATAAATTGTTGGATAGTAGTACAGATAGTGATCTTCTTTGCCCTATTTATTCCTGATTTTATTGGCAATGCCTCTAGTATTTTTCTAGTAAGTAAAATAATGTCTTGAGGACTAAAATATATACATTTTATCATATTACATTTAATTTAATTAAAATCAATTTTTATTTTAAAGTTTTTTTTAATCAGAAAAGTATTAACTTTTGTCAAAGGTTGTTTACAACTTATGGAGATTATACTCCATATTCTTCATTATGATTTTTCCCTTTTATCTTCTAATATGGTGAATGCTATTAAATGGGTTTCCAAACACTGAACCAACCTTGCATTCCAGAAATAAGTTTCATTTGGTTATAATGTACTGTTTTCTTGTTGTGGTATATGCTTTTGTTTCTTAACATTTTATTTAGTATCTTTTTAATGACATGAGTGATATTAGTCTTTTTTTTTTTTTCCTTTTTTTTTCTTATCAAATCTAGGTATCAATGTTATACCTGCTTTACAAAAGGAATCAGGAAGTGTTCTTTCATTTCAATACTCTGGAATAATTTATTGAACAATGGGAACACCTAGGTTTTAAAGGTTCAGGAAAAGTCTACTGTGCAATCATATGACCCTATTCTGTCTGTGTGTGTATGTGTGTGTATTATTAGTTCCTTATTAGTTTTCTCTAGTTCTTCTACAGAATCTGTTCTATTTATGTTTCCTACTCTAATGGTCACTTAGGGCAATCTCTATTTCCTCATAAAATGATCAATTTCATTCTGCTATCAAATTTATTTGAATTAGTGGTCTACAAAGTAATACCTTATGATCTTTAAATTTTGTCTTTTTTTAATGGTAATTTACCATTTGTTATTTCTTTGGTTTTTTTATATGTGAGCTTCTTTCTAGTATTTTCCTGTTCTAGTTATCTAGTATAGTTTTTCTATATATTTTTTTTAAATATTTTATTTATTTATTTGACAGAGAGAGTGAGAGATCACAAGTGGCAGAGAGGCAGGCAGAGAGAGAGGGGGAAGCAGGCTCCCCGCTGAGCGGAGAGCCCGATGTGGGGCTCGATCCCAGGACTCTGAGATCATGACCTGAGCCGAAGGCAGAGGCTCCAACCCCTGAGCCACCCAGGCGCCCCTCTATATTTTTTTGAAAAAGTAGTTTATTAATTAGATTAAGTAGAGGCATTCTATGCCTCATAAATGTCTCTTATCTCTTAACTTTATTAATTCCTTGTTGCTTTCTTTTGGCTTATTTTGTAATTTTTTTTCTAATGTTTTGAGCTGGGAAGTTATGTCATTTATTTTCATCTTTGTTTAAATAATAAAAGTAATTTGTACATGAATTTTCCTTTGACATGCTTTAAATATCCCTTGTATGGTTGATATGTAGTGATTTCATGATCTCTCTTTTTTTTTTTTTAGAAATTCTTTTATTTCAGTTTATATTTTCCTAATTTTAGCCCAGGAATTATTTAATGGAATTTTTTGTGTGTAATTCCACAAGGAAGAACATTTTTATTTTTTGTTTTGTTAGTTATTTCTCATTATACAGGTATCACCCACTTTTTGAAAGGTAACATGATGCCACTTTACGTTTATAAAAGATTTACATTAGTACCTGTTTTCACTAATCAAAAGAAATCTGAAGATTTTTGCTTTTATGGGAAAAGGCAAAAAGCAAAAATAACCCTCAGCATTTGTTTCTCGGTGAGCCCTTATGGAGGCAGCGTTCACACGAAGCAGTGAGAATGGCAGTGTCAAGGTCCTTCCCTAGAAACCACACTCAGCATCTCAGCATCAAGTCACCATAGCTTTGAACTGTGTCTTAAGAGCATCTCTGTTGTATCTCAATTAATTTTGGGCAACTGTTAGCAAGATGTGTCCTAAGGAATCAGAAAAGCCTAAGAGAGGTTAGGGTCTCTTAACCTAAGATCTGAGAATGCTCAGATCTGAGATCTGAGAATGGGATCTGAGAATGGGATCTGAGATGTTCAAAAACTTTTTCATATAAACTAATAGTAATTCTTTGCTCTATACCCTTTTGGCTAATGAAAAGTTTCATAGGAACACCCTAATTTCGAATAGCAGGAGAAACTTGTACTAGGTTTTGGTCAGACTGTGTTGATTTTTTCAATTTCTACTTTTTATGGAAGTTACTTATGTTTTATGAGCTAATACAAATTAAATTTTTGGTACTTGTGATGATAGGTACTTGTGATGAAAATATATTCCCTGTTAACAGAATTTAGAGTTTGAAGTATATTCTAAAGATCTATTTTATTAAGTTACTAGCTCTTCCATCTCTACTTGCCATTTTTGTGCAGCTGATCTTATACTGAAAATGGTGTCTTAAAACCTCTTATCATTAGTGTGCTGTCTCTTGTCACATCTCATATAGTTTTTACTTCTTAAAGGCAGGTGCTATATTATTTGGTACATAAGTGTTTATTAATAGTTGTGAATTTTGGCTTATAATATTCCAAGGTCTATTCTTTGTTAGGTTTAATGAGTTTGGGCTTGATTTCAACTTTGTCTGATATTAGGATCTTTACTTCTGCTGTCTTATTTTTTGCATTATCTTGGGATATCTTGGTCTACCCTTTATTTTTAGTCTTTCTTGCCTCATTTTCTTTTAGATATTCCCTTTTAAACAGTATATAGATGGGTCTTGCTTTACAAGCCAAATTAAGAATACTTTATTTTGTTGTTTTGCTTTTGTTTTTTAGTGAGAGAGAGCATGCAAGTGGGGTGTGGGACAGAGAGAGAGAGAGAGAATCTTAAGCAGGCTCCATGACCAGTGGAGAGCCTGACACAGGGCTTGATCTCACAACCCTGACATCATGACCTGAGCCAAAATCCAGTGTTGGACACTTAATGGACTGAGCCACCCAGATGCCCCAGAATACTTGTTCTTTTAATGAGTTAAATGCAGTCATACTTATTGATATGACTGATATGTTTGGTCTCAACAATGTAGTAATATTTTATAATTATTCATATTTTGTTATATTTGCTTCTGCTTTATAAGATTTATAGTCTTTGTTTTCTAATTTTTGTTGTTAGGTAAGCTCTGCATTTTTGTTTTATTCTAGTCATTGTCTTCTACCTATACATTTTTCTTCTGCCCTCTTTTTCCTTTCTGTTATGTAGCTATTTGCTGTTGAGTTTCTCAGTTTTTACTGGTTGTTTTTTAACTCCCACCTATTATCTATATACTAGTCAATGGTCGTATTCTGTTTTTTTCTCTTTCCATCTTTCTTTTCCTTCCTATCCCCCCTTTTTAAGTAGGCTCCTATCTGATTAGGAGTCAGACGCTTAACTGACTAAGCCACCCAGGTGCCCCCTTTCCTCCCTCCTTCTTCCTTTTTTTAAGTGCCTATAACATTAGAACACTATTTTTCTACCCTTTCCCCTGCCCCTCTTATTTAATCATATGTGTGTGTGTGTATACACACACATATGTTCACACACACACACACTCATTGTTTTTTTGCTGAAGTTTTAGTCATATTTTAGTTGTTGGGAACTCATCCTGTAATAGAATCATGGGTGCAGATAGAATTCTGTAAGTTCTTAAATGTTTAAAGTATTTTTACTTTTTTCTAGTTTTTAGAGATACAATTGACAGTTTTTAAAATTGTGTATATTTAAGGTATACAACATGGTGTTTTGATACAATATACCTTGTGTAATAATTCCACAATCAAGCTAATTAATGTATTACCTCAGTTACTAGTGTTTTGGGTATGCAGTAAGAACATTCAAGATATATTTTCTTAGCAAATTTCAAATATACATTATTATTAGTATAGTTATTGTGTTGTACACTAGATATCTAGAACTTATCCACTTTATAACTGAAACACTGTACATTTCACCCGTTTCCTCCACCCAACCCCTGGCGACCACCATTCTACTCTGTTTCTCTAAGTTCAACTTTTTTTTTAAGTTTTTAATTTTAATTCCAGTGTAGTTGACCTTGAGTGTTATATTAGTTTCAGGTGTACAATATAGTGATTCAATACTTCTATACATTATTCAGTGCTCATCACAGTAAGTGTACTCTTTAACCCCATCACCTATTTCACCCATCCCCCTCCTTCCACCTTCCCTCTGGTAACCATCTGTTTGTTCTCTATAGTTAGGAGTCTGTTTCTTGGTTTGTCTCTCTCTCTTTTTTTTTCCCCCTTTGTTCATCTGTTTCTTAAAATTCCACAGATGAATGAAATCATATGATATTTGTCTTTTATTTCGCTTAGCATTATACTAACTCCCTCCATGTTGTTGCAAATAGCAATATTTCATTCTTTTTATGGCTGAATAATGCTCCATATATACTATGTCTCTTTATCCATTCATCTATCAATGGACATCTAAGTTCAACTTTTTTAGATTCCATATATAAGTGATATCATGCAATATTTGTCCTTCTGTGTCAGGCTTATTTCACTAAGCATAATGTCTTCCAAATTCGTCCACATCACAAACAGCAGTATTTCTTTCTGTTTTAAGGCCAAATAATATTCCAGTGTGTGTGTGTGTGTGTCTGTGTGTGTGTGTGCACACACACAATTTCTTTCATCTGTCAAGGGACACTTAGGATATTTCCATATCCTGGTTATTGTGAATAATGCTGCAATGAACATGACAGTGCAGGTATCTCTTTGAGATACTGAATTCATTTCTTTTGCATATGTACCCAGAAGTGGGATTGCTGGATCATATGATAATTCTATTTTTCATTTTTTGAGGAACCTTAATACTGTTTTTCATAATTACTGTACCAATTTACATTCCCATCAACATTGTGCAAGGGTTCCTTTTCTCCATATTGTCGCCAACAATTTTTTATCTGTCTTTTGTGGAATAGCCATTCTATAAGGAGTGAGGCAATAGTTCATTGTGGCTTTGGTTTGTATTTCCCTGATGATTATTAGTGATGCTGAGCTTGTTTACATATACCTGTTGTCCATTTGTAGGTCTTCTCTGAAGAGATGTCTGTTCAGTTCCTTTGCTAAATTTTTAATCAAGGTGTGTGTTTGCTACTGACTTATACGAACTCCTTATATATTCTGAATTTTAATTCTTTATCAAATTTATGGTTTGCAAATATTTTCTCCCATTCCATAGCTTGCAAATATTTTCTCCCATTCCATAGCTTGCCTTTGCTGTGCAGAAGCACATGTGGATATCCAGTGAAGCTATTTTCCTATAAATACTCAGAAGACAGCCTTGGTAGATATAAAATCTTTTATTCTCACTTGTTTCATTGAAGTAAAAAAAAGTGCTGCTTCATATCTTTTTTTTTTTTTTTTTTGGAAGTCTGATGCTAGTCTAATTCTTTTATCTTTGTAAGTTATTTGATCTTTTTTTCTGGAGGCCTTGAGATTTTGGGGGGGTCTTTATAAAATAATATTTTTATTAGGTTTATCCCAGAGTTGACTGCTAACTATTTGGTTAAACTGAAATATAGGGGCGCCTGGGTGGCTCAGTCATTAAGTATCTGCCTTCAGCTCAGGTCATGATCCCAGCATCCTGGGATGGAGCCCCACCTCGTCCTTGGGCTCCCTGCTCAGCAGGAAGCCTGCTTCTCCCTCTCCTTCCACTCCCCCTGCTTGTGTTCCCTCTCTGTCTCTTTCTCTGTAAAATAAATAAATTTCTTAAAAAAAATAAAAATAAACTAAAATATAGTTCATAAAGGAAAGACAGCAGGATAAATGCCTTTCTTCCCTTTTGAAAAAAGTCAAGTTTCAGATATATGAATTGTTAGGAGCCCTAGCAAACTCCAGTAGTGACATAAGGGCTGCTTTGGGGATTTATTGTGAACTCATGGGTTTTCATGATTTACTTCAGTCTCTACTGTTCTTTTATATAAAAAGCCTGGCATATGTAATTCAAAACATGCTAAAATCCTAATATCCTAAGTTTTTTATTACTTCAAAATAACCTTAAAATCTGAAGGTCAGCTTTCAAATATAAGTGCCTGCCCACAAAAGAGTTAAATTTCATATTCTTTAGAAGATAAGAAAAAAGTATTTCTATTAATATTTTGTAAATGCCCAGGATTTTCAGAAATTTTACATAATAATCTACTTCAATAATGTACTAATTTCCTAGTTTATCCTCTAAAATATTTTCCTTCCACACATTGTAAAATAAACATTTGCTGAACTGATTGTTACATGGTATAGTGTTATGTGATCATGTAATGAAAGACTCTTTTATAAAACATGTACACAAGGATAGAATTAAAACCTACCATGGAATCTGTAACTCTAAATTTCCTGTCTTCTGTGGTTTCAACATAATTATGTTGCATTTACATAGTTTTTTTTTATTTTTACATTGGGTTTATTTGTTCTTTTTAAAAGAGGGGGAAAAAGTAAAGCTACGCTTGTTTGTATACAAAAAAGATTTAATCTCTTTGTGGCTGCCCAGATAATTCTTTTACCACAGAACCAGTCTTTGAGACCTTTTAGGGTTTATGCAAGGCATAAAATAGCATATGTTTTATCTATCTGTATCACTAAGAACATTTTTTCTTCCTTTCATGTTTCTTTTGTTGTTTCTCATCTGCATACTTTTAAAAGCATGTGGACTTACCTGAGATATCAAAATGATAAATGCAAAGTAATTATGTGAATAATTTCATCTTCTGGGTCTTCATTTTCTCATTTTAAAACAAGCTCTAGGGACTTTTAATTTGAGGATGATGTGGATTTTATTTACTCACATTATGTCTTTCATCCAGCCAGCTGTGATGTGTGCTTAGTTTAATAGCTGAATGAAATGAGCTGTTCAGTACCATTTCCTGTGTGTGAGAGAAATATATGTGTATGGAAATTAAAACACAGTTTTAAACATTTATTTTGTGAAATATAATATGTATAAAGGAAAGTACATGATGCAAATGTACATATTTGTAAATTATTCAAAAGGGAAGATTCACGTAACTGCAACCCAAGCCAAGAAGTAGAATTTTGTCATTACCCTAAAAACTCCCCGGCTGTTCTTTTTACCACAGGCTACACGCTGCAACTTCTCTCTGGAGAGCGCCCTTCTCTTGCCTTTTATGGCAATTCATATCTTACTTTGTTTTCATAATTTTATTCTGGAGAATGCTTCCATAGAGTATAGTTTTGTGCTGTCTCTATTTGGAAACAAATGGAAGCCTGTAGCATGTGTTTGTTTTGTCTGACATTTTTTTGTTCAAAATTATAGGTTATTTTAACACTTAATAAATGTTGTTAGGAACCTACCTAGATCAAGTTAGAGAGAATGTAAATCTTAACAATATTGAGACTGCCAGTACACTACTCACAATGGAGATGGCATGCATCTCCATTTATTTAGTCTTCTTTAATTTCAGCGATATTTTGTAGCTGTCAACTTAAAGTCTTAGAAATTTTTCATTATTTTTTTCTAGGTTTCTGCTTATTTATGCTACTGTGATTGGTAATTGTTTTTAATTTCTTTTCCAGCAACTTATTGTAAGCAATGGAAATACGTGATTGTTTAATATACTGTATTCTTTGGGTATTCTTACAACCTTGCTAACTTTATTCTTTCTAATAATTTTGGTATTCCTTGGGTATTTGGGTATTCTTAAAACCTTGCTAACTTTATTCTTTCTAATAATTTTTATAGATTTTGTAGGTTTTTTACATATAGAATTATGTTATCTCCAAATAGTGACAATTTACTCTCCCCAATCCCCAGTCTTTATGCCTTTTATTTTTCATTGCTGCACAGGCCAGGGCCTCTGTGAAGTGAGTGGAAAGACACCCGTGTGCTGCCTGATCTTGGGGAGAAAATACTCAATTCTTACCGTTCTGTATGCTATCAGCTGTAGAGTTTTTGTAGATGCCCTTTATCAGATTGAGGTAGTTCCACTTATTCCTAGTTTACTTTGAGGTTTGTTTTTTTAACTCATAAATAGGTTTTGAATTTTGTAAAATGCTTTTTATTTAGCTTTTGAGAGTATCAGATAAATTTTCTTTGTTCTATTAACAGGTGAATTGCATGAATCGATTTTTGAAGGTTGAGTCAACCTTCCATTTTTTGGATCAAATCACTCTGACCATGTTGTATTACCCTTTTCATCTGTTTTTGGATTTTACTAGTTGGTGTTTTGTATTCTGTGTTTATGTTGATGAGGTATTTTGATTTACTTGTTAATAAATATTTGTATTTATTTATTGTATTTATTTGTAGTATCTTGCAATATTTTTGCCCAGTTTTAGTATATGGGTTATGCTGGCCTTATAAAACAAGTTGAAAATCATCTTTCCTCTCTATTTTCAAATAGTGTGTAGGATTATTTCTTTCTTAAATGTTTGACAGAATTCACCAGCAAAACCATCTGGACTTGGAGTTCTTTGTGGAAAGGATTTTTATTGATGGTGATTTATTTGTTTTAAGTGTTAAAGGTAATTATATGTCTTTACTAAATATGGTACTATTTAGGTTTTTCATGCCTTCTTGGGTCAATTTTGGTAATTTGTGTTTCTCAATGAATATATTTGTTTTCATTTAAGTTTAGTTAATTGGCACAGTTATTTATAATGTCCTTGTATTATTATTTCTATCATTTTTATCACTCGCAAGTTCTGTAATAGTAATTCGTGTTCTCTGTGCGTCTTTCTCGGTCAGTCTCTGAAGCAGCTCATGGTCCATTTTTTATAACATGTAGGGTAAAAATGGTTTTTATATTTTTAAATATTTACAAAATAATATTCAAGAGATCATATGTTGCCTATACAGTCTAAAATATTCACTATATGTCTCTTTACATAAAAAGTAAAAAATAATTGCTGTAGTGGTTTATCAGTATTATTTATCTTATTTTTATTTTATTTATTTTACTCAACTCGGGTTTAAGTTTTAGCTGCTTTTTCTACTCTCTTAAAGTAGGAGCTGTGATAATTGATATTACAGGTCCATTCTTTTGCCAATATGAGTATTTAAAGCTATATATTTCCCTTGCAGACTATTTTAGCACATTACACAAATATGTTTTCTTTTTATTTGATTCAAAATATTTCCTGAATTTCTTTGTGAATTCTCTTTGGCCCAGGGGTTACCTACAAGTGTTGCTTAATTTCCAAAAATTTGGGTATTTTCCAGAGGCTATATCATTATTGATTTCTATTTTAAAACTATGTCAGAGATTATATTCTCTGAGATTTTAACTTTTTCACATTTAGTTTTATAGCCTGGCCACATGGTCCATTTTGTAAATATTCTGTTTGCATGGGAGAAAAAAATGTGTATTCTGCAGTTGTTTTGTGTAGTGTTTTTAAAGTGTGTTGTTCAGTCTTCTGTATCTATACACATTTTTTTCCTATTCTATCAACTCCTGAGAAAGATGTTAAAATTGCCCACCATGGTTATCAATTTATTTCTAGTTTTTTCTATGTATTTGTAATTCCCTCCATTGACAATAAGAAACTGACTCTCATCTATACTTACTAGACCTAGCTCCCTGTATATAACCAGTCCTTCATGTTCACCCCTATCTTGTCCCCTTTGCAGTTGCTATCCTGACCCTGCTTCAACTCTGACTAAACATGCTGGGTGGCCCAGACTCCTGCATATTCTCTTTATCCTATTCAGGCACTGGTACCTCATGCCGGGTCACCCTCGCCATGTATGTCTTGACTTCTCACCCTGCTCAATTCCCATGCCAGCCTGCTCCACTGTGTTGTTACCCTCCTCACCCTGTTCAGGCTCATCATTACACAACAGGCTGATTCTCAGGGGACTATCCTTCTGCTGGGGTTCCATCTTCCCATATTGAGTTGCACCCCTAGAGGCTGCTCAGATAACCTATGCCTGTTTTACCCTATCCTTAGAGATTCCCTCTTCATCTTCTTTGACTCTAACACCTCATGTGGGGCCACTAAAGCATGTTTACCTTTTACCATTGTTCTCCCACACATAATGATTTTGGGGCTGAATTATTCAGGAGGCACAGGGTAGGGGCTTTACCATTATTTTTGAAAGATATTTTTACTCAGTTTAGAAGTCTAGATGAACAGCTGTTTTTTGTTTTAGCACAATATAAATGCTATTCTGGTATTTTTGCTTTCATTGTTTCCTGTGAGAAGTCAGCTTTTGTTTTTATTTAAATTCCCTATCCCTGATGTGTCTTTTTTTTCTTTAGCTGGTTTTAAGATCTACTTCTTAGCTTTGGATTTCAGCAGTTTGTTTATGACATGCTGAAGATGTGGTTTTCTTTGTATTTTTTATGTTTAGCGTTCACTGAGCTTCTCGGACCTGTGGATTTATGTCTTCCATCAGTTTTAGACCTCAGTCATTGGCTCACAAATATTCTTTGGTCTCATTCTTGCTCACTCTTCCTGAAACTCTGATTGCACAGATAATATTTCGTTTAATATTCCACAGACATTGTACTTTTTTTTTTCACTTTTTCTCCTTATTTTTCAGTTTGGATGCCTTTTCTTAAAGTTCACAGATTCCTTTCTCTGCTATTTTCAGTTTGTTCTTAAGCTCATCTAATAAATTCTTCATTTCTCACTGGAGTGTTCAAGTCTACCATTTCCACTTGGTCTTTTTAAAAATAGTTTTCCTGTCTCTGGTTGAAGACTTTTCTTTCTTTTGAATTCAATCATAGACATTTAAAAAAATATGTAATCTTAATCAAATTATATACATGCCTCTTAATCAGGAAACAACTTATTTTATACAATTAAGGGGTACCCATTTGGTAGGTTATTGTTCAGTCATTAGAGCTCATACTCATAATATTAAAAACAAACAAGTAGGGGCACCTGGCTCTTGATTTAGGCTCAGGTCATGATCTCACAGCTGTCATATCAACCCACATGGGGCTCCATTCTGGGCACGGAGCCTTTAAGATTCTTTCTCTCCTTCTCCCTCTGTCCCTTCCCCACAAAAAAAGAAAAGAAAACAAGTAATTGTTCAGGTATGGACACATTAATGGAACATTATATATATACTAAATATATATCTACATAACTACATATGAAAATTTAGGATACTATGACTGGTATGAGGTTATATGTCATTGTGGTTTTGGTTTGCATCTCCCTGATGATGACTAATGTTGAGCATCTTTCCATGTGCCTCTTGGCCATCTGGCTATCTCCTTTGGAAAAATGCCAATTCAGGTACTGTGCCTATTTTTAATCAGATTATTTGTGGGGGTTTTTTTGGTGTTGATTTGTATTTCTTTAAATATTTTTTATATTAATCCCTTATCAGATATATTTTCTCCCATTTAGTAGGTTGCTTTTTTGTTTTGTTGATAGTTTCCTTTGTTGTACAAAAGCTTTTTATTTTAATGTCCTAATATTCATTTTTCCTTTTGTTTACTTTGCCTGAGAAGACAGATCTGCTATCTTTTTAAAATATAGATCCACTAAATTTTTAAAATTTTAGGATATTATCAGAGTGACCATAAAAAAAAGCTGGATTCCTAGTTCCTTCTTATATAAGATTAAGGTAATTAACAGATTTAAGTATAAACAAAATATGTTATAGGAGAACAAAAGAAATATTCCAGTTTTATCTTGGGATGTGGATTGCTATTCTAAGCATAAGTAAAAGATCAAAATCACAAAGGAAATAATTGATAGATTCAATTACATAGGATTTTAAGTGCTGAGGAAGAATGAAAAAGAGAGAGAAGAGAAAAATCTTTGCTTCCACTGGAAATGACCATTATCGTAACTCCTTATTCAACAAATTAGTAACTAAAGGGAAAGAATTAAACATTTATTCTGCCTTTCTATAGGATAAGCCCCCAGTTGATGAGAGGAAGCTCTTTTTTATAAGAGAATGTCAGTTAATAGAGTATACAAAATTCAAAAAATCACTACAACTCCCAATGAAATACTTATTTTAGGCAAGGATAATTAATAGATGGTAAAACTTTTAGGTAGGGAAAATGTTGTTGGGACAGGACCTTCTTGAAGTGACAAAGTGTCACCAAACAGATTGTTATTCAATTAAAATGGAAAGATACATCTTTATAATGAAGATATATATAATGGTTATCAGTGTAATTGAATAACCAAACTTGGCATCACTAAGAGTGGGACAACTGATATTATGAGCCTCTGAATGTGTTGTGTGATGTGAGGTATATAACATCACCTATGATGTATTGTGCCAAAAATATGTAATTTGAATCAAACTCAGATTTTAGTTCTAATTTCCTATTCCTAGAAAACACAGAGAATAAAAAAAAATTAATGACACTTTGAGAAAGCAAACAAACTCTGTAGGACTTGATATGTTTAAAAAGTCAATGCCATAATGATGTTCTGTAATAAAAGAAACTGAGAAGACATATCAAAAATATAGGGCATAATCCTTGTTTGAAACCAGGTTTTGCTTGTTTATAAAGCTCCAAAGGATGTTCTGGGAGCAAATGGAAATATTTGACTCTGAACTGGATACTTGATTACATTATGGAACTATTTTTAAGTTTCTCAAATGTAACAGTGGTACAATGATAGCATAAAAGGTCGTACTTTTTTAAAAAGATGAAATTCTGAAAATTTTAGTTGTGAATTGTTCTATCTCTAACTTACTTGCAAATAGTTCTAAAAAAATGAATACACACACTGATAGATGATGAAGACTTATTAGGTTTTGAATGTTGTGTCTATTGGTTTTTATTTTACCGTTAAAAACTCGGGATTTTCCATAATGACAAGGAGAAGAAAAATTAAGATGAAAAAATGAAGTGTTTGCTCTTAGTGGCTAATTACTGAGGCTGGTAACTTGTTTTCTTATTATCTGTGGATGTGGAATCAAACTGCCATAAATTTTATGGAGAACAGTCTGTTTTGTATTAAAATTAACATGTATAGAATCTTTTCTGAGCAATTCCATTCCTCAATATTTGTCCTTAGATGATCTACACATTGCAAAAGGATGCAAGGATGGCCTTTGCAATGTTATTTTTATTCCATTATTATGCAAAACCAGAAAGAACCTGATTTCAATTAATAAAAGATCATTCAAATATATTATGGTACATAAATACAGCAATACTATCTTATTAAAAGTGATTATTATAAATCCATATTCTATGTCATACTCATTGACATAGAATTTCCATTACATATATTAATTAAAAAGATAGATTATAAAACTGAAGGTATAGTGAGTGGAATGGGTGTCTTGTCATTGTGGTGACCATAAATATTAACATTTGCATTAGTCCATTTTGCTGTTTTGGGCAAACCATACCTCAGCTGCCTTTAATGTACTCACCTAAATCATGTGCATTTTTTTCAGAGAAAAAAGAAAATATAAATTATGTTTTATTTGCTTATACAACCAACACATCATACAGGCTTGGTTAGGCACTCTACTTCTATTTTCTCATCTACAACAGTAGATGTTCTCTAGGATCCAATACTAATATTGGATGAGTATAACTTTCATTCAGTGTTGACTGAAAATGATGGGTTCTCCATGCCAGGGACTACCCCAACGACCAGAGTACCCTTCTTAGCCCCACGCTAACTTCCCTCACCCCTGCCGGGTACCTGCCACATGTCACTGTTGCATGGACAGTCTCCTTGCACCCCACCCACCTCCATCCCACCACACTTCCCTGATTAATTTTGTCCAGTCACTTTTTAACATTTCATATAATGTGCAGATTTCACTTTTATTCTATGTCTTTTTCCAAAAGAATATTAGCTCCAAGAGAACAGGAATTTCTGTCTACTTTCAAGGTGGAAAAATCCCCAGTGCCTCAAAAATTACCTGGCACCTGATAGGCACGCTCTTAATATTTACCATGAGTGACTTTCTTTTTCTGAGAAAATGTTTCTGGGACTTTTCTAATCATATTGTTTATACAACGATTAAGGGATAGATTATCATTCTGTGCTACAAGGGCCAAGAAATTCTGGGACATACCTTTCCAGAGGCTGTCACATTGCCTTCAAATTTGGTCTCCTATAGAGTCTTTAATATAATACCTAGAGAGATAATCAAAAAAATTTAGAGAGTCATAAAAAAGTAAAATTCTTTTCTAATTACAGCTTTTCACAGGGATGATCATTTCATTCAGACATCCTTCTTATGTTTCCACTTTTACTAAGTTGCCAACTTGGTTTCAAAACATATAGATTTCAGTTGCATCCTTTAATGTGGTGTAAGAATATCATGTTTTCCCAGGCTAACCACATTTAATGGGAGCCACTGTGAGATAATAATATTTATCAGTGTACTTCTCAATGGAAATTGTGAAATTTTTAGAAATCATATACAATTATGGTTTCAAAGTAGTTGTATTGATATTGCCAGAAAGAAACTCTACAACCTTGGCTGTGCCTACTGTGTGGGCACAAACTCTTCACTTTGGTTCATATATATGTCCTCAATGAGCAGGCAAGCCAACCAGACTTCTTAACAATTTTGGCAAATGTTATTATAACAACAACAACAAAAACTAAGATAATAAGCAGCTACATCATTTTTGGTTTGTTTGAGTTTGCTTAATAGCCAGAGTATGAATATGTATTCATCTTTCTAGAACTATTATTCTGCCAGCCACACAGTTTGACTTCTATGATAAAATCGAAGATTTTTTTTTTAAAGATTTTATTTATTTATTCATTAGAGAAAGAGAGAGAGTGAGAGAGAACATGAGAAGGGAGAAGGTCAGAGTGAGAAGTGGACTCCCCGTGAAGCTGGGAGCCCGATGTGGGACTCAATCTCTGGTCTCCGGGATCATGACCTGGCCGAAGGCAGTCGCGCAACCAACTGAGCCACCCAGGCGCCCCAAAATTGAAGATTTTGAAAACACAATTCAGTTTTCTGTTTGTAATGTCAAGAATTAATGTAAAATTCAACTGATAAAAAAATGGGAAGAGCTTACCTACTACTGGAAATGAATTCAGAGGAAGATGCCAATCAGGTTAAAAAAAACTATACAAAAGGAGATAAACCTGTTGCAACGGACAGTGGGTGTAAATTAATGCCACCTATAAGCCTACTGTTGTATATGCAAAAAGCAACAGAATTATAAAGAAATTCTATGAAAATACACTTTCAACTAAAGACAACTTCAAGTGAAAACTTACTCTAATGGTTAGATTTAGAACTTGAACAGGTACTCTGCAAGAATGAGGTTAGAAATGAATATATTTGTGGTGGGAGAGATTTTTGATTCATGGAGCAAAGTCTATTTTGTTTCAGGTCCATTTAACCAATATTTACTGGCTGTGGTAGCATGCTTGAAGCATAATAGGTGGTACACGTCCTACTACAGGACTTGAGTCCTGCAGTCAAGGAAATGACACGATAATTATAACAATAATGGGGAGGTGATGGGCATTAAGGAGGGCACATGATGTGATAAGCTCTGGGTTTTATTTGCAACTGATGAATTACTGAACGCTACATCTGAAACTAATGATGTTCTAAATGTTGGCCAACTGACTTTAAATTAAAAAAAAATTTTAAATTTTAATCATTTTAAAAATAATAATTAATGAGGAGGAAAGTATACAGACAAGACTTCAAGGCAAAGCACTATGTCATGGATATCAGAAAGGGGGAGAGCCAAATTCAAAAGAGGCTCAAAGTGGGAGAAGGCAGAGGATCTGTGGGAGAGGTTTTGTTATCGACATTACAAGATGGGCTATTACAGCAAAAGAGGGCAACAGCGTAGGGAAAGGCTTATAGTTGAGAGAATTTCTGTAGTCTATGAGTAGTGTCTCCCCTTTGTGTTCTGATGGAACCCCGGGCACCCATCTATTGTAGCATGTATCATAATGAATTATAATGGTTTCTTTATCTCCCTCACTAGACTGTACCTTCCTGAAATAGTTAAAATCCTCTGTATTTGCAGACTCTGTATTTGCAAATTCATATCCCCGCCAAAATTTATTGGTAGCCTCTAAATCAATACATAGAGCACTTTGGCTGTTATTCACAGACCTGTGCAGAGCAAGGAAAAATCTGAGTCTCCTCATGTACCTGTCCAGCTGATGGTGAACAAGGCCAGGCTCTGACTTCTTGAATCAGCTCTCCTACTCCAAACAAGTGTCTTTTTACAGCCTATGTAGTGCCATATGCTTCACATGTTTGTGTTTTGAGTTGGTGGTTTTGCTGTTTAAAACGGTCCCTAAGCAAAGTGCTGAAGAGGGATCCGGTCTAATGTTCCCAAGGGCAAGAAGGTTGTGATGTGCCTTACAGAGCAAATATGTGTTAGGGAAGCTTTGCTCAGGATGAACAGGAGTGCTATTGGCCATGTGTTGGTTCCATGTTAATGAATCAATACAATATAGTAAATAAGGTGTTTTAAGCAGAAACACACATAAAACATGGTTATAGATTGATCAGTTGACAAAAGTGTTCTGAACAGAGGCTCTCAGGAACAAAATTTTGTATTTCCCCCAAGAGCAGTGGTTCAGTATTTACTAATTCCCTGTGTGCAGTGACTTTATAGAACATAACTGCCCCATGTAACAAGAATTGATTGTATCCGATATTTCTGCATGCTTAGCACTTACTGTTTAGTAGATGGCCAAGACTTTTATGAGCAAATGCCTGAATATTGGGAATGAGGAGGAATAAACCAGCTCATTGAAAATGTTAAATACTGAGTTCAGGAATCAGAATTTTAATACCACACAGGCAATGAGAAGCCACTGGAAATTTTCTCCTGGGAGTGCAAGCATTGATTGAATGTGCCAGGTAGTGTGATGGAAAGAATGAATATCCCTGGGGACCTGCTCTCAAGGAGCTACTGCAGAAGCTCCAAAGGTCCTTTAGGAAGATTAATTTCACAGAAATTCATAGGATGGGTAGAACTGAGAGAAATTGAAGACACAAAACCAAGGATGCAGCTACTACCGCCATCCTGACATGATGTGGTAAAGACCAGAATTAGGGTGCTGGCAAGAGGAAGGGGGAAGTAAGGGCGAATATATGGCTTTCTTTTCTTTTAATATTTATTTATTTATTTATTTATTTGAGAGAGAGTGCACACAGGTGAGCAGGGGGAGGGACAGAGGGAGAGAGAATCTCAAGCAGACTCTGTGCTGAGTATGGACCCACTGTGGGTCTTGATTTCATCACCCTAAGATCATGACCTGAGCCAAAATCAAGAGTTGGCCACTCAACCAACTGAGCTGCCCAGGTGCCCTGATACTTGGCTTACTGTGAAATCAGCAGTAAATAACTTGATACAGAGGATGAAGGAGATGGAAGGGACAAAGTGAAATCCTGTAGTTTGCTACCCCATGACTTTGTTAGCTCCTGTGGATGCAAATGTGTTCCAATCATGTTTTCCTCATCTAAGGTTATTACTCTGTGCTGTGCTGAGTCTTTTAAGGCATCAGTGACGGGGTCACAATCCTCCTCTGTTACAGCTAAGCATCTGATGAGTTAGTTGCCTAGGGTTTGGAGTGATGACTGGGGATAGTAGATGTAGTTTTACAATCAACAATGAATTTTTACAGTTAATTGTGAAATTTTGCATGGGGGGAGGTGGGTCCACACTGAATTATCCCTTCAAAAAAAAAAAAACCCGGGAAGGTGTGCCATGCAAATGACTTCTGCTGTACTGTGAAGTTATGTCAAGCTCTGTACAATTAAATATTACTAATGCAAATTTTACTGCTACATTTGCAAGAAGGGAGGACAGACCTACTGTTCATTGAGAAATTGCATGTGAAAAAATACAGAGACCCAAGGATCAGCAATTATGCTTTCAGCACTATATGTAAAGCAATAAGATGGTTGACGTTTGTAAAGTAAATCCTTCATTGTGAAGTGCTCAGTATCTTTATATTTTCCATCAATTAGCAATAATCGCGCCTCAGATAAACCTCATTGGCTACGATACTGCCACTGCGCAAAGCTACATTTTCCATCAGATGAGAAATAAAACTTTCTCTCTCAGCATGATATTGACAAAAAGCTTTAGGTTTGGAAAGCTATTTAAACTTCTTGTTAAAATACTTTCTCAATGTGCTTTTTTCTTATTAAAAATCATTTTCTAAAGAGACAATCTGTATCTTACTACAAGCTATTTGCATTACCAATCATTTTATAAGGTTATGCAAAGCTGATATCATACTTGGACCCTTTGAAATAACACATATTTTCTTCCCCTGGCAAACTCATCTCAGATAATCAAGAAATGTAGTTGTCTTTATGTCAATTTTTAAGAAAGAATTTGAATGGCATTCTAAGGTAGTAGTATTTATTCTATCTGTAGCTAAATACTACATGTGTTTAACTGAACATGAGATTAAAAATCAAAAGAGTTTTGATGATCTTTATCTGTTTTCATCTGATTTCAGTTTAACATGTCTTTCTGAACAAAGCTATGTTTGTAAAGGATATTAAGTTTTGTTTGGCCACCTTCTCAACTGCAAGCGTACTCAGTGGACCTTAATGCAAGGTTATGCTCCCTGGACTGATTGATATATAAACAGAAGACAGATGGTGTAGAGATGACTCTGATGATAATTCATTTTTCAGCTAGTCATGAAGATATTTTGATTACAGTGTGTTTAAGTAATTATAACACAGTCTGCAATGTTAGTCTTGCTGAGAAGGGAGCACATGGAAAACAAGTTATGCGTTATCCGTGCCTAACAAAGGGTGCACTGTGGTGTAATGATTTTAATTCCTAATGCTAGATTAGGACTGGAGGAGTTTAAAATATGTCATACAGTAAGGTAAGTCAATTAAATGTAGACCAAATAAAAAAGGTAACTTCACAGTTTTGAGGCATAAATATTTGTTTTGGAAAGTATATAGATGTTACTATATGAAAGGAACCAGTATTTTGACATTTAGGTAACAGTCTGTGTACAGCTAATTAAAAAATTACATGGCTTGATTTTAAGTGTACGTGAATCGTAATTATCATGGAGCTTGCTTTCTGTGTCATGAAATTAAAACTGAAATCAAAGAGCTGACAGTTCAGTAGCACATTCTATTCCTGCTGTTGTTAAAGTTTTGTTTTTTTTTAAGTTGGCTCCACACCCAGTGTGGAGCCCAACATGGGGCCTGAACTCAGAACCCTGAGATCAGGAACTGAGCTGAAACCAAGAGTCAGCCACTTAACCGACTGAGACACCCAGGCTCTCCTGCTGTTGTTGAAGTTTTGAAAGAAAAATCTAAGGGGCACCGAGGTGGCACTCAGATGGTTAAGCGTCTGTCTTTGGGTCAGATCATGATCTCCAGGTCCTGGGATGGAGCCCTGTGTTGAGCTTCTGGCCCAGCAGGGAGTCTGCTGCTTATGCTTTCTCTCTATATCTTTCTGTCTCGAATGAATAAATAAAATCTTTAAAAGAAAGTTAAAAGTCAAAATCCCAAAAGGAGAATAATTAGAGTTATTTAAGTAGTATTTATTCTATCTGTAGCTAGATAGGCCATTTAAGTTTTCATTTCTATGTACTAATTACGGTTTATACTTCTTTTTTTGGTCTCACAATAGGATAATTGATCGCTTAGATGGTGTTCGTTTGTTGTGGTCCCTGCTGAAAAATCCTCACCCAGATGTGAAGGCCAGTGCAGCTTGGGCCCTCTGTCCCTGCATCCAAAATGCTAAGGTAAGAACAGACTATAAATCAACCCCTTCTAGAATCTCTTATATTATATTGAATAATGTCATCACAGGTCACTAGTTGCTTTTGACTAACTTTTGGTCTGACTTATCTGGTAGAAAAGAGTGTTAATGTTTGTGCCAAAATAATTTTTGAGCAATGCCTTTTCCTGGTCAGTTTTTAAATGCCAGATGAAACTAGGCTCGGGTAGCAGTGCTTAACAAGGGCTACCTGCCTGGTGCAACCGAAACAGGTACTCCAGGTAAGTCAAGAGGAAGAAAAGTGGACTGTTCTTATCTCTTGGGTGATTAGAAAATTGTACTTACCTACTACTTTAAGAAGCATAAAATTGCTTCTGTCTTATTTATATAGCCTGAAATTTGACAGTGAAAGATAACTAAGTTCTTTGTTATCTTGAAAAAGGAAAATAATTTCATGAATCCCACTTTTTATTATCAATAAAGACTGGATATAAAACCCATAAATAAACTTTTTACATGACAAAAAAAAAGACTGAACTGGAAGAATTTTAGCTCTTCATTTATAAATCTTATTATTTTCTGTAAAGATCTCTTTTTAGCCTCTTTCTATTTTCTCAAATTTTTTTTCTATTGATTTCGAGATTGCCTTTTCAGATCCTAGTTGCTAGGGATATTTTTCTCTGTTGAATATTTTTATCTAAAGGATTTTACTCCATAACCAATTTAATATGACTCTAAATATCCTAAATATTTGTGATTAGAAATAATCTTTCGTAAAAAGTGAATTGTGATGTGTACTAATAATAGAGGAGACCTATTAAAACTAATCAATAGAACAATATATTTATGACAGCAAAATAAATATAATAAAACACAGCAATATTTTATAACATAAGAATAAAAACACCTCAAATGTCGACCTACAGAAAGATGGACAACAGGATGATACTATGGTCATATAATATCATATAATGCACATCTCTCTCTCCCTCTGCCCCGCCCCCAATAAATAAATAAATAAATAAATAAATAAATAAACAATAAAGTTAATAGAAGAGACATATAGTAGATATGATTGAGTAATTATCTCAAAGATAAAGTCTAGTAAATAACTAAGAATGCAAAGTAAAAGTAAAAAGAAAATAGCAGGCAGTGCAGGGGAGGTTTCAAAAAAATAGCACAAGAAAATACATGAAAGGAAAGAGCAATTGAAAGGAAGAAAAATCAACATTAAACAAAAAAGGTGGAAAAGTTCTGTAAATTAAAGAGTTGAAGAAAGATTCTAGTCTTCAGATTGAAAAGATCCACTTAATGCAAAGCAGGAAAAAAAAAGAAAGTTATCTATACCTTGATATAAATTCAAATTTGACGTTTCCAGAAAATTGAAGGAAAGGAAAAAGTTACATAAGAACAAGGATCACACCAGTATTAGACTTAACATCATTCACAATAAATTGTAAAAGAAGATGGAACAAATCCTTTACTGTTTTCAGAGGAAAGTATTTTCATCCTGGAATTCTATATCCTATGAAAACCAGCATGCAAGTGAGTGTGGAGTAAGGACAGAATAAAGACATTTTTCTTTCAGAAATGTCAAGACTCAGGAAGCTTATTCCCCATAAAACTTTTCTGGAAAAAAAAAAGTTTAGACTATTTTCCAGCAAAACAAAAGATTTTTAAAAAGAGAACATTAGTTATAGAAATAGTAAGAACCAAATAACTCACTGGAATTTATAGTTAAATATAAATTTGTGTTGATAATATGGCTCTCAAATTTTATAAAATTTTTAAGAAAGAATTTAAAAGTAATGGCATAAAATAAAATAAAAGCAGACAGTATTATCATAGTAACGATCTGCATCTAAACTGCTGGATGATTCCACATACATACTAAAAGTCTTTACTTTTCCTGGAGAAGGATGTTACACCTACTGGTTCATTCTCAATCATCATGAAAATTTAAATTTAAATACAGAACTTAATTTTGTTTCATCAATGAGATACCATTTTGCATATAGATAACATTTCTACATAGTGCTGTTATTACGTGTAAATTGTGTCCTTTATTCTCATGGATTTTAACTACAAATCTGCCTATTTATCTATTATTAGCTGTTATAATAAGAGACATTCCAGTATTATCATTTTCATTATCCCTGCCCAGGATTTCTGTCCTGAATATCTGACAATGTCAGCAACCTCAACTGAACCACACTCAAGTGAAACACAACCCAACACATCTGTCATTTAGCCCTTGGCCCTAAGGCCTCCACTGGATCCAGTCCTCCAGAAAGAGCTCCAACTTGCTCCATTTCTGATGAACCTTTACCTGCTCTCTGCACAGTCTCTACTCCTACCACCTTAGTGTCTTTAAATTGTTCTCAAGAAAAGGAAACCTCAGCCCTCTCTTATCACTCCTAAGGAAAAAGCAGATGCATGATATCTGCTTGTTCACTACTCTTACCAAGAACTACACTCCTCTCCTCTATGCATTATCATTTAGGTAACACAAACATTTGAAGAATTTTTTTTTCTCCCCAAATTTGTTTATTTTAATCTTTCAGTGTTACAAGATTGATTATTCATGCACCACACCCAGTGCTCCATGCAGTACGTGCCCCTCTCAATACCCACCACCAGGCTCACCCACCCCCCCACCCCCTCCCCTCCAAAACCCTTTTTGTTGCTCAGAGTCCACAGTCTCTCCTGGTTCATCGCCCCCTCTGATTTCCCCCCATTCACCCTTCCCTTCCTTCTCACGATGCCCTCCATGATTTTCTTTATACTCCACACGTAAGTGAGACCATAAGATAATTGCCTCTCTCCGCTTGACTTATTTCACTCCGCATAATCTCTTCTAGTCCTGTCCAT
>CM052807.1:10340780-10368479 GCA_028533885.1 Nasua narica
TACATGTGGCCCTTCTTTGTACTGCATCTGCTTCTTTGGAGTAAACACCGAGTAGTGCAATTGCAGGGTCATAGGGTAGCTATATATTTAATTTCCTGAGGAATCTCCATACTGTTTTCCAAAGTGGCTGCACCAACTTGCACATTTGAAGAATTTTAAACAAGGAAGTGATGTGAGTAGATTAATCAGAAGACATGAGGGGGTGATTAATTAGGCTTGTGCAGTGGTTCATGTGTAAATAATTAGAATCTGACCTAACACAATGGCAGAGTGGGCAAAAAGGAAGAGTCAGTATAAGAAATAATTGCAGGGATGCCTGGGTGGTTCACTTGGTTAGGCATCCAACTCTTGATTTCGGCTCAGGTCATGATCTCTGGCTTGGGAGATCAACCACACTGGGCATGGAGCCTCTGAAGAGGCAGAATCTTCTTGGAGCCATGAAGATTCTCTCTCTCCCTCCCCTTCTGCCCTTCCCCCACTTTCTTTCTTTAAAGAAAAAAAAGAAAGAAAAGAAAAAAGAAATACTTGCAAAGTAGATTCAGATATTGGTGAGTGATTGGTTGTTGGCTATGAGAAGGAGGCCAAGAGAGCATTTGAATTTTTGTTTTTGTTGTTTTATTTTAACTTTGACAACTAAGAAATAGTAACTTTACAAAACATGAGAAGAACATGATGTCAGGCAAAGATGGTGGATTTGTTTTAATCCAGGTAGAGATATCCAGTCATTTGAGTATACGAACCTGTGTATCTGAAAGAACTCAGATGGATTTGTGAGAATTATCAGCATGTCAGAAGTAGCTGAAGTCTGAAGAATAAAAGAAAGGCAGAGGGTGGTGAGTGAGGAGAGAAAGGTGAAGAGAAGTCATAGAAGACTAAGGAGTGATAAGACAGATAGTAATCATGGAGGGTGACAAGAAAGCCAAGAAAGGAAACAAATTCAAGAAAGGAGGTCATATTCAATAATATCATTTGCCCCAGGAGGTCATTTACCTTTGAAAATTGAAACAAGTACATTAAATATGAAAAATAGGTGGTCATCATTCATAGACATTTTATTTGAGAAGAGAGAATTTAAGTCAGATGGCTGTGGGGTGAGAAATTAAGGGCAGAAATAGACATAAAGAGGGTTACTTGTTCTTACTAGAAGTTTAGCTATTAAGAGGACACAGTATGAAGTCCAGAAGATACCTCAGGTTTAAGGGAATGATTAATATGGGAAAGGTATGAGAGAGAGGGAGAGGGTATGTGTGTAGCAGATGTAGGAAGGGAAGGAGGGAAGGAAGAAAGGAAAGAAGGAAGGAAGGAAGGAAGGAAGGAAGGAAGGAAGGAAGGAAGGAAGGAAGGAAGGAAGGAAAGGCTCTAAATATTCCTTAATTTTACAAGCACATTGCTCTGAGTAGTGTAAAAAACTTGCGGAGTGCCAATGAAAAGGACAGTTTTAGGATGCGTAATTCCCAAGAGTGAGTCCACTGAGAGCAAGCCATAAGAACTTTCGGTAAGAAATACTGAAAAGAACAACTTCTTATTTCATCCAGGTGACATATACATAACCAATCTCCAGTCTGTTTGTCTATCTATCACCATTGAATTTAAAAGTCAGAAAATTATCAAAAAGACCTGAATTAATATCCTTATCTAAATTTAAAAAGTTGAAGCCAGACTTTTCTTAGTTGACAGTAAGTATAATTTGGCTGATTATTTCAACAACAAGGACTGGTATTTCTGATTAGGTAATATAGAAGACATATCCGCAAATTGAATTAACTAAATATTCAAAGTAAACATTTTGATGACATATATATCAGAAAATATATCTAAAAAATATATATCTTCTAGGACTGAATTTATGGTAAACATTTTTAGATGTCAATTTTTAATAGATACATAATTTTTCAAAAATATATTGGGATATGTGAGCAAAAAACATTTTTTGTAAGATTTTATTTGAGAGAGAGTGAGTGAGAGAGAATAAGCACAAGCAGGCAGCGGCAGGCAGAGGGAGAGGGAGAAGCAGACTCCCCACTGAGCAGGGATTCCTATGTGGGACTCGATCCCAGGACCCTGGGATCATGACCTGAGCCGGAGGCAGACATTTAACCAATTGAGCCCCCCAGGAACCTCTGTGAGCAAAAATTTTGAAGACTGTTGGTCTCATATATCAGGTTTGGCCTGTGAAATGAGACAGAAGGAAATTTAGAACATCTTTCCTCAAGAAAATAGCCTGATTACTAGGCTCTTTTGTCTTTTTGAAAAATCCCATTTTCTGGAATTAGAGGGTAAATGAATATTATCTTGGTCTCTCTCCTTGCATCTTTATAAAGATAAAACAAAACTCATCTTCCCAAGGTAGAAGGATACCTCAGGGGTAGAGTATGAAAGAGGTCATGTGCTCAGAAAGGCAAAAGGAAGAAAGCACATTTATAATATTGAAAAATAGTATCTCATTATGTATACAGATCCCAATTCATGGTTTAAGACAGCTCTATCTAATAGAACTTTCTGTGATGATGGAAATGTACTCTTCAAATATGGCAACCATTAGCCCCTGTGGCTATTGAGCACTTGAAATGTGACTAGTATGACTAAGGAACTGAATTTTTAATTATATTAAGCTTTAATTATTTAAATTAACTTTAATTAACTTAAATAGCCACATGTAGCTAGTGGCTATTGTTTTAGATATTCCAAATCTAAGATATGCAAATAATGGAGGATTGTTTTCTTTAAGGCAACCTCTACAAAGAGCTGTAAACCTCAAGATTTACATGATTACATATGGTTACATGTTCACTATGTAAAATTTAGAGAGTAAATAAAAACAAGGAGCTTTATGAGTTTATTCCCACATTTAAAAAGATGTTTTATAATTAAAAATAAAAGCAAGGGGGAAAAATTACCTGTAATTTCAGTACTTGGGGCTAACCATCATTAAGAGTTAGACTGGGGTTTTTTCCTTAATAATGAATTGTGAACATCTCTCTTATTCTCTACATATGTCTTTCTATATCCCTGTCTGTTTTCTTGGCTGTATAGTATTTTATTGTATGGCCATATCATAATTTTTTTATGCAATCAGATTTCCAGTGTTAAAGAAGAATGAGGTTAGTGAAACAAAAATTTTAATTTGAGCTTTTCTAAAATATTCTTTTCACATAGAGAAAATTAAGTTACCTCTGATCCACACTGGTAAATCAGTTTCCCAGGGCTTAATCTATGGTTTCCATTAAAGAGTTAAAAAGTATGGCCCTACAAAAAAGAAGACACCACAAAAAGGAGAACAACAGGCTAATATCTCTCATAAGTATAGATACAAAAATCCACAACAAAATATTAACAAACCAAATTCAATAATGTATTTAAAAAATAATATACCATGATCAAGTGGGATTTATTCCAGGGATGCAAGGGTAGCTTAATATTCACAAAATAATCAATGTGATACGTCACATGGATAAGAGAAGGATAAAAACCATATGACCATTTTAATAGATGCTTTTTCACATTCAACAAAGTACAACATCCATTCATGATATAAGTTCTCTGCAAAGTAGGTCTAGAGGGAACATATCTCAATATAATAAAAGCCTTAAATGAAAAACCCACAGTCAACATCATGGTTATTAGTGAAACACACTAAGCACTCTTCCACTAAGGTCAGGAACAAGACAAGGATGTCTACTCTCACCACTTTTATTCAACATGGTGCTGGAAGTCTCAGCCACAGCAGTTAGACAATATAAAGAAATAAAAGGCATCGAGAATTTAAGAAAGAAGTAAAACCTCACTATCTGCAGATGACATGATACTATATTGAAAGCCCTGAAGATCCCACAAAAAAATTACTAGAACTGATAAATGAATTCAGTAAAGTCACAGTATACAAAATCAACATACAGAAATCTGTTGTATTCCTCCTATACACCAGTGATGAAGCAGCAGAAAGGAAAGTATAAAAACAATCCCATTTACAGTTGCACCAAAACAATAAAATATTTAGGAATAAATTTAACCAAAGAGGTGGAAGACCTGTACTCTGAAAACTATAAAATAAAAATAATGCCTGAGTGGAACATGTTGTAGTTATTAATAATTAGTAAATGGACCAGGTTTATACTTCTTAATCACTTATATTTAAGTGTTTTGCTTGGAAGAGTTTTGTGACAATACATAAATAGAATAAAATTAAAAGTTAAAATCAATGTAATATAATAAACACAATATTAAAAGTTAGTGATTTCATTTAATCTTTGGGCATATCAAATAATTTCATTAATTCAACAACATTATTTAGCATTGTTCGCCAAGCCCTATGTAGGTACGCGGTGTCTTAACATAAATGCATAACATTAATCAATTGTTTCCAGTGTTAAACTACAGAATGAGGTTAAACAAAACAATTGAGCCTTTCTAGAATGTTCAGTCACACACAGAGAGAAAGTAAAGTTACCTCGGACTTATTGGTAGGAATTCAAACACATAGCTGAGGGAAGTGTTTTATAATTGACATTGTGTCATAAGTTAAAGGGCAGTGTTTTCCATGGTGGTATATAAAATACTCATACATTTTACAATCAACTACCTTTGGGATTAGCTGAAATAATATGGGTAAAGATACTTGTCAATGTCTGTGTGAGAGGTATGTGTACTTGGAACTCTTGGGAATTTATCCCACTCAAAAATATTCAATTTAGCATTTTGAAGTAGCAGTTTGGATATGCTGTTGTTTTTAGGTGAATTAAAATTGTTTTCTAATGAGATTGTAAGTTCTGAAGGAGAATAGAGGCAGGAAACATTTTTTGAATATGCTGGGCATCCAGCTTACAGAAAATCATGGAACCAGAAGAGGTCTTGCCAGATATTTTGGTCCATTCTTCCCTCCTCCTCCCCACCCTACCCCTTTATAGGTAAGTTAATGACTCAACATTCGAGGAAAGATGGCCTTTTATTTTTAAGAAAGGATTTCTACATCTTTTCCACTTAAGAGGTTTTGCAAGTCATTTAGGCTGATTAATTTACAAATGATAGGATTTGGCACCATTCTGAAATAAAGAACCTCCTTTCTGGATTAACAGCACTGACAGAAATGCACCAGAAACCAGCCATTGTCAATTATAGCTAAGAGCACCACAAATGGGAAGAGAGCACAAGCCAAGCCTTCAGCCAACTTATGGCTATTTCAGGGTCCCTGCCACGTCTGTCAGGCATCATGAAACCTAAGCACACTAGGTTTGAGTCCATGTGGAATGGATATGGCGAAATGTCAACTGTTCAAAACAGATGTTATCCATTTTTTTTATATTTTTAACAGCATGTGTATTAGAACACATTTTCAGATCTATCTGTTAAGAAAATGAGACACGAAAATCAGTCCTAGTGAATGTATTGCATCTTTTCTCGCTAAGGAATATTTAAAGTTACTGATCAGGGAATGAGCTGCGCAGCAAAGTACTTCAGTACTGAATCATGGGATTATTGAGACAAAGATTCATCATGTAATCTTGCATTGCAGCTGCCTTATAGTTGTTGTTAGAAGCATAAAACAAATGGAATGTGAGATCTTCATGGTAAGGAGGATGGACACTTTCATCACTAGACCAGTGTCTTAATTAGAAAGCATAAAATTGTCCTTTATTTTTGAGAAGGTAGGTATAAAATAGTTTTTGATAGCTTCCCAATGGTAAAGAAAATGTGCTTGGTGAAAAAGGTACATTTGGCAAGCTTAATAATTATTGTCCATTCTTTATATGACTGGGGATTCAGAATGTGAAATATGAATGTTTTATGGTCATATATAAAACACGAAAGACTAAGACAGAAAATAAGCGTCTGCCGTTAGAAAACTACCTAGTGTTCTTCAGTCTATCAAGAACTGAGGAACACAAGGCTGAACTAAAGTGAACTAACCACAAAAAATTCACTGCATATTTTTCTAAGTCATTTTATTTAACAGAGTACCATTTTAAGATGAGTTTTTTGTGTTAGACTTAAGGAAAGTTTGTTGTTGGTTTTTTCCCCAATTAGGCTTGCTATAAAGGATAGAAAGCCTAATGACCTCTCTAGTGATGTTATTTAGTTTCATGAGCCACAAGTACAGTAGCAGACAATTAAGTACTTTGTGAAAAGTGTGAGAGATTTGTAAATGGAAGTGAAAAGCTGTTCCTTTCAAGCTGAATGATCAAACACATTTTTGGAGAAAAACAGTGGTTGAACAGGTGTTCAGTATTACGAACTTGTGATGTAAAGAATGCAACAGCTGAGTCTGGCAAAAATCCATCCAGTAAATTCTTTGTTCTTAAGAAGCAAAACCCTGCTTTAGAAAGTCAACTCAAATTTGTGCTCCATGAACAATAAGGTATTGAAAAATACAGAAACGCATATGAAGAATATATAGTTGGTATGTCACTTCTAATTACTTTCATGTCTTTAACTGACATTTAAAAGGATCATTTCTTTCTTAAAATATCATTGCATTTTTATGTTGTTTGTTTGCTTTTTATAAGGCAAATTATATCAAAATTTTATGTTATACCCACCACTTATGTAGATAGGAAACAGGTATTCTCATTTTAGAATAAATACTCTGCATACATAGTAAGCCAGTCGTAGAATTAGGAAGAAAACTCAATCTGTCTTCCAAATCAGTAATATATCCATGAGATCATTTGGCTTTGTAATTTTTCTAAACTTAATTTTGCTACTTGTTTAGAAAATAATGTCTGGTTCTGAATTTTTATCTTGGAAGAAAATAATTGCTAGTAATTTTAAAACCAGTGGCCTAATGATCTCCTCCAAGCACAGTCTCTCCAATCAGAGACATTTGAGAATGATTCCCCAAAAGAGAAGAGAAAAGTTACTTCCTGTGAGGTTGGAATACATGCTTAGACTATTTCAGCCAGGAATGTTGAGCCCTGAGTGTGGATGAGGCCCAGCTTCCTAGCTCCAGGTGCGACAGAACACAGCTGATCAAACAGGACAGAAATCTGACATCACTCTCTGTTTAACTACAGCAGTCCAATGACCCATGCCCAATCAGGAGGCCAAAGAGAAGCTGGAGAAGGCATGTGTAGGGGTATAGTTTCATACTAAGAATACTGCCATAAACGTGGTTTATGAGCTTTGATTGGATCATGTTGGGGCCCTAGAATGTATAGTTGTCCAACAGTGTGCCAAACAAGCTACACCGCTTTTTAAAAAATTTAAACCCTCTTTAAAATGTGATCTGTGTTTGCCATTCTGCCTGCCTAGTTGGGGTCTGCTATCATTTTTAAGTCACCAAATAGTTCAAAGTATACTCATCTGGCCCCCATTTCTTAAAATCCTAAAAGATTAAAGTAAACTGTATTACAAATATTTTTTTCTGTATGCCAGATTTTCGAGTGGAGACATGAAGGACCAAAACAATAGTGAGGGTGTTAAATAGCTTATCTTCAGATTACAGCTGGAAGGACCACTATCTAAGGTCAAATCTGTTGCTTACACCTGGATTCTTCTCTTGCTCTACTATTGCTCTCTCATTCCATGTGCTTCTCAGACCCTACTCCAAAAAGGGCTGCAATGCAGGTTGCTAGTCTAGGAAGGGATGGAATTGACACAGGGGTAATATACAGAATGGAAAGTTACAACCAAAGGTATAACCTTTTTTTTAATTTAAATTTTAGTTAACATACAGGGCAATCTTGGTTTCTGGAGTAGAATTCAGTGATTCATCACTTACATACAACACCCGGTACTCATCACGAGTGCCCTCTTTAATGCCCATCCACCATCTAGCCCATCCCCCAACCCCATCCAATTTGTACTCTATTGTTAAGACTCTCTCATGGCTTGTTTCCCTCTCTTCTTTCCCCCTCATTCCCACATGTTCATCTATTTTCTTTCTTAAATTCCACATATGAGTGAGAGCATATTGTATTTGTCTTTCTCTGACTGACTTATTTCACTTAGCATGATACACTCTAGTTCTATCCACATCGTTGCAAAGGGCAAGATTTCATTCTTTTTGATGGTTGAGTAATAGTCCATTGTATGTATATATTTGTGTTTGTGTGTGTATATATATATCTATATACATAGATATATATATCACATCTTCTTTATCCATTCATCAGTCAATGGACATTTGGTCTCTCTCCGTAGTTTGGCTGTTGTTGATAATGCTGAGGTATAGCCTATTCTAAACAGGTACGTACAAAATCCTGCCAACAATTAGCTATTTGTGAAACCATTTAACCATCTTATTTTGAAAGTACAGTTATTAATTACCAGTTACTTTATTAAATTAATAATCTCATCCATTAAATTGATCATATCATTATGTCCACTTCAGCCAGAACTCCCAGGATCACAGTGCACTTTGTTGCCATCACAAACTGTAGCATCTCAAAATTCACTGACTCAGACATCTGAGACCCAAGTTTCTAGTCACAAGTTTACATCCCTCCATTTCTCTAGACACACATCTTCATATAAGTAGCCAGAGGCAGTAGTTAGTAGTAATGTTTTCCTGCCTCCTTTCATGAATGTGGAAGCCCTTGTGAACCCCTATTTTTAAGAGGTCAAATAGATTTGAGTCTGTTCCTGGAATACTTTTATTATCCTGTTTCTAAACCTGAACTCAGCATGCTCATAACTTTAGCTTCATTGTCCTTTAGATTCTTTTCTCCTAGGATTTTTATAGTTCAGGTCTTGTATTTAAGGCCTTTATCCATCCTGAGTTAATTTTTTTAATATGGTAAAAGGTGAGGGTCCAGCTTCATTCTTTTTGCATGTAGATAACCAATTTTCACAACACTATTTGTTGAAAAGCTTTTCTTTCCTCCCATTGAATGGTCTTGGCAACCTTGTCAAAAACTATTCGACAAAATAAATACCCAAGGGTCTATATCTGAGTCTCTATTTTATTCCATTGGTCTTCATGTCTGTTTATATGTCAGTACCTCACTCCTTAAATTATCATGGCTTTGAAATGAGGTTTTGAAATCAGGACATCTGAGGAGTCCAACTTCGCCTTTCTTTTTCAAGATTGTATTGGCAGTTCAGGATCCCTTAAGATTCCATATGAATTTTAGGATGAATTTATTTCTGCAAAAAAATTATTAGGATTTTGACAGTGATTGCCTTGAATCTATAGATCACTATGGGTGGTACTGACATCTAAACAATATTAAATCTTCTAATACATGAACACGATATCTTTCCATTTATATGTATCTAATGGCTAAAAATTCATTCCTGAGTATTCTTTTAGATGCTATTGTAATTGGCACTATTTTCTTAATTTCCATTTCATTTGTCCATTATTAGTATATAAAAACACAACTGATTTTTGCATGTTGATTTTGTAACTTACAATTTTGCTGAATTCAATTATTCTATTATTCAGATTATTGTAGAATTTAGGGCTTTCTACATAGAGGATCATGTCATTTGTGAACAGAGATAATTTTTTTTCTTCCTTTCCAGTTTGGATTTTAAAATTTCTTTTTTTTTTGTGGTACCTGTGTGGTGAGTTGGTTAAATGTCCAACTCTTGATTTTGGCGGAGGTCATGATCTCAGGATTGTGAGATCAAGCCCCTCGTGGGGCTCAGCCCACCATTTGCTAGAGATTCTCTCCCTCTCCCTCTGCCCCCCTATTTGCACATACTGTGTCTCTCGTTCTCTCTCTCTCTCTCAAATAAATATTTAAAAAATAAAATTTATTTTTCTTTTCTAATTGGAGTTAGATAGTCCAATTGGCTAGGGCTTCCAGTATTATTTCAAATAGAAGTGGGTGAAAGCAGGCATAGTCATACTTGTGTTGCTCCTGATCTTGGAGGGAAAATTTTCAGTCTTTCATCATTGATTATGATATGAAGTGTGAGTTTTTTCTATGTGTCTTTCATTATATTGAAATGCTTTCCTTCTATTCTGAGTTTGTTGATTTTTTAAAAAAAATCATATAAGGGTGGGATGCCTGGGTGGCTCAGTCGGTCAAGCATCTGCCTTCAACTCAGGTTATGTATGATCCCAGGGTCCTGGGATTGAGTCCCACTTTGGGCTCCCTGCTCAGTGGAGAGCTTGCTTCTACCTCTGCCTGCCACTCCCCCAGCTTGTGCTCTCTCACTCTCTCTCTCTCGACAAATTAAATAAATAAAATATTTTAAAAATATGTTAGGGTATTCAATTTTGTTAAAAGCTTTTTGTGCATTAATTGATGTGCTCTTATGGATTTTACCTTCATTCTCTTAATATGGTATATTACACTTACTGATTTTCTTATGTTGGACCATCTATACATTCTAGGAATAAATCCCACTTTGTCACTGTGTATAATCCTGCTGAATTTGGTTTGCATACACTTTGTTGAGAATTTTTACATCAACATTCACAAGCAATACTGGTCTACAGTTTCCGGTTTGTGTAGTGTCTGTCTAGCTAGCTTTGTTATCAGAATCATGTTGCCTTCATAGACTGAGTTTGAGACTGTTAGTTCAATTCTTTGAAAGTGTTTCAGGAGGATTATTGGTAATACTTCTTTAAACGTTTTGTGGAATTCACTAGTAATGCCATCTAGTCCTGGGTTTTTATTTGATGGGAGCTTTTTGATTGCTGTTTCAATTCCCTGACTAGTTATAGGTCTGTTCGGATTTGCTATTTCTTCATGATCCAGTCTTATTATGTGTTTCTAGAAATTTACCCATATCATCTAGGTTATCCAGTTTGTTGGTATACAATTATGCATAATATTCTCTTATAATCTTTTTTGTTTCTGTAGAATTAATTGTTATGTCCCTTCTTTTATTTCTGATTTAAGTTATTTGAGTCTTTTTTTTTTTTTTTTGGTCAATCCTGCTAAAGGTTGGTCAATTTTATTGATCTTCGAATAGCCAACTTTTGATTTCATTTACATTCTCTATTGGTTTTCTATTTTTTTTTCCTGTAGGAAATAGATGTGGTTTCTTCTTTAATTCATTGGTTATTTACAACTGTGTTATTTAATTTCCACATATTCGTGAATTTTCAGTTTTCTTTCTGGTGTTGATTTCTATTTTCATTCAATCATTGTGTTTGGAAAACATACTTTGTATGATTCCAATAGTTAAAAAAAATATTTAGGGATGCCTGGGTGGCTCAGATTGTTAAGCATCTCCCTTTAGCTCAGGTATTGATCCCAGAGTCCTGGGATTGAATCCCTCATCAGGCTCTTTGCTCAGTGGGGAGCCTGTTTCTCCCTCTCTCTCTGCCTACTGCTCTGCCTACTTGGGCTCTCTCTATATTTTTCTATCAAATAAATAAAATCTTTAAAAAATATTTAGACTGGTTTCGTGGCCTAAAATATAGTCTATCCTGGACAATGTTTCATGTGTACTTGAGAAAAATTTCTATCTCCTGTTGTTGGGTGGAATGTTTTGAGAGGACTTCGGTTAATCCACATATTTACTCAAATTTGGGATATTATTAGGCATTATTTATTCAAATAATCTCTCTGCCCCTTTCTCTCTGTTTTCTTCTGTGACTGTCATAATGTCTATATTGATCTCTCTCTCTCTCTCTCTTTTTTTGTTGCTTAGACTAATTTTAAAAGACTTGTCTTCAAGTTCACTGATTCTTTATTCTGCCTTGTTGAATCTGTTATTTTATCCCTCTAGTGAAATTTTCAAGCCAGCTATTAAAATTTGCAGCTCCAGAATTTCTATTTGGAGATATATATACACACAAAGATGTATATGTAATTTATATATATTATAAATTATAAAGGAAAACAAAAAATTAAAGGAAATAAGGAAAATGATATCATATCCTATTATCATTTTCCTTATTTCCTTTAATTCTTTGTGGTTTTTTTCTTTAGCTTTTGAACATACTTAAGACAATTGTTCTAAAGTTTTTGCCTGGTAATTCTGATACATGTGTTCTTTTAAAGATGGTCTGAGGATTTGTTTTGTTCCTTTGAATGAGCTATGTTGTCCTGTTCCTTGGTATGTCTCATGATCTTTTATTGAAAAGTGGGCATTTGAAAAAACATCCACCTATCCTAGTTTTTCCAGATTGGCTTGGAAGACCTTCCCTAGTTAATAAGATCCTGTCATTCCTTTTGGAATTGGCCCAGGGTGAAGGTATAAGGTCTCTTCAGGTCTTTTCTGGGCATGTGTCCTATCTGGGCCTGTGTGTATCCTTTTTAAAAATTTCCTTGTGTTCATGGCTGTTTTTAAATGTCTTAATTTCTCAGAGTCTCACCCCAACTTTTCTTTGGGGGCATCAATGTTTTATTATTTTCCTCTGCTTGTAATCTTTTGCCTCCAGGTATCTGTGAATCTACAGTCCCCCACACCACTATAATAATGAGTCATACTTTTACATCAACTTTACCCTCGTTTCTGCTGTGTAGAGCCTCAGGGTCAGCCAGAGGTGAGCATTTAGGGCTGTCTGTTCTTTTCTGCCCATGCCCATGGCCCTGTACTTACATATGGCATTTCAGATCCCTACAAATAGGTTGGAGTTTTTCAAAATCCTCTGTGGATATCCCATATTTAAGATTTTCTTTTTAACTATGTTTTAGCCAGCCTCTTGTTTGTCCCAACTAATATTACCATCTCAAACAGCTTTTATGTTAAATAATTATCACTAATCTTTTTTATGACATGCTCTGAGAATAGGACTTTCCTTAGTGAGTGAGCCCTAAGGTAAAGACAAGCCTTTGGGGCTTCTTTTAGAAGTTGCCTTTCACGGCAAACTGCAACCATTCTGTTGGAATGTGGGTTTGAGATGAGCTCTAAAACCATTCTTCCCCTCCTATGGCTGCTAGGCTGAAGGTTTTCCCAAAAACATGGTTTCAAGGCTACTACTAACCTGAGGAGAGAGAGGTAAGACTAAGGAAAGTTTTTAAATGCCAGGAAACTCACTCTTCTTGCTGAGATTCAGCCATTTTTCTTGCATAAACGTGATGAGTTATAAGTTTTCATTAAATTCTAGAGTTCTGACCAAATTACATTTGCCAATTTTTGCTAGTGTTCTAATTCTTGTGATAGAAGATTCCAGAAGTGTCCTCCCTACCCTGGTTTTAAACTAAATGTGGGCATTTGAGATCACCACCAATGCTCTGACCCTGTAAGTAACAATAACATAATCTGAATTGTGCACATCAATTATTCTCTATTCTAGATACATATTACCTTCAGAGCTTTAAAAAATATATTCTTATACAAGAGCCCCATCCCCATTCTATATATTGAAATTGAGGCCTAGACATTCATATTTTTTTAAATATTTTATTTATTTATTTGACACGGAGAGAGAGAGAGAGATCACAAGTAGGCAGAGAGGGAGGCGGGGGTTGGGGGTGGGAGAAGCAGGCTCCCTGCTGAGCAGAGAGCCCAAAGTGGGCCTCGATCCCAGGACCCTGAGATCATGACCTCAGCCAAAGGCAGAGGCTTTAACCCACTGAACCAACCAGGTGCCCGGCATTCATATTTCTAAAAAAATCTCTTCAGGTGGGTTGCCTGGGTAGCTCAGTAAGTTAAGCGTCTGACTCTTGAGTTCAGCACAGGTCATGATCACAGAGTCCTAGGATTGGGCTCTGTACTCAGTGGGGAATATGCTTGAGATTCTCTCTCTCCCTCTCCCTCTACCCAACACCCTCCCACATGTGTGCCGTCTCTCTCTTTTTTGCTCGCTCTCTCTCTAAAATAAATTAAAAAAATATTTTAAAAAATTACTCCAGGTGATCATATGTGAAACCAAATTATTTATTTTGAATCCCAGAACATAAAATAATGTCTTAATCTTTCTGAGGCTCTTAATTTGCCAAATGAATGAATGAATAAATGAAAGTGGTTTTAATGATATAAATAACATAGATTTATTAGCTAATAATAATCAAGGTTGTATTGTAAAACCCAAGTCATTCTTGTTTGGGTCTTAAACAGGACTGAACATGTACTAAAATTGTTGCTATCTGAGTTTTGTATATTGAATATATACAAAATTCATATTCAAAATTCATTCATAAGGGTGAATGACTTGTGGAATCAAATTTCAAGTGGTTATTCCTTAAGTTGATATTTTGTTGGGAAAACTATTGGTAACATAATCCATTCTCCAAATATTAGAAAATATAACACTAGAACAGCTATTATCATATGCCAGGTACCTTGTTATATGTTTTATATATATATATCCTTTTAACAACCCTCAAGAGATAAATAATATTAGCTCCATTTCACAGAAGATGAAACAGAAGCTTAGCAAAGTTACATAACTTACTCAAAACCTTACAGCTAATAATGATGAAACTGGGATGTGCCCCCAGGTATTCTCACCATATGACTTAAACTCTTAAACTAATGGTTCTCAAACTCTCATGTATATTGGGGTCACCTAGAGCTACGTATGGATGCTGGATCCCACCACCATAATTTTGATTTAATTGGTATGAGGTCCAACCTGGGCTTAGAGAAAGTTAAAAATTCCCCTTGGAAATCTAATGTACAACACAGTTTGAGAACTGCTGCCTCAAAAACTTTATTTTCTACCTCCCTAAGGAATTTTTTTTTAACATAAGAATGCTTAGATAGATATCTAGTATCAAAATATCCAGATGGTTCGCTTGGTTTCTTTAAGTTTTACATAGAAATGCACTTCTACAAAGTGAAATTTACATCTAAAATCTTATCTCTTTTATATGAAAATTGTTCAATCCAATTTATCCAATAAAAGGAAGCTAGAAATCCCTTAAATGCAGGATGTGGGAGTACTGGCTGTATAATAATTCACTTAGAAAAGATAAAGGGATTTGGGCTGACTTCAAAGCTTAATGTGAACAGATAGGGTAATGTAACTCCTACAATAGTGCATGTGGTTGGCCACACCAGCAGAAGTAATGTGTCTACTTCATGAAAGATAAGAATTCCAATGCACTCAGCTCTAGTCAGACCACATTTGGAATTGTGTTAAACTCTAGGTGTGTTTTAAGGGAAACTTTGATAAAAGAGAGGGGAGACCTAGGAAAATCATTTCACGTGAAAATCAGTTAAAGGTACACATCCCAGAAAATGAGAGAGACAAGGAATCTGGCTTCAAATATTAGAACGTGCATGAAAATGAGGATTGGTTGCGTTATAACGTTAGTACGTTATATTTCAGGTTCATTATGAGTTAAATGGACTCTTAACTGTCAAACTGAGATATTAACCACATATTTACAGAAAAATGTTATGTAATAGATCCAACAAGTAAACTTTTAGAAAACAGGCTTTCCACAATTGGGAGACTCTTGGGTTTTTTAGAGTATAGTATTTCATATAGTTAAACTTTTTTTTTTTTTTCTGTCAAGATTATGGTCTCAAGTGTTATTCTTAGGCTGGTCCACACAACTTGCTCTTTAGAGGCATTTGACTAAATCTTAATCTGAAACTGCTTTACTCATTTTAATCTCTGTGTTATTGAGTACAAGTGGGAAAAAGTTCTCAATACGTTTAATATTAAAAATTAAATAGGGGGAGGAACAAGATGGCCAAGGAGTAGGAGACCTAAAATTTCGTCTGGTCCCAGGAATTCAGGAAGATAGTTATCAAACCATTCTGAACACCTACAAACTCAATTGGAGATTGAATAAAAGAATAGCAGCAATTAACAGAAAAGAAACCACTTTCTGGAAGGTATGATATGTAGAGAAGTGAATCAGAGGTGACATTTGGGAAGACAGACCACAGTGAGAAGGGAGCCTCCATCAGCTGGCTATTAGCAAGTGATAGAGCAGCAGAGCACAAATCGGAACTTTTAGAAGTCTGCCCTATGGAGGGATGTCACCCCAGTGGCTAAGTCGGGGGGTGGAGCCCTCGCTGGGACAATGTGGTCTCAAGAGCCTCAGGGTCACAGAAAGACCGGGGGTGCCTGAGTGTGGCAGAGCTCCCAAGTATCAGAGTGGGGAAGCTGGCTGCAAAGACAGAGCTGAGGAGGGGTTCTCAGTTCAGGGTTGCTATAAACAGTGATCCGCAGCACAATGGAGCCACTACTCTTTGAGCAGGAACCCCAAAGATCTGGGGAGACTCCCCCTTTTTGTGGGAGCACACTGCAGGAATCTGCTGGATTTGGAGACTCTAAATGGGGCCAAGTGCCAGAGATAGAAATGCTCAGTCACAGGCCAGGTGAGCACGGAGAATGGCTGGAGATGAGGGAGACAGGGATTGACTGTTCTCTCTGAGGGTGCACTGAAGAGGGGGGCCCCGAGCTCTCGGCTCCTCTGGCTGGAGACTGTGAGGCCATCTTCATTCTCCTCCTCCAAAGCTATCCAGAAAGCTTTCAGGGAACAAAAACTACCAAGAGCAAACCCAAGTAGATGACAGCCTGGCCCCTGACAAGGGTGGTGCAATTCTGCCTCAAGCAAAAACATGTGAGAATCACCGAAACAGGCCCCTTCCCCAGAAGATCAGCAAGAACATTCAGCCAATACCAAGTTTACCCATTAATGAGAACTGCAAAACTCCAGCACTATGGGAATACAGCATATAGAATTCATGGCTTTTTTTCTCATGATTCTTTAGTCTTTCAAAGTTAATTTTTTTAATTTTATTTTTTTTTCCTATTTTTCTTAAAGATTTTATTTATTTATTTAACAGAGAGAGAACACAAGCAGGCAGAGAGGCAGGCAGAGACAGAGAGAGGAGCAGGCTCCCCGCGGAGCAAGGAGCCCGATGCGGGACTTGATCCCAAGATGCCGGGATCATGACCTGAGCCAAAGGCAGCTGCTTAACCAACTGAGCCACCCAGGCGTCCCACTTTTCCTATTTTTTTCTTGAATTTTTTGTCTTTCCTATTTTAACCAACATCTTATAAATTCCTTTCTTAAAACCTTTTTTAATTTTCATTTTTATGGTCATATTCTATCCTTCCATTGTATTTAACCTTATTGTGTGTGTGTGTGTGTGTGTAGATTTATATATATATATATGTATGTATATACATATATATATATATGTATGTATGTATATACATATATATATATATATGAAGTTTTTCTTTCTTTAAAATTTTGGGATATAGTTTCTTCTAACAGACCAAAATACCCTAAATCTAGTGTATGGCTTTGGTCTAGTCCCCTGCCTGATCACATTCTCTCTCTCTTTTTTTTTCCCTTTCTTTTTTCAACCAACTTATCAATTCCTTCTTTAAAATCTTTTTTAATTTTCATCTTTACAGTCCTATTCCATCCCTTCAGTGTATTTACCCTTATTTATATATATGTATTTTTCTTTCTTTAAGTGTTTGGGGGGCAGTTTCTTCTAACAGACCAAAATACACCCAAACTCTAGGGTGTAGCACTGTTCTCTTCACCAGCCTGATCATATTTCTTTCTTTCTTTTTTTTTTCCTTTCTTTCCCCCCCAGTTTCAGATCTCTTCTGATTTGTGTAGTGTATATTTTTCTGCAGTCGTTGTTACCCTTTCAGCATTTTGTTCTCTCATTCTTCTATTCTTCTCTGGGCAAAATGACAAAATGGAGAAACCCACCCCCCCCAAAAAAAAAAAAAAAGAACAAGCACAGTACTGACTGCCAGGAACCTAATCAATATGGATATTAGTAAGATGTCAGAACTAGAGTTCAGAATGATGATTATAAAGATACTAGCTGGCTATGAAAAAAGCATGGAATATATTAGAGAATCCCTTTCTGGAGAAATAAAAGAACTAAAATCTAACCAAGTCGAAGTCAAAAAGGCTATTAATGAGGTGCAATCAAAAATGGAGGCTTTGACTGTTAGGAAAATGAGGAAATTGAGGAAATGAGGCAGAAGAGAGACTTAGTGATATAGAAGACCATTGATGGACAATAAAGAAGCTGAGAAAAAGAGAAATAAACATCTACTGTATTACATATGTAATAAATATAAAACATTTATTGTTTTATTATACATATATTTATTTATACATATATTTATTTATATATATGTATACATATCCATATATCCATATATCCATATATACACATATATACATGTGTATATATATGTATACATATATATAAATATATTTAAACATATTTATTGTTGTATTATAAAACATTTATAACATAAATATAAAACAATATAAAACATATAAAAATAAAACATAAATTACATTTATTTCTCATGTTTATGAGAAATAAACATCTACTGGATTACATAAGTAATACCATAAGACAAAACAATATTAGAATAATTGAGATCCCAGAAGAAGAAGAAAGAGAGGGGCAGATGGTATATTGAGGCACATTATAGCAGAGAACTTCCCTAATTTGGGGAAGGAAACAGGCCATCAAAATCAAGGAGGCACAGAGAACCCCTGACATCTAATATTAAAACTTATAAGTCTCAGAGACAAAGAGAAAATCCTGAAAGCAGCTTGGGACAAGAGGTCTGTAACCCACAATGGTAGAAACATTAGATTGGCAGAAGACCTATCCACAGATACCAGGGAGGCCAGAAAGTACTGGCATGATATATTCAGAGCACTACACAAGAAAAATATGCAGCCAAGAACACTATATTCAGCTAGGCTGTCGTGGAAAATATGAGAAATTAAAAAAACAAAAACTTCCAGGACAAACAAAAACTAAAAGAATTTGCAAACACCAAACCAGCCCTACAGGAAATATTGAAAGGGAGACAACCGAAAAGTAACATAGACCAGAAAGGAAGAGAGATAAGATACAGTAACAGTCACCTTATAGGAAATAAAATGGCACTAAATTCATATCTTTCAATAGTTACCCTGAGTGTAAATGGGCGAAATGCCCCAATCAAAAGACACGGGGTATCAGAATGGATAAAAAAACCAAGACCCATTGATATGCTATCTGCAAGAAACTCATTTAGACCCAAAGACACCTCCAGATTTAAAGTGAGGTGTAGAAAACCATTTACAATGCTAATGGACATCAAAAGAAAGCTGGGGTGGCAATCCTTATATTAGATAAATTAGATTTTAAGCCAAAGACTATAATAAGAGATGAGAAAGGACACTATATCTAAAGGGTCTATCCAACAAGAAGCTCTAACAATTGTAAATACCTATGCCCCTAACATGGGAGCAGACAATTATAAAAGCCAATTAATAACAAAATCAAAGAAACACATCAACAATAATACAATAATAATAGGGGACTTTAACACCCCCTTCACTGAAATGAACAGATCATTTAAGAAAAAGTTCGACAAGGAAATAAAGGCTTTAAATGACACACTGGACCAGATGGACTTCACAGATATATTCAGAACATTCAACATTCCATCCCAAAGCAACAGAATACACATTCTTCTCTAGTGCACATGGAACATGCTCCAGAACAAATCACATCCTGGGTCACAAATCAGGTCTCAGTATCAAAAGACTGGGATCATTCCCTCCATATTTTCAGACCACAATGCCTTGAAACTAGAACTCAATCATAAGAGGAAAGTTGAAAAGAACTGAAATACATGAAGGCTAAAGAGCATCCCACCAAAGAATGAATGGGTCAGCCAGGAAATTAAAGAATTAAAAAAATTCATGGAAACAAATGAAAATGCAAACACAACAGTTCAAAATCTTTGGGATGCAGCAAAGGTGGTCTGGCCTGAGAGGAAGGTATATAGCAATACATGCCTTTCTCAAGAAACAAGAAAGGTCTCAGGTACACAACCTAATCCTACATGTGCAGGAGCTGGAGAAAGAATAGCAAAGAAAGCCTAAACCCAGCAGAAGAGAAATAATAAAGATCAGAGCAGAAATCAATGAAATAGAAACCAAAAGAATAATAGAACAGATCAAAGAAACTAGGAGTTTGTTCTTTGAAAGGCTTAATAAGATTGATAAACCCCTGGCCAGACTTATCAAAAAGAAAAGAGAAAGGACCCGAATTAATAAAATCATGAATGAAAGAGGAGTGATCACAGTCAACACCAAAGAAATACAGTTATAAGAATATACTATGAGCAACTATATACCAGCAAATTAGACAATATGGAAGAAATGGATGCATTCCTAGAGATGTATAAACTACCAAAACTGAACCAGGAAAAAAATAGAAAACCTGAACAGACCCATAACCAGTAAAGATACTGAAGCAGTCATCAAAAATCTCCCAACAAACAAGATCCCAGGGCCAGATGGCTTCCCGGGGGAATTCTACCAAACATTTAAAGAAGAATTATTACCTATTCTTGTGGAACTGTTTCAAAAAATTGAAATGGAAGGAAAATTTCCAAACTTATTTTATGAGGCCAACATTACCTTGACCCCAAAACTAGATAAAGACCCCATCAAAAAGGAGAATTACAGACCAATATCCCTGATGAAAAATCTTCACTGAAATACTAGCAATTATTCTGGAAAATGGTATGGAAGTTCCTCAAAAAATTGAAAAGAGAGCTACCTATGACCCAGCAATGGCACTACTGGGTATTTACCCCAAAGATACAAATGTAGTGAAACAAAGGGGTGCGTGCACCCCAATGTTTATAGCAGCAATGTCAACAATAGCCAAACTATTGAAAGAACTTACATGTCCATCAACAGATGAATGGATAAAGATGTGGTATATATGTACAACTGAGTATTATGCAGCCATCAAAAAGTGAAATTATGTCATTTGCAACAACATGGATGGAACTAGAGGGTATTATGCTAAGTGAAATAAGTCAGAGAAAGACAATTATCATATTATGAGGAATTTGAGAGACAAGAGAGAATGAAGATCATAGGGGAAGGGAGGGAAAAATGAAACAATACAAAACCAGAGAGAAAGACAAACTATAAGAGACTCTTAATCTCAGGAAACAAACTGAGGGTTGCTGGAGTGGGGGGGTAGGAGGGATGGATGGGGTGGCTGGGTGATAGACATTGGGAAGGTATGTGCTGTAGTGAGCACTGTGAATTGTATAAGGTGGATGAATCATAGACCTGTACCCCTGAAACAAAAAGAGTAGACCAACAAATCAAAAAAAATTAAATATATATACATATATGCATATATATGCACATGCAGATTTATATAATAGCTATTTTATGATAAAATTACTTACATTTGTTCAGCTCTTTGTACTAGTTATATGCTTTTTTCAAAGGCAGCATTGGTGGTGCGCCTGGGTGGCTCCGTCATTAAGCGTCTGACTTCTTCCTCAGGTCATGATCCCTGGGTCCTGGGATCAAGCCCCACATCGGCTCCCTGCTCAGTGGACGCCTGCTTCTCCCTCTTCCACTCACTTTGCCTGTTGTTCCTTCTCTCAATGCTCTCTCTCTGTCAAATAAATAAATAAAATCTTTTTAAAAAAAAGACATCATTGGTTAAGAATGTCATTTAATTAACTCTGTAAACCTCTGGATATACAATAGTTTCTCACCATTTAGACCTTCTCATTAATAGAATACTGTTTCTAAAACAGAATCAACACAGGACATAGTAAAATGGAAAAATCACAGTTCTCTGTGATGCCTAAAAAAGTTATCTTAAATTAGGCTAGAGAAGTAGAGAAAATCAGAACCATTACATTTATTCTCTTTATTTTCTTGTGATTTAATTCGATAAAGCTACCCTCAAAGTACAATGCATTTTCACCTACGTAAATCTACATTATAAGGACTGAATCACTTATTTTACCTGAAAATTAATGTACGTTTCCTTCAGTTCAGAATGAAAAAGGTAATAAATGATATCCTAACTTTGATTTTTGAAGAACTACATTTGAAAATGTAAGATACTTCTAAATCAGGAATTTGTTTTAAACTGTGGGACTTAACTCCTAGAAACAGAACAAGGATCTTACTGTGATAGAGCCACACGAACAGTCTATTCTTGTGTATATATGTTGTATTTAGAATTTTAAAAGCATTTTATAGAATGAATTTACTTTTAGGACAAGATTTGCCTGTTCAGCTTTGGTTTCTCTGACATGCTATTCCAACTTGAATGTAGCATTTTTGGAATTTTTTATATGCAATGTGCTATTTTTAAATCTTTTTCAAATACTGTATTATGAATTGTATGGTCTCTGTATGGCACAAAAGAGTATTTTTACAGCCCTTCTGGTTAAAAATTTTTGTTCTTAAGTCATGTTACGCTTGCCTTGTATGTGCTTTAAAGTTGCATTATGTATATCTCACCTCATCAGAAAACTGCCAGTTCTTTTCGCTGGAGGCAAAAGAAGGAATTTCATACCCATTAGTTTAATTGCTCTATGCCAAAACATCCAATTTTCTGTTTTATTCATTAATCTGTAAATAACACCTTAATATTTTCCTATTAGTTGAATTTTAACCAAAAGTATTTTGTTACTTTACATTTTTGGTCCCATTTTATGTATTTGACTTGTTTTTGGTTAATTTGAACGTGACCCCTTTCCAGCTTTACTTGAATAACAGTATAAAGGTGCTTTATATTCTCTCTTTCAATTACTGTTTTTGTTTCTCTCCTGAACTGTCATTGGAAAAATAGTTCCATCTCTTTGGAATTATTAGCTCTCTAAATTGTGAAGAGTCTTCTGACTGTTTATAAACTAGGTCTAATCTGGTAAAAAGAATTGTTGGCACTTCCCAGTCTAAGTACATAGTGTATAGCAAAAATGCGAAATCAGGAAACATAAAGTTAATTTTTAGGTTTGTCACTATTCAAAAACCTCGACCCTTCCCATCTGTAAAATGGGGATTTCATGCCTCCCAACAGGAGAGGCGTGAGAGTCCAAGGAGATACCTACGTGGAAGTCCTTTGTAAACTGCAAAAGACTGTCATTGTTATTACTATTATTACTCTAACTGGGGGTTTTTGCATTAAAGATGAAAATCTAAATTGTGCACAGCCAGTATCACACCAGTGGCGAATTGGCAAAGACTAGTTTTTAAGATATGTGAGAAGGTGGAAAATGTGTTGAATTTGCCCAGTCGTTTAGCATTAGTGAAAGACAGTTTTGGCAGAATAATTACTTTTTCCATCCTCAAATATACTGTCTCCCTTTCCATAGAAACTATGTGAGGCAAGATGTCATATGTTTAGGATCTTTAAACCTAAAAAGTAGAAAGAGAGAGAGAGAGAGAAATCTCACCTTCCAAACAAATAAACAAACTTTGGCAGGAACCGTGGGCTTGAGTCTAACATTTCACTGTCCCAGATTGTAAACATTACAAGACTTCGGTGAGCTATGCCCATGATCTCATTGCGACTTTGGCTTCCTCTATCTCATACCATGCACCTTAGGAAGTTCTTGGAGCAGAAGCAGATGTGATCACTTTTGTTACTTCTCCCAGTGCGTCCCCAGTGCTGTGACTCACTGTCTCTACTGATAAAGCAGTGAGACAACCAGGAAGTCACTAGACTATGCGGTTGGATTGGCCTTACCCATTTATATTCCTTTTACATCGTTACATTATAAATACATAATTAATGCTCTTTGGTTTTTAGTATTTATGACTGGTGGCCAAGGATCTTAAAGTCACAGTCCTCTCATTATTTTTAATTTTTCACAATTTAGCAAACATTTATTGGAAGTCTACTATGTAACAGACACCAGACCATAACCCAAATGAGAGTCAAAGAACAAGACCAGGCAGCTCTCTTCTTGAAGAGCTCACAAATTCATGGAGAAGGGACCCAGTAGAAAGCAATTACAATAGAATTAAAAATGTGGCTCTAAGATGCCTTTGGTTTTAAATGGCCAAAGCAGATTTTGGGCCTGGTTGATTCAACAGCTCAACAATGTCACCAAAGACCCCAGGCTGTTTTCCTCTTTCTGCTCTGCCATTCTCAGTGTGACCTGTGATTAGTCCTTATTACTTCTAGAAAATTCCTAGGAGACATCATCTCAGAACTCTCTGGCCATCATTGGGCCATATCTAGCCCACCCCTGAACAAACACTGGCAGAGGGAATGAGACTTCTGTGATAGGCTTAGGCCAGTCAAGTTTTACCTCTGGGGTATAGAAGCAGTTTTTCCAGCTGCTTCTGTGTGAGAGTTAGACACCCAAACAAAATCAAGCCTTGGAAAATACTGGAGAATGAAGGAATGGATCTTGGAGAAAAGCATCTATAGGAATGTGAAGGGGAGGGAGTGAACCATACTGAGAAGGAGAGTACGGGGTAGATTTTATGGAGGAAATATTATTTAAGCCACTATTAAAAGAAGTCAGTTTTCAGGACTGAGTAGGAGTTTCTAGGAGTTTAGAAGGGCACCCAGGTAAAGAAAATGACGTAGCCAAAGATGTACACCAACATGGCACTTTAGGGAACAGTAATCCTAGAGGCTGCAATATAGTTTATACAAAGGGGTACAATGGGAAATATGACCAGAGGGTGAGGTTGAGCCAAACTGGGAAAATACTTGAATCATGCTAATGATTTAAACCTTATCCAGAAGGAAATGAAGCCAGAAGGGCATTTTAGGAAATCTACCATCCTTTCGTCAATGTCTTTCTAATCTCTTTGGAGATCTGACAGTTAATTTCCGGTCGATTCCTCAGAAGAGCCTGTGTTAACACATCCCCTGGAGTCTTCCATGTTTATAAAAGTTTTATACTTGAAGGTAATTTTGGCTGGATGCTAGAACACTGATTCACATTTTCTCTTTTTTTAAAGATTTTATTTTTATTTATTTGAGAGAGATAGAGTGAGAGAGAACATGAGAGGGGAGAAGGTCAGAGGGAGAAGCAGACTCCCCATGGAGCCGGGAGTCTGATGTGGGACTCGATCCAGGGACTCCGAGATCATGACCCGAGCTGAAGGCAGTTGCTCAACCAACTGAGCCACCCAGGCGCCCGTTTTTTTCTTGATTAATCACTTAATTTATGAACTTTGATAATTCTAATTGATATTTTCCTTTCATTGCTTCTGTGATTTTCTTTCAGCTAATTCTTTTTCTTATAATAATTCCATATGGAAATTGACCATAGTCTTTTTGTTTTGCTCATTTTTAAGTGAAATAAGTTCTCATGGTATTTTAGAAGGGAGATGTGGGCCAGAGTTGCATTTCTAATTTCATGCTTCTCAAGATCCCACATGTTATTTTCCCAAGGATGGAGAGTAGACTCAGACTCTTTTGCTCCCCTCCTCTCTTTTTACCTGGACTCTATCATTCCTTCATCCTATTGTCCTTGCCTTGCTCTGTTTGGATGCAACTCCAGGAGTTTCTCCTTGGTATGGGGCTTGACCCCGACAGAGTCTTCAGTTGGTAGTATTGCAAATGCAAATACAGAATGCTCCAGCATTGTGAGACCTGGGGGGCATTTTGGTCTTATCCTTTAATCAGAGCCTGGTAATTCCATTGTGCTGCTCCTGAGCTTTCCAGAACTTTCCAGGGAGACCCTAATGGCAGACTGGGCTCCCTGGTTCTACGGCCTTCACAAGTCGTTCTGCCTTCTTGCTATAGTCTTCTGGTTTCTTAGACCATATAGCTTTGGTAGTTTGTCTCAATCTGTACTTGAGGCTCCATAAAGATATCCTGTCACCTAGCATTTCTGTGTTTTTGTCTTGCTGCCACTAGTTTCTCTGTTTCCTTAAGGAAATTCAAAGAATATGCCACCATCATCTTCCTGGAATTTCTCCAGTCTTTCTTGAGAAAAAAAAACTTTTTTAATTTCATAACTGACAAGTATATTAGCTTATCGACACAAATAACATCATTTTGAAAAGTAGAGTTTTGAGGCTACATTTTTGAAGTTCCCTGAAATTCTAAAAGCCATTTTTTTTTCTTTTTCCTTTTGAGTTTCCATGTGCATCTGCACCAAGGATGTGGTTAGGATTATGAACTTTATTTCACCTGGGCTGAGTGTGTGGTCGGGATTCACATAATTGCAGTATTGTGGAATAGATCTGGGGTCAAGCAGACATGGATTCAGATCCCATTCTGCCATTTATCATTTCACTTGTCACATATTAACTTATTTCTCTAAGGTTTTCCTCATCTATAACACGGAAAGAGTACTATAACTACCACTACTACTAGCAGTGCTTCAAAAGGGCAGTTTGGATTAAATTATGTGGGCTATATGACTGAAGGTTAATAAATCAACTCTTATAATCTTTTGATTTGGTATGCATCCTAGTGCAAAGAAGTGTAGTAAGGTGGCAGTGTAGAATATAATTGAAAATATCATCATTCCTTTTGTTTTATGTAAAAAGCTTTATCATAGAATTTTTGGGAAAATGGCAAATATTTTCAAAATGATTTTATTAATACATCAGAATGTGAAAGTATGTCCTAGAGATTGTATTTTTTTTTCCCTCAAATACTTTTTTTTTTATTTGACAGAGAGAGAGATCATAAGTAGGCAGAGAAGCAGGCAGAGAGAGAGGAAGAAGCAGGCTCCCTGCTGAGCAGAGAGCCTGGTGCGGGGCTCGATCCCAGGACCCTAAGATCATGACCTGAGCCGAAGGCAGAGGCTTTAACCCACTGAGCCACCCAGGCGCCCCTTCCCCAAATACTTTTATTTTTTCAGTGTTACAAGATTAATTGTTCATGCAACACACCCAGTGCTTCATGCAATATGTGCCCTCCACAATATCCACCACCAGGTTCGCCCAACCCCTCCAAAACCCTCAGTTTGTTGTTCAGAGTCCACAGTCTCTCATGGTTCATCTCCCACTCCGATTTCCCCCCATTCACCCTTCCTTTCCTTCTCACAATGCCCTCCATGTTTTTCCTTATGCTCCACACATGAGACCATAAGATAGTTGACTCTCTCCACTTGACTAATTTCACTCCACATAATCTCTTCCAGTTCCGACCATGTTAATACAAAAGTTGGGTATGCATCCTTTCTGATGGAGGCATAATATTCCATTGTATATATGGACCATATCCTCTTTATCCATTCATCTGTTGAAGAGCATCTTGGTCTTTCCACAGTTTGGCGATTGTGGACATTGCTGCTATGAACATTGGGGTACATGTGGCCCTTTTCTGCACTACATCGGTATCTTTGGGGTAAATACCCAATAGTGCAATTGCAGGGTCATAGGGTAGCTCTATTTTTAATTACTTGAGGAATCACCACACTGTTTTCCAAAGTGGCTGTACCAGCTTGCATTCCCACCAACAGTGGAAGAGGCTTCCCCTTTCTCCACATCCTCTCCAACAGCTGTTTACTGTCTTGTTGATTTGGGTCATTCTAACTCGTGTAAGGTGGTATCTCAGTGTGGTTTTGATTTGAATCTCCCTGATGGCTAAAGATGATGAACGTCTTTCATGTGTCTGTTAGCCATTTGTATGTCTTCTTTGGAGAAGTGTCTGTTCATGTCTTCTGCCCATTTTTTGATGTGATTATCTGTTTTGTGAGTGTTGAGTTTGAGGAGTTCTTTGTAGATCTTAGATATCAGACCTTTGTCCATAGTGTCATTTGCGAATATCTTCTCCCATTCTGTGGGTTGCCTGTTTGTTTTGTCGACTGTTTCCTTCACTGTGCAGAAGCTTTTTATCTTGATGAAGTCCCAAAAGTTCACTTTTGCTTTTGTTTCCTTTGCCTTTGGAGACATGTCCTGAAAGAAGTTTCTGCGGCTAATGTCGAAGAGGTTACTGCCTATGTTCTTCTCTAGGGTTTTGATAGATTCCTGCCTCACGCTGAGGTCTTTTATCCATTTCGAGTTTATCTTCGTGTATGGTGTAAGAGAATGGTCAAGTTTCATTCTTCCATATATAGCTGTCCAATTTTCCCAGCACCATTTATTGAAGAGACTTTTTTCCACTGGATATTTTTTTCCTATTTTGTGAAAGATGATTTGACCA
>CM052807.1:10368979-10416792 GCA_028533885.1 Nasua narica
TGGAAGTTAGAGATTGTATTTAAATGTGGTACTGAGAACAAGGCCAGTAATACTGCTCACACTGGCCAGTGAGAGGCAGTGTGTTGTGGAAAAGATATTTTCTACTTACACTTGGGAAGAACATGACTGGGGTCTAGCCTTCATTCACTAGAATGTTGATTTGATTTGTTATGTCCTTGGTGAAAGCTTCCTTTTGTAGCTGTGAGTTCACAAATTAATTTAGTAGAGTTTCTAGAAATTGGCATAGAAACTTTCACAGAAACTAGGCATATAACAATAAAGACAGAAAAGAGTTCCTGCCCTCCTGGAATGCATGTTCTAGGTCAAGGGCAAATAAATAAGCCACTACTGCAGACAATAGGAAGTGCTATAATAGAGAAGAACCAGGTGAAGTACAGTAGGAATAGCTCAACCCAGACTCAAAGTTCAGAAAGCTCCCTGGTACCTTAGTCAGTAGCTGAGACCACATGGAAAGTGCCGAGCTGGTGGGAAAATAGAAAAAAGCCGTATGCAAAGACACGAACACCTCCAAGTGGCATGTTTGAGGACATGAACTTGAAGGACTGATGCATAAGCAATGTTCCCAATATTGGCTGAAGTTTAGAATTACAGGAGAAATTTTTAAAGTTAAAAAAAATTATAGGCCTTACCCCAGACTTAATGAATCATATTCTCAGAGAATGATTGTCAGGATTCTGATTATTAACTCCCCCGTTGGGGGTGGGGAAGCCCTGGCTTAGGGCTTGTGTGTATGAGAGAAGGCAGATCAAGGCATAGAAGGTGAGACAGGGAAGCCAGGGACACACAGGTCATGTGGACTTTGGATTTTATCCTAAGGGCAGGGGAGAGCAGTGCAAGAGTTTGGGGGATCTGGGGATGTGATGTTCGGATTTATGATTATAAAAGTTCACTAAGGTTACTATAACATGGCCCCTTGAGGGATACAATCTAGTTTATGTGGTTCAACATCTTTGAAACCTCAGTTTTTTAAATCTAAAATGGAAATAATATCTAATAATTTATGCAAAGTGCTGAAGATATAATTGGCATTGAAAAGATATTAACTTTTGTTACTTGAGAAAGCCATAGAGCCACATAATTGGACGTCACCAGCCACCATCATTCATCAGGGGAGGTGAGGGTTTCGGAACAACCATCTGTTTTCAGGTTCCTCTGACAAATTCCTTTCCTGCCCACACTTGAGGCCCTGGCACAGAAAGCCTGCTTTTCCCTCACTCCCCACCTCTCACATGCATTACTTCAGTTACAGTCTTTATGCTGACGACTTCCAAATCTATGACTCCAGCCTGGTTTCCTTTCCTGAGCTCCAAACGCATATATCCAACTGACTTCCTTCTGACTGTAAATGTCTTGCCCATTCAAATTGGGCCACTGATATCAAGTACCATCCTTTCTCACCCCAAGGAAACAAAACAACACCCTGCCTTTCCAACATTAGCGCCATTAGGTCAAGCCAGAAACAGGGGAATCATCACTGAGTCACTGATCCTTATCTTCTCCAGTCAGCATGCACAAATCCACACCCTTTCCTCCAGGTCTAGACCATAACCTCCTTCCAAACTTCCACCACCTCTTATCTGAACTCCATGAAATAGCTTCTGAGTTCCCAGCGCCTGGTTTTGCCCCAACCTCAACTCTGCAATTCTGAGAGATTTATTGCGATACAAAACTGATAAAATCCCCTACCCCCTTCCTCCCCAATACACACACACTTAAACATTTTCAGTGGCTTTCTTGTGCCCTTAAAATGAACTCCATACTTTCTATCAAGGCATGCAGTAAAGACCCATCAAGATCTCAGTAATTCTCATTTTCTCCCATTTTCCCCTTCATACTTATGCTACTCTGCACTAAGAAAAAAAAAAAGGTACCTCCTCTCATTCTCATGTCTGTTTCATGATGATTCCTCCACCCTGAACCCCCTTCATACTGGTAACTCCTCATATTTTAGACTTTGTTTACAAACATCCTCTTGGGGGGGCAGTCCTTGGATCTTACCTCTTAGTGCTGTTCATTATACTTATTTCCTTATTTTTAAAGATTTATTTACTTATTTTAGAGAATGGGAGGAGGGGCAGAGGGAGAGAAACTTCAAGAAGACTACCCGCTGAGTGTGGAGTAGAACACAGGGCTCCATATCATGACCCTGAGATCATGACCCAAGCCCAAACCAAGAGTGTGTCACTCAACCAACTGAGCCACCTAGGCATCCCCATTATACCTATTTCTTTTTTTTTTTCTTTTTTTTTTTTAAGATTTTATTTATTTGGCACACAGAGACACAGCAAGAGAGGGAACACAAGCAGGGGAAAGGGGAGGGAGAAGCAGGCTCCCCGCCAAGCAGGGAGCCCGATGTGGGGCTCGATCCCAGGACCCTGGGATCATGACCTGAGCCGAAGGCAGATGCTTAACGACTGAGCCACCCAGGTGCCCCCATTATACCTATTTCTTAATGCCCCCACTCCCCAATGGATTGCAAGCAACATAATGGCAAAAAAGCATAAAAAATCAGTCCATATTCTTCATAAATTGAGTTTGGGAATTTTTGCCTACTTGCTAAGATCTTTGTGATCCCCAAATTGATACTCACTGCACCTCTGTGGTTATTCTTGAACATGCACACAGAGGTGAAAAATGTGAGTGATGCATGTTCTCAGCTGGGGTTGAAAAAGATGACACTCTGCCTGTTTGTTTTAGCTCTGACACTGTTAACAAGCATCCATTCTGTAGTCTACTTAATGCTCCATTTCTTGTATCTTTGTGGATTTTGTTGGTGATTTCACTATTTGACATGGTGCCCACATGTAGTACCTAAGTGCTCTCTAGTGTTCCTAAATTCGTGTGTTAGATAAGCCTCCCTCAGGCATGACTTATAGTTTGTGAGTTCAATATTAATGAATTAACATTATATGAGACAAGATATCTGTAAGCAGAAATGCACATAAAACAAGGTTATGTATTGATCAGTTGACAAATTTGTGACCTGAGGCTCCCAGGAACCTAATGCTGCATTTCCCCTAGAAATAGTGGTTTAGTATTTACTAATTCAGTTTTTGTGATGACTTTATATTACAAAACATAACTACAGCAAATAATAAGACAACTGTATTTTACTAGTTTCAATATCCCCAGCAGTTAGCATAATAACTCTCACATAATAGTTGTTCAATAAGTATCTGTTGAAACTGAATTGTGTGTATATATACATACACATACATACACAGAAATCATATATAATAAGTAAACTGAATTTTTTTATGCCCAAGGTATACCTCACAGCCTTATTGTTACTTTTTACTTTAAAAAAATGCTGATCACAAAATTATTTTTGATAACATCTTTTATTTTTAATTTTCTCTAGGATGCTGGAGAAATGGTTCGTTCCTTTGTTGGTGGCTTGGAACTTGTTGTCAATTTACTGAAATCAGATAATAAAGAAGTTTTGGCAAGTGTATGTGCTGCTATTACCAATATAGCAAAAGATCAAGAAAATTTAGCTGTTATTACGGATCATGGCGTTGTCCCTTTATTGTCCAAACTAGCAAATACAGTAAGTAATACATCCTTTTATTTTAAATGTGTATTATCATAAGATATCATGTTGTAGTGGTAAAAACAATAAGCTTAGAGTCCAGAGACCTGAATTAAAGCTTAATATCTATCACCTATGAGGTATGAGATTTTGGTCACCTTATTTAATTTCTCTGACACTAATCAATGTGAAATTGTATTCTAACTGTATAATTTAATATGCAAGATCCTTAGACAACAGAGGCTGTTTTTTGTTACTGGCAACATAAAGTGGTGGCAAACCTAAATGTTACTATATTAGTATTAACTATCCTCTTCATCACCACCATCATTATCATTATCCTTAAGATAATTGTTCATGCCAATTATAGAAGTTAAACTCCTCCCCAGGTTTAGCAAGCTCAGATTGAAGGCATTCTTGAGCTGGGAGACTTTGGCAACCACTGTATTATTTATTCAAAGCTGTGCCAGATAGAATAAGCAGCCTTGAGAGATAATGACTTCACCCTGACCAGCGGTATTTAAGCATAGCTTGGGCTACCTCTTGGCAGGAAAATCATAGAGCACAAATTCAGTCACTGGAATGATGCTTGGTTTAGTCTAACACTGAGTTCCTAAGAATAACTGCCAGATTCATTTAAGGACACCAAGTAGTTGCCTCAATCGAGAGAACAATACAATTAATAAACAGAAAACTGTATCCTATTTAGTTATATTATACCCAGAGGAGTCAATTACATACAAAAAGAAGGGTATAGTCTGGATAAAGGGTACAGAAAGGAAAATGGCAGATTCAGACATGTCATTGTTTGCTGCACTGCCTTCTCCCTGTTGGGGACCAAGGTGTATTACTGATCTAGAAGTATTCCTGGGGTGAAGGTGTAGAGTTAATCCACCTATCCCAGTCAAGTGAAATGCTCCCTTAAGAATCTCCAATATTTTTTAACTATTTTTCCCTAAAGCATGTGCTCAAAAGGAAATCAAGCCTTGAGCAAATAACAAATGCTTGACACCTGATCACCTTTGAGTGTACTGACTATGTCCAGTAGTTATTAAAAAGAAATTAAAAAATTTTTAAAGTCATAAAAAGAAAACGCAGGGTTGAACCTTGGTCCAATTGGGGACCACCAAAATACTCATTTCTTTCAAGACACCACCTGAATAGCCTCCTAGCCATTCTCCCCTGACTCCTTGGCATTTTATTGGGTAATAAACATCTAGCACAGAAACATGACCTCACAGGTTCATTGCAACGCATGTACCACTATCCATGTCCTTTGTGCAGAATAATGATAAACTGAGGCGCCATCTAGCAGAAGCTATTTCACGCTGCTGTATGTGGGGGAGAAACAGAGTGGCCTTTGGCGAGTACAAAGCAGTGGCTCCATTAGTGCGTTACCTGAAATCAAATGACACCAATGTACATCGAGCGACAGCTCAAGCCTTGTACCAGCTCTCAGAAGATGCGGATAACTGCATCACCATGCACGAGAATGGGGCAGTAAAGGTACTGTTGGTTGATCGACTTTGGGGGTTAGTCCACATTAGGTATCTGGCGGTTGGAAAGAAACTTTTGTAACAATAAGCTTTCACTGATGGGGAGTATTTGGACACACAAACCTACCTTCTTGTTGGGTCATGGCTGCTGCTGAGCCATGTGTTAACATGGTTTATGCAGCAGAAAAGTTGGGAGATTGATTTTTTCTAAACCAAAGAGTATAAAACACACTTAATTGAATAATCGCTCCATAATTTGAATTTGATTTGAAAAAATGTACAGTGTATGAATAATCAGGGGCGTTCATAAGTCTGCTTAATATGTTTACTTAGTATTTAAATAACAAAATAAAGGCATGAACTACAGCAAAGGAGCTGACTGAAACAACCAGACGACAAATTGATGGTCTTAACTCTCATACCAGAGGACCAATTCAAAGACACATTAAAAAAAAAAATCTGTGCGTCAGGATTTTCTTTGCCTTTAATCAACACACAGGTAGGAGAGCTTCTAGAAGCTCATAGACTTCAATATATCTATACGTTCTGTTCCTGAACAGGACTCCCTCAACCTAACATGCCATCAGTGGGACCTTTAAAAAAATGAAACCATAAAAAAAAAATGAAACCATAAAAATTAAGTAGCCTGATAAAACATCTGACATATAACATGTACTTAGACAATTGCCAGTTAGTTTAAGAAGAGAATTTCTAGGCTACTCAAAATTTTAAAATTTAATAAGGTTTACAGTTTAACTGACATAAAGCTCAGCTGTCCATGTAATTCTGAATCATTTCTTCTAAGGCAAGTCAATGGATAATCCAAAATCACTTAGGAATTTGTATTCTGCCATGTAAAGTGATGAAACTGTTCACCCACCCACACAGCTTATATGCACTAAAAAAAAAAAAAAGACAACAAAAATGAATAGAGGGAGGAAACGGAAAGGGAAAAGCAAAGCAAGAAAATAGGGTTTGTTCAGCCCTCTACCCTTTCCCTCATCATCTCAAGGTCTCTTGAGGGTCTCTCCATCTCTCCTGTTTGCCTTCCTAACTACCTGCTATTTCTACTTGAGAATAACTATAAAGAACAGGATATTGTTTTTTGTAAGTGACTTTGTCATGATATAAAGGCAAGCTTAATCCTGAGCTCTCCCTCTTGGGACCATGGGGTCAGCACATGGACCTGTGTGTCCCTTCTCTGGTTTTTTTGTCTCTTTTTTTTTTTTCTCCTCTCCCTCTCCTCTCCCTCTTCTTTTCTTTTCTTTTCTTTTTTTAAGAGAGAGAGTGCGTGCAAGCAGGAGAGGAGGGAGGGCAGAGGCAGATGCAAAGAGAGAATCTTAAGCAGGCTCCGGCCCCCACATGGTTCTCGATCTTAGGACCCTGAGATCATGACTGGAGCCAAAACCAAGAGTCAGTTAACCACCTGAGCCACCCAGGCACCCCCTCTGGTTTTCTTTAAGGAGCAAAAAAATGTGGATGTGGTAAGTGGCTGTTGGTGGAATAAACGGGGTTTGGTGTGGTGCTTGGCTATGGGGAGTAAGGAGAGGGTTGGATCGGAAATGACTCCTGGTTTGGGGCTAGGTGAAGAGCAAGACTCTGTAAGTCGAGATCATGAGAGAGAATATCTGGCCCCTTTGGGTGGCTACAGTACCTGTTCTGTGTATGTCACAACTTGAAACTGCTAACATTTCTGACTCCGAATGCATACAAACTACCCACTATTTTGGCAAATCCCTGGCTGTTCTCATTCCTAATTGCTACTGTGCTTTCCTAGTCGAAAGCTTACAGTGTTATTTCCCAGTCCTACGTACGTGCCCGCTGCAGCTGCCCACGAGCAACACGGACAATTACCAGAGTCACCCTGTCACCCAGGTCATAAGTGATTTATTCTAGAGTTAGTTCCTTCATCATACAATTTCCTTAACGGCAGTGGCTGATGTTACACAACCTGTCTCATGCCAGCTGATGTTTATTCCACAATAACAACGAGCAGGCCTAAGGGTCTGGAATAGATTGGTTTCAGTTTCTACCGGGTTCGATTTAAATGGTCAGTCAGAATTTCAGGTCTAGAGCAGTGCTGTCCAGTGCAAATGTAATGTAAGCCACATAGGTAATATTAAGTTTTCTAGGAGCTGGAATTTCAAAAAAGATAAAAATAAACAGGTGAAATTAATTTTATGATATATTTCATTTAACCCTATATATCCAAAATATCTTTACTTCAACATTCAATCAATACTATTATATATACATATATAATCCATGTTATATATACATATATATAATCAATACTATTATATATATACTATTGCCTGTGTATATATACACTATATATACAATATATATATATTTTATATACTATTATCTATCTCTCTATATAGTATTTGTATTTTATACTGATGGTACATCTCCATTTGGACTGGCCACATTTCATGTTCTCACCAGTGGCTAGTGGCTTTCTTATCGGACAGCACAAGTCTAGAGGCAGGAGAAGGGAAGATTGGGAAGCATCAGTGAGAGGTAATGTCATGAACGAGGGTGGACGAGTTGTTTTTGGCAGAGGGTGTAGAGAAGCCTGGGAAATGTCTGCATTTGCATTCACGGAACATGTAGGCTAGGAAGAAGAGCTGTCAGAGTAACTTTAGGAAGTTAACAGGTTACCCAGAAGTTCTAGAAGCCAGAGGAAGAGGGAGTTTCCAAAGGGTTTGTGTTTAAATACTGCTAAGCAGTCAACAAGGATTTCCTGACTCAATTATGTTGAAAAATAATCCTGGTGTTAGAGCCTTTCCAGGTAAGGCTCTCTTCTATACGAACTAATAAATCCCCTGCCCCGGTAAATGGGACGTGAGAGGAATAACGCAGTCTTTTTCCTCTTTATGATTTTACACAGATCTCCTTCTCAAAAGTATCAGTCCAGGGACTTGTGAACATGGATGCAGATCTGTTTGCAACTCTGTTGAAAGCATGAGAACTCTAGGAGATATACCAAAGTTATTGCTAATTATAACAAAAACGTAACACAGGAAAATAATACAAGGAAGGAAAGAGGTTGCAGGAAAAACTGAGCAAGACAAGCCCTTTCCTAAGACAGAAAAAGTGATCAGATAGACGATGAGCACCTATAAAAGGCATTAAGCTCCCTTCCCCATGGTGACATTGCATTTGTTTTGCAAATGTCTATACCAGGCAGGTGAAAGCTACATTAGGGCCCATAACTTTCTTGAAGGCAGGAAATTGAAGAGATCGCAGAAAATACAGCCAGAAGTGGGTCCAACAGAGAGAGGGAGGAACAGTTCACGTTGGGTTGAATGGCAAGGCTGTCTTGGCAGCTTCCCAGACTGAGCACGTGAAATGGCATTCCAGAGAGTGGGGAAGATGAACCCCAAAAGTACACACACCCCATAGTCTTTGAAGCCTGGCACCAAAAAGAAAATATCACTAACACTTTTGAGCCAAGTAAATGGACTTTAGAGGCTGAGATCACCCAAGAACCCTCAGGGTCTATCTGCAGTCCACATGCTTAATGTTTCATCAAACTATAATATTTTGTTCATTAAAACTCTTTCTGTATCTTTGTGGTCTTGTGTACTTTCCTCACATTCCAGATACTCCCTGGAGTGCTGGGGATAGTCTCGTGGTGATGTGCCATTAAATTACCCAGCACTATTAGGTATCGGTGACTGTATTATGATTCCAAGTATAGAGTCATATACAGACTTGTTTCTGATTGGCTTTTTTCTTGTTTTTTGCATTTATCCTTTAAAGTGAGAAAGAAAGGTATGATTACTTAAGGATTCCAGTGAGATAGATTTTTAACTCTAATATTATACATACATCAAATATTTTCCTTATTTCATTTCTAACTTAAAATATGTAATAGCTTTATAAAATGCTTAATAACTACATCTAGAGTGTCGATGTGATAATTTGTGCCATATGTATGCATACCCACAAAGCCACAATCAGATCAGGATAATGACCCCTCCAAAGTAGATGAAGTCCAATTAATCGTGTGTGGTTTGTTTTTTTTTTTTTTTAATGGACCATGCTTTTGGTGTTATGTCTAAGAAATATTTGCCTAACACATGGTCACAAGCATCTTCCATGTTTTCTTCTGGAAGTTCTATAACTTTTGGTTTTATGTTTAAGTCTCTGAACCATTCTGAGTAAATTTTTATGATCTACTAATGCATTATAGGTCATTTGGGGGGCATAGGAGTGAGCCTCCTTTGTTGAAATAATGCCCTTTCCCTGATGAATTTCTTTTGCAATCTTGAAAAAAAATAGTTGAATATATCTATTTTGTTCCACTGTTTGTCTATATTTACACCAATACCATGTTGTCTTAATTTCTGTAGCTTTATAATAAGCGGTAAAGTTAGGTGGTATCAGGGTTCCTTCCTACCTTTTTCTTTTTTTTTTAAGTTATTCTGGGGGCACCTGGGTGGCTTAGTCAGTTATGCATCTGTCTTCAGCTCTGGTCACGATCCCAGGGTCCTGGGATCGAGTCCCACATCCAGCTTCCTGCTCCACAGGGAGCCTGCTTCTCCCTCTGCTTCTGCCTCTCTCTCTCTGTTTCTCATGAGTAAATAAATAAAATATTTTTAAAAAGTTATTTTGGCTATTCTAGTTTTTACATTTCCATATGAATTTTTAAATCGGTTTGTTAATTTCTACAGGAAATGCTTTCTGAGATTTTGGCTGGGATGGGCATTAAATCTATACGTCATTTGGGAGAAAAGTGACGTCTTAATATTATTAATATTATTGTCATCTGAATCATAAAGAATGAATATCTATTCATTAATTATATGTTAATTTTTCAGCAATATTATGTGATTTTCATCATATAGGGTTTTTTTATATCTTTTGTCAGATTTACCACTGTAAATATTTTTGATGCTACTCTAGATTAATTTTAAATTTTTCATTTTCTGATTGTTCATTGATATATAGAAATCTATTTTGTATATTAATCTTATATCCTACAACCTTGCTAAATTCATTTATTTGATCTAGTAACTGGCTTTTGGAGATTCCAGCAGATTTCCTACATAGGCCAGAGTCAGCAAACATTTTCTCTAAAGGGCCAGATAGTAAATATTTTAGGCTTTATGAACCACATAAAGTCTCTGTTGCAGATTCTTCTTTATTGTTGTTCTTGTTGTTATTTATAACTGTACAAAAAATGTAAAAACCATTCTTCATTCATTCTTGGAGCCATACAAAAACAGATTGTCAATTGCCAATGTCTTACATAAACAATCACGTCATCTACAAATTAAGACTTCTCTTTCTTCTTTTCTAACCTGGATGCCTTTTATTTACTCTTCTTGCTTGACTGCATGGGCCAAAAATTCCTTTGCAATGCTGAGAAAAAAGCAGTAAAAGCAGATGTCCTAGTCTTACTCTTGGAAGTAATACATTCAGTCTTTCACCATTCAGTTCATTGTTGGCTATAGGTTTCTTAGGTGACTTTTTGTTTTTAGGCTCCATGCTTTAGGCTCCCAATATGGGGTTTGAACTCACAACACCCTGAGAGTAAGACCTGGGCTGAAATCAAGAGTTAGACATTTAAGCAACTGAGCCACCCAGGCACCCCTGTTAGATGACTTTTATCAGGCTGGGTAAATTCCCTTCTATTACTACTTTGATGAGAATTTTTTTTTTTTTAAATCAGGAATGGATACTGCATTTTGTCAAATGCTTTTTACTCTATCTATTGAGATTATATTATGGTTTTTCTTTTAGAGTTTGTTATTATGGAGAATCACACTGATCTGGTTTTTAAATGTTAAACCAACCCAGCATTCTGAGGATGAACCCACTTTGTTACAATGTGTTATCCTTTCTATACATTATTGACCTTAATGTGCTTTTTTACAACTGTGTTCATGAAGGATGTTGGTTTGTAGTATTTTTTTCTTGTAATGTCTCTGTTTTGCTATCACAGTAACTGCTGTATCACAGTAATGCTTCAGTAAATGAGTTACAAAGTGTTCCTTCCTCTTCAGTTTTCTGGGGGAACTTTATAGCACTGGTATTATTTTTCCCTTAAATATTTGGTAGAATTCACAAGTGAAGCCAACTGAACCTAAAGTTTTTGTTTTCAGGAGGTTTTAAACTTCAAATCCAATTTCTTTACTCAACATAGGGCTGTTCAGGTTTATATCTTCTTGAGTGAGCTTTGGTAGTGCTTTCAAGGAATTCATTTTATCTAAGTTATATTGTCAAATGTATTGGCATAAAGTTGTTCATAACATTCCCTTATCCTCTTAATATATACTTACAATCTGTAGTTATGACATTTTTTTTACTCTTGATATTAGTAGGTTTTCTCTTCTCTTTTCTCCTGATCAGTCTGGCTAGATGTCGATCCATGTTGTTGATCTTCTTAAAGAACTAGCTTTTGTTTCCTTATTTTTCTCTCTTTTTCTATTTTTTATTTCATTGATTTCTACTGTGATCTTTCTTACTTCCTTTCTTCTCTGATTACTTTGGGATTTCATTTACTCTTCTTTGTCTATTTTCTTATAGTGGAAAGTAACATGATTTGATACCTTAATCTTTTCTAAAAATTATTCTTAGTTATATAAATTTCCTTCCAATACTGTCTTAGCTTCTAATACTATTTTTAGCTAAAGTTGTATTTTTATTTTCATTTGGTTAAAAATATTTTAGAATTGTTATATTTAGTGTTTAAATATTTGAGGATTTTTCATTGGCTTTTCTGTTACTGATTTATAATTTAATTCCACAGTAGTCAGAGAGCATACATTATATTATTTGACTATTTCTTTTTAATTTTATTTATTTATTTGAGAGAGAGAGAAAGAGAGAGCACAAGAGCACAAATGGGTTGAGGGGCAGAAGGAGAGGCAGACTCCCCACTGGGCAAGGAGCCTGATGTGGGGCTTAATCCTAGGACCCTGGGATCACGACCTGAGCCAAAGGCAGACGGTCAACTAACTGAGCCACCCAGGCCTCCTACTTGACTATTTTTTTAATGTGACATTTTTTCTATGACCTAGAATATAGTTTAACTCATTGATGTTCTACATGCACTTGAAAAAAAAAGTGAGTATTCTGATGTGGTTGAATAAAGTGTTCTATAACGCTTAATAAGGCCAAGTTGGTTAATACTGTTCAATAATATTTTACATCTTTATTAATTTTATAACTACTTGTTCTATTATTTTGTGAGGCAAATATGTTAATCACTATACTACAGAAATACCCCAGTTATTGTGGATTTGCCAACTTTTCTCACCGTTCCATCTCATCAGTTTATCTTCATGGATTTTGAAGCTCTTTTGTTAAATACATAACTATTTAGGAATAGTATGACCTCTTGACGACACCTTTATATGTATGAAATCACCTTCACCCTTTGTCATATTCTTTGCTTTGAAATCTACTTTTTTTCCTTCTTTTGGTTAGAATTAGCATGCTAAATCCTATAATTCTTCCTAAACTTTTACCCCATTTGTGAATTTTTATTAACTATTGGCAGCATTTAGTAGGGACTTGCTTTTTTTTTTAATTCAAATCACAACCTCTGCATTTTAGGGGGAGCTTATGGGATGTCTACACTATTTACATTTAATGTGCTATTGACATGATTGGCTTTAAATGTGATTTTATTTTTTCCCCTCTTTTTCCCATGTATTCTTTTCTGTCTTCTTGGCTTAATAAAATTTTTTTAACATTCCATTTTATCACTTTTGTTTTTACTAGTTATGATTCTTTGTTGTTCCTTTAGTGCTTGCTATAGAGTTTATAGTGTCTGTATACATATATATATATACATATAATTCAGCACAGTGTATCTTCTAGTTCTATTATACACAGAAACATATAGTTTAAGAATCATACAGCACTAGGCTTCCATTTTTGTCTTCCTGACTTTTGTGCTATTGTCATGTATTCGACTCACATATATTATAAATTCCATATTGTTCTTGTTTTTGGCTGTAAATAATCAATTATCAATTATACGGCTTTAAATAAGTAGGAAAAAGTGCTATTTATTCCCTTCTGTAGATGCAGATTTCCATCTGGTCTCATTTTCTTTCTGCCCAAAGGACTTTTAACATTTCTTGTAGTACAGCTCTATCGACAAATTCTTTCATCTTTCGTATGTCTAGAAAAGGCTTTATTTTTTGTGTTTGAAAAATATTTTTGGGAGGCATAGAATTTTACAGACCTTTTTCCTTCAATAAACATATTGCTTCATTGTATTCACACTTGTGTTATTTCTGAGAAGAAATCTGCTGTCATTCTTATGCTTTTGTTTATGTGTATACCATTTTTTGTACTACTGCTTTTAAAATTTTATCACGTTCCCTGATTTTGAGCAATTTCATTATGATGTGCCTTCATGTTGTTTTCTTTATGTTTCTTATGCTTGGGCTTTTTGAACTTCTTAGATCTATAAGCTATAGTTTTCATCAAGTTTGGAAAATTTGGAGTCATTATTTCTTCAAATAGAAAACTATTTGCTCTGTGTCCTCTTTCTACTGTCCTTTAGAAACTCTATTTTCACCTATATTTGGCTACTTGATGTTTTCCCACAGCTCCTTATGGCTCTGTTCATTTTTTCAGTCTTTTTTTCCTCTCTGTGTTTTAATTTGAAATGTTTCTATTTCTATGCCTTCGAGTTCAGAAAATCTTATTTTTTTCAATGTTTAATTTACCTTTATTTTCATCAGTGTGTTTTATGTCTCAGCATAATTACATCTCTCAAAATTAAAGTTGGGTCTTTCTGTATCTTTCATGTCTCTCCTTAACATGCCGAGTCTTTCCCCTAGCTCATGAAATCCAGTTCTAGTAACAGTCCTAGTGTCGTTTCTGGTTTGCTTTCAGTTGGTTGATTTTTCTCTGAGTCGTGTCAGACACTGACCTTGGGGTGGAGGAGGATTTTTTATTAAGTTTTTTATTTTAATTCCAGTGTAGTTAACACACAGTGTGGTATTAGTTTCAGGTGTACAATGTAGTGATTGATCAATTCCATACAACACCTGGTGCTCATCACACAAGTGCCCTCCTCCAGCCCCATCACCTATTTAACCCATCCTCCCTCTCCCATCTCCCTTCTGGTAACCATCAGTTTGTTCTCTATAGTTAAGAGTCTGTTTTTTGGAAGATACCAAATTTTAATGTGTTGAGTGATAGATAGTTTCTGTAAATATTCTTGAGTTTTTTCCTAGGATGCCATTACGTTACTCAGAAACAATTTGCTCCTTTCAGTTTCATGCTTTGTTAGCAACATTAGAGTATGGCTAATTCTTACCCACTGCTGAGGGTAAAAGACTTGCAGTTACTCTACCTGAAACCCATGAATGAGGAAGTCTTTCACACTAGGTGGTGAGATCAGGCATTAGTAGACCTGTATGAGCTTCAGAGATTGTTCTAGATGATCTGTCCTTGGGTATGTGGTTTCTACATACACAAGTGCTCATCAGATCTGCACTCAAGTTTCAGGGGTACTGACAGCAAATCTCCAGAGTTCTGTGCTCAGAGAGCTCTCCCTCCTCGAGTAATCTTCCCTGAAGACTCAAGTCATCACAGATCCCCAAGCTTGGCCTCCCAGCTCAGGGAGGCTGCTGTGCTTCGTTGGGCTTCTCTCTCCCAGTGCTACAACTCACTCCGGGCAATAGGCTGGGACAATCCTAAGACTTAACCTCAGGAGTTTTCCTTCTCTTGCGGACCACAGTTGCCTGATGTCCAGTGTCTTAAAACCCATTGCTTTATAGATTTTAGCATTTTTAAGTTGTTTTAGACGGGAAGATAAATCCATTCCCTGTTACCCTACCTTGGCATGAAGCAAAATTCTTAACTTTCTTTTTATACTTAATTTATACAATAAATTCATGGAAGGTGAGAGCTGGTAGAGGTGAGTTATCCATTTTAAACACACATTTTGCAGACGAGGAATGGAAGTCCCAGAGATCAGTGAGGTACCAAAAACCACACAATCAACACATGGCATAACATCATAAATGATTGTGATGTCTAGTTCAGGGCTGTTTCCACTAGATAAGCAAATTTCAAACCATGTCTCGTGGATTGTTAGGGTTCCCCTGGGAGTGATCAGGGCCCCGTACTCAAGGCAAGAGGGAAGCCAATGCTTTGTGTGGGGGATGGTCACTTTCTTTACTTAGACCAGCTAGTTTTCCATTTTATATATTTAAATTATGCATGAGATCTTATTTCAAAACAGCTTTTTGCTGCTTTAGAAAGAATTGAAAATTACTGCACTAGGGCCATGCTGCCCTTTACTAGTTTTTATGAAACCCAGTATTTAGCACTTTGCTTTGACAGAAAGGTTTATAAGATAAGAGTCTCTTTGGAGGAATTAAGAATTTTTTTTTTTTTTAGGAATTAAGAATTTTAGTCTTAATTCTTTGCGTTCTTATAAGTGTAGTGTATCTAAAAATCTGATACGAGAATGATTCTTTAAAGCCACTTTATTTTCTTCTTTTTAAGTTTTCCTTGGAGAGCTCTAGGCAGTGCTTTTGCCCTTGAGGTGATTCAGTCTTCTCAAATATCCAGGGAGCCTTTGGAAAAATCCGATGTGTGTAGGATGGTCTGGGCTAATAGAATACTTGTCTCTGCTTCACTATAATGAATCCATCTTATGCTTTAGCTATGTCACCACCACCACATACATTTCCCTCCGCTTTCTGAAAGCCAAAGGCAAGAAAAGATGAAAAACAGAGCTGCATCTAAGTACAGCAAAAGAGATAATCATGAAAGTAATATCATTTTCATTTTATTCGGCTTCCTCCATGCCTAGCCACTGTTCCAAAAGCTACATTCACACATATCCTTTTATTTAATCTTTTCCATTTTCCAGTGAGATGGGAATCATCTCCATTTTGCAGATGAGGAAAGTGAGTTACATAGAGATTAAGGGATTTGCCCTGAATCACCCCTCATAAGGAAAGGACCCAAGAAATCTGGTTCCATAGTCTGTCCTCTTAATGCCCACTGCGGGGTAAAGCAGGAGTGCCTTGACGGCACATGTGTGTGCGTGTGGGCGCCGGTGGGTAAGGCTGTGTTTGGAAGACTGAACCTGGTGGAGAAACTGCTTTAGGAGACAGAGCAGCTGTCTGGGAAAGCACGAAGGGGGAAGAGGACTTGGCAGAGAGCATACTTGTTTTATGGTGGAAGGGTGCCATCCTTCTGCAGCCCAAATGCTCTCTTTCTCTCCTTAGTTTTCAGGATTTTCTAGCCTTGCTTGCTGTGTTTGCAGCTTGTGTGCACTCTTAATTTATGCCTGTTAAACATTATTACTAGTAAGAGTTAGAGTATATGAAGTTAAAACCGGATGATTTTGTGATGTTTTAAAAACAATTATTTCTATTACATGGACTTTAAGAAGAGTAGCTATATATTCCAAAGGTAGTGATATATTAGTTAATCTTAATGGCAATTTATGTTGTATATGTTTGTATGTGTATGTATATACACATAAATGTATATATTTGGATTTTTAGAATTAAGAAAATTGAAAGTAGAAAACCTGAATACAAGAGCTTTGGACTTAATTTAAGCCTTTTATACTAATCTGTCAATTTTTTATAACTACCACTTACATGAGCTCTATTCCAAAAGCCTAAGATCTTTGTAATTAGCCACCTTTCGTATATCTTATTTTTACCATGAAAAACACCCCATCACCAAGGGGTGTTCTTCTAGGTACTTCTTCTAGGTACTATAAGTGTCATTAGTTACTATACAGTAAAAAAAAAAAAAAAAAAAAAACCCTAATGAAAGAAATTAAATTAAAAACCTAAGTTCAAACTGGATACGTGGGACAAAAAGCTCATGCTAAGCTAAGGCCTTATAACTCTTACCAGTCAGAGATTTCATCTCTCATTATACAATACTCTTTATTGTGAAACATTCCCAACAGTTACTCCTGGACATGCTCACGTACTGTGATCCATTGCAGCAGTGTTTCTCAAAGGGTGTGGTCTATAATTCACTTGTCTAGCAGCAATACGGAGCTTGAAAAAATAAATAAATAAAAGTAGCAGGGCCATACCCTAAATTGCCTGACTCACAGTCTCTACGAATAAGACCCAGGAACTATTTCAACCAAGTTCCTACTAAGGTAACTGAGAAGCACACAAAAGTTTAAGAGCCACTGATCCCCAGGAGTTTCAGTGGCAAGAGCGCCAGATCCATCATTTACATTAGTTGGTCCATGATACTGAATATAAGGGAAACAAAAATCAACCTTCTCGAAGGAAAAATTAAAGAACACCAGAGGATGATTAAGCCATCGCACTGAAAGCTAATCCACCTAACAAATACAACTGTGCGTGTAGACTGTACCAGTGTATGATGTCATGCCGAACGGTGTGGCCCGGGCCCACATGGAATTGGGATAGGCATGGAGTCGTAGAATTGTGCTTTGCGGCACCCCTGCCCGTGTGAAGACAATGTCCCTAGGACACTTTCTTTGCTCCTCATCAAAGAAAAGAAAACAGGGAGAACTTCCTGCTAACAGTATAAAAAATATAAGTTCCTATACCTAAGAGCAGACAATTGGACATGTTAACCCATTTAAAATACTATCCTCAAAGCTGTAAGCTTTGAAAATAGGAAGACCTGACCCAGTATGCCAGACCCAATCCAACTGTTGCCCGTGAAACTGTATCACGTATATATGTTATACGATTGTCTTCTGCAATGCTGCTCCCTAACCTTTTCGGCAGAAACTATGTCAGCAGAAAAATATGGACTATTTGTATGGCACACTGGAATAAATGAACAAAGTTGCTTGTGGCTTGGAGATGACTGATCTGGGGCCTTTTCTTGTTCTTGGTCTCTCCCAACAGCCCAAGGGCTCAGGACTTACTATTCAAAGTGTGGTCACAGACAGAGAGCAACAGGAGCACCAAGGTGCTTGTTAGAAGTTCAGAATCTCAGACTCCACCCTAGACCCATTGGATCAGAATCTGCATTTTAAGAAGATCCCCAGATGGTTCATATTCATAGTAAAGTTTGAGAAAATCTGGATAAGGAATACACTTAAATTTAGAAAAAGGAATTGAATACTGCTGAAATATTCCTTCTGTGACTGCCTTTATTAACTACTCAAATTTGATATAGTTTTAACATTTTCTATAAAGTTGATTTAGATGGACCCTAAATGTATGTTAAATGTATAAATGTAATTTAATTTTTATACCCTCATAAAACTTCTTATATAAATTGCTAAAATTCCTGATTTGGGATCAGAACACGTGGTCACTATAACTTTTCTAACCCCCCTTTATTTCATAGTATTATCCCAAACCACCAGTTAGACAAGAAAATCCGTTAAGTCTTCTACTTTGAGTGTAAAGCAACTTTTATTTGCCCTTACATTGCTTACTTCATATTTCAAGGGGACATTCTTCTAATATCCTAGATTCGATGCATTAGTCCACATTTAGCCTATTTTAAAAATTAATTTATTAAGTATAGATACTAAGTTTTATAGTTATCTCTCTGGTAATTGTGGTATGTAGAGACATTCTTCATCAGCCAGTTGCTTTTCTACTTGGTTATACTGGGCGGCCACCACAGTGTCCACCATAATTGTATTCAAATTTTGGATATTTACACAGATTACTGGAATGACTTGTAAATTATTATTGATTCAGCTCTATCCTTCCTAACCCTCAGGACATCTGTGCACTGACTTGTATGCAGACAGGTTGTTTCTGCTAAGAATTAATATTCCATAAGTGGTTTCAACCTTTTATTATTTAAACTGACACTAGTTTCTAATTTATTCCAGATACTGTTTTCTAATTTATTTTAGATACTAATTTCTCATCTGTTCTAGAGAATATATAATACATTACTTTACATGTAGCTGCAGACACTCTTTACAAATTATATAGTACCTCTTCAACATTCTGAGAAGCTTACAAATGTATAACTTTAGACACTTTTTAAATAATCTTCTATATACTAAAGCGAGAATAAATTAGGTCTATAAAATAGTGCTGCTATGAGCACTCTTGACATGATTTTTGGTGGACCTATGCACCGACTGCTAATTGGTTTTAATAATTATTACTAAATGATTATTTTTACTGTACTGATTTTATGTCAGATGAGAGTTCAAATGTAAAACTTGGATAGTTTTCATTCAGAATTTTAATCACTTGGCGTGGGTGTGGCTCAGTCAATTAAGCATTCAACTCTTGATTTCAGCTCAGGTCATGATCTCAGGTTTGTGAGACTGAGCCCTGTGGGGCTTCTCCCTCAGCATGGAGTGTACTTGAGATTCTCTCTCTCCCTCTTTCCTTTGCCCCTCCCCTTGCTCTCTCTCTCAAATAAATAATTTTTTTTTTTTAAATTTTAATCACTAACTGACTTGGCTTTCCCTTTCAGTTTATCATCTAAATTTATTTAAGATTTTACCTTAGGGAATTATCTTTTAATTTCTACTTTAAATTAATCTATCTGGAGATAGCCTATGGCTTTATAGAATCTATTTAAAGATAATTTTATGTGCTTCTAAATTTCCCTTCTAACAAATTAATCCTTCAAATGCTTGAATATTGATAGCTCTTTGTGAAAAGAGGAGATTCCACCTTACTTCATTTCCATATATCATATACTGGTTATTAATTTATTGAAATCAAAGGAAAATATGCAGCTAACTGGGGGCAAGACGTCTTGAAGATATAGCCAAGAATGACCACATATGCTTAGTGCTAATCCAGGAAATAACTCCTCCTTCACAAAGGTATCCCTTTGCAAAGGGATAATAAAGACATAGTATAGTATATAGATTTTCCACACAGACAGGACTTGAGCTAGTCATCACTCCCAGATTTCAGGAAGAAAGAGGAGGACCCAGGGACTCATAGCTTTCTCAAGCACTATAAGAAGGGCCTGATAAAAAACAAATAAATGGACAAAATAATTACTAAATGTGCTGAATGCTATGAAGGAAACAAATCGAGTTGGATGAAGAACAATAGAGGGCCAACATACTTTAGACCAGGAAGTCAGAGGAAGCATCTTGCAGCAGATGCGTCTACACTAAGATACAAAGAATGAAGACGGGAGAAGAATTTACAGAAACTATGTGCTGCGGTCATAAGGTGGAAATGTGCTTAGTTTCCAAGGAACGTGCAAGAAGATCAAGGCAGTTGAGGCTGAGTGAGAATGGGAGAGTGGCACAAGAGGCGTCTGGAGAGGTGGCAGGGTGGGGGCTGGATTACATAGGCAGTGCCAGACCATAATAATGAATTGAGATTTTATTCTACTGTACTGAGAAGCCATTGAAAAATGTTAATGAGAACAGTGTTATGGTCCCATTTTTCTTTTTGAAGATCACTTTCACAGGTGCGTGGGGAGCAGGTCAGAAAGTGTGTTAGCAAAAAGCTCCCTAGGAAGGTGGTGAGCTGTCAGTGGACAACATGGCAGCCTAGACAGGACTTCATTACAGGTTAGATGGGAGAGAAAGGGAACAGGAAGAATTATGGATTTATTCGCAAACCTTTTTTTTTTTCAAGGTTACTACTACAAAGAGGGAAATAACCATAGTGATAACAGCTGTTAGCAAGTCCTTTTCATTTTAAATTTCACCAAATAATTTGAATCACCCATTAAATGAATAATAAGCAAATATTAAAATATTGGGCTTAATAATATTTAAGATTAATAAGAGAGATTGCAGAGCTTTCCCTTGACTGACAAATATGTAATATAAGTAGATGTATTTTATAAAATGTAAATTACAGGATAATCTCTTTTTAAAATAGCAGCCAATGACTGAGTGGTCATTGCTAGGCTAAGTGCTTTATTTCTTATTTTGTTTAGTCTTTGCAATAACCCTGTGATACAGGCATTACTGTACTCAGTACAGTAATGATTTTAAAGATTGGGAAGTTTTAATTCAATAATCTAAGTGATGTGTCCAAAGTCCCATAAATAGAGTGCAGAACCAATTAGAATACAATAAATCGCAAGCAACATAAATAACTCAAACTTGGGCAGCAAAGAGGATACATGGACATTTGACAAATCTCATAAGCAGGAAATCACCTGGGTAGCACAGTCAGTTGAGAACCTGACTCTTAGTTTTGTCTTGGGGAAGGAAAGAAAGAGAGGAAGGAAGGAAGGGAGGGAAGGGAGAAAGAAAAAAAAGAAAGGGAGGGAGGGTGGAAAGGGAGAATTGAGGGAGGGAGGGAGGGAGGGATGGGAGGAAGGAGGAAAGAAAGAAAGAAAGCATGCAGCAGAGACCAAAAAAAGGTTCTTGGACAGAGTTTCACAGGTTTTATAGCACATTTTTCTTTTTTCATCTGTCGTCTGTCTCTGTTTCATTGTATTCTTTCTCCATCAGTTGTCTTGCCCTGTTTCTCCATGGTTTTCCCCACTATGTCCCCCAGCTTCACCCTTCAGTCAACGCAGTGAGGCCACATACTATTCCCACTTTCAATTCAGAAACTTCAGGGAAGTGGATCTGATTGGTCCCTTTTGGAAAAAGTACCCACTTTTCATCCAGTCAGTGCGGCCAAGGTAATAGTGTGCTGTTTACAGAATGGCTTCCAAGGCTTGCCGTGGGGGTGAGGGATGGGGACAGTCAAGTGCATCCCTGGGGGGCCTGGACGACAATGTACAGTGTGTGCACTAATGTGACAAGCCAGCATTTTGATTTCTGGACCAACTAAGATGAGAAACTGTTAGGTCAGTTGACATTCACTATCTCTTATTACCATGCTGTTATTGAGGGTGTTTTAGAGTTGTGTATACTTTAGTTGAGAGGTTATTATTGCAAATCTTTTAAAGATCTACAAGTCATTCTACCCAGTATTTCTAAAGTGTTGTGCCTTTTTTGTTAAAATTATAAATTCTTGCTAACTGCTTTGGCTAGGTCTATTTTATTTTATTATTATTATTATTATTATAGAACTCATTCATAAAGCAAACTTTGTAAGATAAATGAATGTAAATTATAAAAAGTGAAAGGTAATTATTTATAATTTTTATTGAAAATATTTCAGACCTAGCTATTGCCAACTGCTGGTATAGATTTCATATTCTGAAATTTAAACAGTGACTTTTGGCTCTTTTTTTCTTGGTCAAATACTTTGTGATTGAATGAGGTCTATTATTATACTGTCATCTTAAGTTTAAGAAATAACACTCCCTCAGCATTTTGAATGTATGCAAGACAGTCTTCATTTTATGCACGTATAAACCTGTGAAGCATTCACATGTTGGTTTTGGGACTTCGAACTTGGCAAATTACAGATTCTCATTTTTATATCTGTCACTGTTGGCTCCAAACTTTAAATTGAAACCACAGGGTTTATCTGGCACTCACACCAACTAATGATTTTCCCTGGCTTTAAATTAGCTGCTACTTACTGATTAAGAAAGGGTGCATGAGATGGCAAACAACATGAGGTGAACACCATAATCTTGTATTTGTGTTTAGCACAGATGAAACCAATGAAAGGTAAAAACAAAAAGTCATCTCCATCGGAGTTTGCATAAGACTCCTATCAGGTGGGGGCCTTCCTTTCCTGAATTGGGCGATGCTGGAAACCATGGCCTCGGTCCTTGCTCCCCGGCATCGCATCTTTAGAGATTGCTACTTACCTATCCAAATAAGTTTACTACAGTATCACCGCCAGATGAGGAAAAAAAATTTTTTAGGGTTAAGAAGTGTTGGAGTCCATGAAATTTAGATTTAGGGCTGGAGAGGTACTCTTTTCCTTAACATAATCATGTTACCAAAATTAGGAACATCGGGCCACATTAGAATTTTTCTGATCACAAATAAAAGAAAATGACAAGACTGGGTAGCTTATGTTGTCTAAACGCTACAGTCCAGGATTCCTCACATTTACATAGCTTTGGATATCAAGGCATTAGGTTGGCATGAGATGCCGTTGGCACATGGTAAAGCATCTTTCGGTCTCAGAAAAAGCCACTTTTCCTGCCGAGCTGTAGGTTGGAGCTGTTCAGCAGTAGCTGTGCCCTGCAGCTTTTTTTGGTGATAAATGATCCGTTTCAAATAAATGAAGTTGCAGCCAACTCTGCAGAAGAAATCACTCTCCAAAAAAGAGAGACAGTTTTGGAGGGTCAAAAATGCACAAACAGTATGGTAAAATAAAGTATATGCTGCTCTTTTTAATGGAAAAGATTGTTACTGGTTACATTTGCCAAATTCAATCAGTTTGCCAAAAAGTCGAGGAATCTGGCCGGGACTGAGGAGAGCAGTTCCATCTTTCATCTCTATTTCTTCTCTGTATTTATCTAGCTTCAGAAAATGCCGGGAATGTCTTTTCCTTCCGACTTGGCCCTTGTGCAAAACCACAGAAATACACCGGGCGGCTTCTCGTAATTGTTTGGTTACTTACAGTGCAGTCAATCTTTAAACCTGTGAAAAATATATTCTTTCCATTGGAAATTTATGAAAAGCACCAACAACTGTTTGTTTTCATTTTCTGAAATTTATCCCAGGAATGACAACAACAAAAATCCGTTTTATTCATTGGCAGCTACTTGACTCAATACACAGAGGCAGGAGGCCAGCTCATTATTTTTGGCCTTCGGCTGACCCAAAATGGTTTTCTCGTATAAGAAGCTATTCACAGATGCTAGACGTAAGAATTAATAATAATAATAATGGTATTTCAGACTGCATGAATAAGTAGTTTTTGGCACTCAGAAAATATCTTCTGTTTTTCACTTGAAAACAGCAATCCTGTTATATACAAAAAGTAAACAGTGCTTGAATTAGCACGTTGGAGTCTTTAATGTACCAAAAATATGCATGCATTAACATTCCCTTCTGAGGCTCCCTTTTTTTCACTCCCTTCAGGATCAATCAGTTTTTGTTATTAAAAGAAAAAATACAAAACTCTTAGGTTCTTAGGAGCTGTGTTCTCCGTATTTTCCAACCCATCGCCATGGTGTAAGATGTCCCTTTGAAATATCTTTGGACACAAATTTAAAAGTACAGGTGCTAAACAAAAGTTACATTTTTAAAATCAAATTAATTATGGCTTATGCAGATCGAAATCAGAGCAACTATGTCTGTGGTTCAAGAGTGATCAAACATAATGGCTTATCCTTATGGTTAACAAGTCAAGACTTGTTTATAAGGTCCTAGTTTGCAATATGCTTTTGGGAAAAAGCACTTCATTCTCTAGGTCTTTAGTTACCCATAAGTAAAAGTAAGCAAGATATTTTTAACGTTGAGTCTATTATTCTTTATAACCCAAGTTTAAAGTTTGAATCCCCAAGGAGGAAAAAATCAGAAAAGCACCCCTAATTTTCTATGTACAGCAATGAAAACTGACATGCAGTTTGAGGGAGTTTGAGTCTCATAAAGAGACATGGAACTTAGTATTTTTACTTCTGCTTATGGTAAGAAGTAATTTAAAATATGCAACTGACTACTGCAAATGTTGATACTTCTCCTAGGTCATGCTTTTGTGATTGGGGGAAATCTGTTCAAATTTCTGTGAAAATAAATTCCTAAAGGTATTTTTTTTCTCAGATGGTCACTTGCCAGTGCAACTGCTTATAAGAATGTTGACCAGATCATTTTTACCCCATTTTGCATGCAGAGAAGTAAAAATGAAAATCTCTTTGAAAATTGGCATCTTGGCCAAAGAAAAGCAGAAACACATCTCAGATGTGTTGCACGATCAGCCAGGGACAGGTCTGGGAGTGCCGCTGGCGCCATGCCGCACGGTTAGAGGGCTGCCCAGATGGACACGCAGCGTGCTTACTGAGACTAGGAGAGACTGCAAAGACGCTGCTTTCTTTTATGGTGAAACAGCGTGTTGGCAACAAATGATCTTATGTCTGGATGTCTATCTGGATATCTATCTGGATAAATATACTTTTCTTGCACCAAAATGTCCCCTTGGTTTTGCTGGACAAGTCCCAGAAGTCCTCACAGTGGGGGAGTTTGGGTCTGGAAGTGAGGTACTCATAATCCTGACTTAGATAACATTGGGTCCAGCCAGCTCTTTTGTCAAAACCGGGGCAAGTCTCCACTTTTATATACATATATATGTGCTTTTATACATCTGTCAGTGGACTTGTATTATTCAAATTACATAAAGGATTATTATAATTCGATGCCAAGATACACAACTCAATTAAAAATTTGCAAAATGTCTCAATAGACACTTTAGCACAGATATACAGATGACAAACAAGCACAGGAAAGATGCTCAAAACCACTAACCATCAGGGAAATGCAAACCAAAACCTCTTGAGACACCAGCACGTGTCTACCGGAATGGTGAAAACTCCAAACCTGACAGTACTAAGTGCTGACACACAGAAACCTCTCTGTGAATACTTACAGCAGCCTTCTTCCTAATCAAAACACAGAGATAGTCAACATGTCCCTCAACAGGTGAATGGCTGAACAAAGACAGGTACATCCATATGATGGAATGTTACCCAACGAAGAGAAGGAAAAAGCCGCTGACAGATGCAACAATATGGACAAATCTCAAAAACCCTTGGCTAAGGGAGAGAAGCCCCATTTCCTAGTTTTGAGGCTTAGCTGTGATTCACTTAACTCTCTTCATTAGGGTTGACTTTTATTACGTCAGTCCTCTGTGCTTTAGCGCCATCTGAAGTTTTAGCTCTGACAATTGAATTCAATAATTGATTATTAACCAGAAATTAAGTATTAATCTATCAGTTGATAACATTAATAATTAAATCAAGACCATCACCATGACTTAATTGTATTTTCCATATTTACTGATTGAAATCCTAAAAGAAATGATGTCCTATCATAAATAGAATGATTTGATAGTGAAGCCTTAAGACAAGGGTCCAGACAGCCTATTGGCACTAAAGCTGCCACAAGCCATTTTTTAAGAATAAGGACATCAGAATTTTCTGATGTACTTTTTTTTTTTTTCTGATGTACTTTTTATAGGATATAGCCAGTGATTTGCATGTTAATTTGGGTAGGTTTTGAAAAAATCATTTTAGACTATAGACATATATATTACATTAATTTAGACAGATGTCCCAAGGCGAGTCCATTGATCCAATTTAGAAAATGGGTTAAATCCGAGGACGAAAGCTGCTAATTAAATAACTAACACGGGAGGCAGGGAGATGAGCGTGTGTTTGGTGCCAGACATAACTGGGTTTGAATCCTGGCTCGGCGTGCAGCTGCCAGCTCACCCAGCTTCCCCGGGCTCTGTGGTTCTATAAGGATGATAATATGTACCTCAAATAGTTACCAAGAGGATAAAAATGACAAGAACACACACACACACACTTATATTTACATTTACATCTATATATACAAAGAGCCTGCCTCAAAGCGGGTACGTCAGAATGCTGCTGTCGTCCTTACAAGAGCAGAACGCTGCCAAGTCAAGGCTGTGGGTATGGGACAGGTGGCTTTTTAAAGTGCTCCCCCTGGATTCCAGTCCACTTCCTGTATCCTGAACCAACTCAGACAGCAGCTAAGCCTTTGGCCTCAGTGCTTCCAGTGGAGACAGAATTTGGGGTGTTGGCCTGAATGCTATGTGGACAGCCCTGTATCCGTGGTGGGATCTGGTGCCCCGCAGAAAGGCGGCGGGCAGGACTGTGCCCGCCCCCCACCCCCCGAGGGTGGTTCACCTCTCCTGTGGCTTGAGCACACTGCAGAGGCCACGCTTGTATCTGCACATACGAATGTGCTGGCGTGGCCACCTGTGCACCGCGACTCGTGTGTTTTGTTGGGAGCTGCTGACCATATGTAAACTCAGCACGTTCTACGTCACCGACCATATAAAGCTGAACAGCACAGGATATTTCGGGTTTCTGTCTCTGTCTACACACAACGATCTATTAAAAGCCCGCAGGCCCTTTCTTCAGAGACCATATGACTCAGATATGTGTCCGCTGATGTATATTTGGGTTGCTGGTAAACAAGGACAGGTGACAAGTGGGAGAATCTGTGGAAAACCTTGGCGTGTGTCTGCCCTGATGAATCAAGGCTTTTTTTTGCAAAAGCCTTTTCTGTGAACAAGCACTATACTCGTCAATCTGCTGCTGCCCTTTTTAAAGACACTAATGTGGTCTCCTTTGCTCTGAACGAGGCCTCGCGCGATCGGACTCCTGCCTGCCTCTCGGCCACTGTGCCCTCCCTTTCCCCACTGCACTTGTGGCGTGGACAGCTGTACGTCCACCAACATCCATCCTTCACTCTTGGAAGTTAGCTTTAGCACACCCCCTGGCTTCCAGCCACAGAATACATCTCTCAGCCTCCCCTGAATCTTGGTGTGACTGTGTGACCAAGTTCTTGTGAAGGAGAAGTGAGAAGTGATGCATACTTGTGTTTCTCGCCCTACATAAACAGATGCATGCATATCCTCAGGCCCCATCCCTGTTCCTGAAGGATGAAGAGAGAGACCATGGGGCAGCTTGGGACTCAGAGATTAGCCCATCCACTGAAGATGGCAGAGCTGCGTTACTAGCCCTGGACCACTTATGGAGTTGCATAAAGGGAAACAAACTTCTAGGCTGTTCAAACCACTAAGTTTGGAGGTCTCTATGTGAACATAGTTTATCCTGGACTCAACATACTCCTAAGAGTTGGCTGGCAAGCATTTGCTACCTTGTGTGGAGAGAAATGTCTGGGTGGGGGACGGCTACGCGTCATGATGTACAAGTTGAGGGCAGAGCAGGGGCTGAATGCTACTCATCTCTTCTGTTGGCAACTCTGTGCTCTGCACAAACCACAGATCCCTAGTAGGTGCCCCCGCTCTTCTTCCTGTGTCTGGAATGCTCTCCCAAGGCCCATACTACGCTTTGCATTGCTCACGTCCATCCTTTTGGCTTCAGATTCACTCTTGCTCCTCAGGGAAGTCTGGATATACCCCCTGCGTCCATCGGTGCTCTCCTAAGACTGTCTCTTCTCTATTGTATGGACATCACTATTTGTCTCAGGAGACTACGGGCTTCCTGAAGGCAGATGCCAGGCCTGTGTCATGTACTTATGCACTCCCAGGCCCACCTCCTATCACCGAGCAGAACGTAGTGACTATGTGTTGAATGAAGCAATGAACGTCTCCCCATTTTTAGTACTACCACATAACCATAATATCCTAATATCAGAATATTCGGCCAGTGTGCAGAGAAACTAAGCAGCATTTGAGGAGGGATATATATTTACGGTATTTTTCTTCTCCGTTGCCTCATCAGTGCTTCAATTTTTTATTTTTATTTTTAAGTGCTTCAATTTTTTATTTTTATTTTTAAATGATACAGAAAGGGGCTGGGGTCCTATCAGGCATTTGATTTTTCAACATTGTATTTTCCCCGCTGCTAGAGAAATTTCATTTTTCTCTGTGATTTTTTTTTTCCGTTTGTACCCTGGAAAAGTAAGGTGATAAATACAGGCAATCATTGCAAAGTATGACTATTGCCGGGCGCTAATGTTTTCAAATTGATGATGATTTTTAGGGACACCACAAACTGGCCACACTGTCAGAAGCATTTGGCAGAAGCAACTGGTAGCAGGAAATCAGACTGGAAATTTAGAAAGCGTTGAACCGTATTTGGGAATGCACCTCAAAGTCACCTCCAAATATGTCATGGTCATGTAGCTGGGGTTCGGAGTGATTTTAACTATCCCTTATTATGTATTTTGTGGTACATGAAAAACTTCAAAAAGCACAGCTGGGCAAGAGAGAAAGCCCATCTGTTGCACTGAGGTAAAAATTTCATCACAGATTTTACCTGCCACTGCCAAGTGAGGAAAGACATTTTGCACTGAGACTTTTTTTCATATACACTTGACTTTACTGAAATAATTTTAAAATTACTTGTTAATTACAATTATAACTTTAGTGCTCATTAAGGTAATTTTCATAGTAATGGCTTATGTCAGAGGAAACTGATAGACTGGAAAGAGATACTTAGTTTTAACACATGAGACCTTTTAACATACCATAGGATCATGGAGAGAGTAAGATTCACATTGTGAATGTCCCCACTTGGAATGCAACATTAAGTCCTTTTACCCTGTGTGAAGACATAAAGCTCAAGAAGGAAAAATAGCTTTGCTGGTTACATGCATTCTAGTAATTTATCAAAGGTGCTTCCAGCTCCTCTAGTGCCCCGGAGGGCGGACCAGTAATCTTGTAAGTTTCTAGGAGGTCTGTGACAAAGTTCCGCACCAAAGCAATTCAAAAGAAGTAAGCTTTACTATGGTCAGGGAACCTGACAACGGCAAAAGGATGAGAGAATAGATAGAGGGGCCAGCTGTTCCTGGGCGGCATTCTTCAAGGGTCAGTGCTAGGAATATTGAACAATTTGAAAAACAACATACACAATGAAATCCAGTCTGTGAACGCAAGTAAGCCGTGAGGAATATTAAGCAGAGAGATCCAGCATCACTGTGCCCAGGCAAAAGAGTAACCAGTAAGTTTTATTTTGGACCAGAAAAAAAAAAAAATGCAAGTGCTTTTGAAAAGGAATAGGAGCTGAAATGAATAAAAGGATCAGAAGAGCAATTCTGAAATCTCAGGCTTGTTGCTGGAGCTGAGATAAGCAGAGCATCTCTTTTTAAATTTAAATTCTATTTAATTAACATACAGCGTATTGTTAGTTTCAGAGGTAGAATTTAGTGATTCACGCAGCCCCCTCGGTTACTTCAAGTGCCCTCCTTAAAGCCCGTCACCCATTACCCCATCCCCCGCACACCTTGTGCAGAACATCTTAACCTCAAAATAATGGTGATTGAGTTAGCCCCTGAAGATACACAGATGAAAGTAAGGAGTTCAGGCTTCAGGAGAAGCCCTGAGTGCATTTGCCTGCAAACCCAGTATGGTGCAGGAGCAATGGTCCACCACAGGTGCAGATGGGCATCTAAAAAGTCAGCCACAGGTAGGTCCTGATCCCCACAGATCGCTCATACCATACAGGGAAGCCACATGCTCCCATGGGACCCACAGGAAAAGTCTGCAGAAGTGAAGAGGGCCCATTGAGTGGAAGAATTACAGATGAAGGCAGTTGACTGTGACTACAGATTTCAAGATCAGGCGCGGGCACAATGGCCCAAGGACCAGGGAAAACTAGACACACCTCCAGAAATGCTAGCACCAGAAGTCCAGCAACCAGGCCAGACCAGCTCCTTCTCCATCCCCCTCCCTGGGCACTTACACCAAGGGATGATGGGTAAGAGCATGGGATCTGGAGCTTGTGTTCAAATACTGGCTTTCTCAAACATGGTAACTTTGGGCAAGTGACTTAATCTCTCTATGCATTAGTTTCCTCATCTGTAACACTAGAATATTAACGATAATATTTATTGTTGGGTTTGTTGAGAGCATTAAATGAATTGGCACATAGAAGGCACTTTGAATAATACCCAATTCCTGGTAAGCACTGATCATTTGTTGAAATGTTAGCTATTATTATTGTTAGTCCCATCCTTCTCAAAGGATATCCATCCTCCCGGCCTCTCCTGGGTCTGTAATAGTGGCATGGGTGGGAAAATGTCACCTCTGGTGGGTACTGGGTGACGATGATCTTAGAAAGCCTGCCTGAGCCTTCGCTTATGTCCAGCCTGGGCTTTGCTTTGAAAAGACAGAGATCGCCGTCCACACCCATCCCCTGAGTCACTGGGCACAACAGCCAGAAAGCTGGGCTGACTCCTGAGGCCTCCACCTCAAGGAAGAGAGAGGGCTGTTCCCCTGGGCCACAGGCTACCACATACCTTGCTGCTCACCCTATATATTCCTCAAGGGCTAGACTGTGCCTTCCTTATCGTGTCTTTCACATCACATTACATATGATCACCAACACTTTACCTAATTGACACAGGAAACAAAGACCTGCCCCTCCTGCTTATCATATCCAAAAAGATATAATAGTAAAAAAATTGATTTAAAAGTAAATTGTTGCCAGAGGTGTAAGATATATATTGAAGAGTCTAGGTTAATATAAAATAAGTATTGATACAAACGAGCTACTTTAGTACCTCAGATCCAAGTAGATTTTAAAGTAAGATTGAAGGAATGACTTTATGAAAATATTTGCTCAGGATCACTGGGCTGGTCCTGGAACGGGCTTCAGGATGTGATCCATTCCATTTCTCTGAGGATACTGCAACAGGCTAGTATAACAAATAAATCGTGTTCTGCATGTACCACTTCAGGAGGGCCCAGAAGATCTTCCTAAAGAGAACAGTTTTATTTGTGCTGCCTAAAATATATCACTTTGGCATATAATTTGAAATTCTGTAAACTAAGTATCTGGCTTAAAAATTATTTCTCTAAAATTTGTAAACACAAATTTATAAATCTAGGAAGAGTAATCACTCTTGTAAAACTCAAGTAGCTATGCGCTTGAACTGTGTTCTCCCAAATGTCTAGATGAGACAATTAGAATAGAGGGACTAAGCTTTTAGGATTGTGGTGCAGGTGGTGATTTGGGGCAGTTTTTGGAAGAGTGTGGAGTGGGCAGATTTGTATGGAATGAAGGAACCATGAGCTGGCTTACATCACCAGTTGAGGAGCAAGCATGGGGTGGGGGGGGCGGGTTGTAGGAAGAGAAAATGCTAGGAAAGAGAGAGGCATGGAGACCAAAGATTGGCCCCCTTCCTATTGTGAAGATGAGGGTTTTTTGTGTGTATCATAGAATCAAAGAAGGTACCTTGAGAGTCTATATGAAGAAAAAGAAGGAACAGGCAGAATTCTAGGAACCTATGCCTTACTCTATCTTCAGATTGTATTTTACAAACATATATTTATGAATATGTGAATTTCATGGGATAGTTAACGTTTTATTTGAGGGCAGGGGAGGAAAAGATTTCCACTGCTGAAAAAAAAAATGTTTTTTAATCACTGGCCTAGATACTATGCTTAGGGCCAGCCCTGAAGTTCTAAATAGCTAACCTGGCAAAAAATCATGCGAGATGGGCTCTGAAATGAACACAGTCTTTGCCAGAGAGGAAGAAGGATCATTCTGTTATAAAATTAATTCAGTTTCTTTCACTGGAGTTGAAAGTTCTTACATAGATGACACTAAGAAGCATCATTTCATATAATTCTAGCTAAAAAGAGAAGACTAAAAAGACTAAAATTAATATTTAGGTATATATTAAAAACTTTTAAAGGATTATCAGGGCTTTTTGTCAGAGTTGGTGGAAACATTACTTTGCAAAATTTTATGGTCATATTTTTTAGTTTGCATTTAAAAAATTTTAAACATTCGAAATAAGGTTTTAAAAGAGAAATTAAGTAAACACAATCACATTTGACTTACTCCACAAATTGTATCAGAAAAGGAAAACATTTCCCAAAGGTGTAGCAAGTGATGAGACAGACTTTTAAGGCACACTTGATACCAGGAGGGTGCAATGAAAGGAAGGGCAGAAGGGGCTTTGAGAATGAGGTTAAGTCAACTGGAGTTTAAGAAAAGCAACCATTGGGCCAAAAGAATCTTTCATTAAGGTTATTTCCCAAGAAATTAGTCATTTATTTTCATCCTTAAGAGCTTAGTTCCAATTTAGTAGGAGCAGGGAAAGCTATTTCTTTGACACTGAAGAAGAAAAATTGTGGCTCTTCTCTCCAGCCTTGTGCTTTATTTTTTCCATATTAAGCTGCGATTGAAGCTGAAAAGAAATCAAAATAAAATTTGGGAAAGTGGTTTCACTAAAAGTTTTTTTTTCCTTTTTGCTTCTTTGGCTTCATTTCTTCTGGATAATTTTTGCCCCCATGGGGGATGAATTCTATATCCAGTAAAGTATTTTAGATATTAACATGTCTTTGGTTTTGAATTCCTTCTAATAATGTGACAGTTTGGGAGATAAATATAAATGCAAACAGTATACCATTAATAATTCAGGCTGATTCTCGTATTGAGGAATATTGTGGAAATTATTATCCATTTTAATATATCCATTTTGAGATAATGCTTGGCCTTACTTTTATTTTAAACAGTTTTAAATTTTTTCCTAGCTTGGCAAGATTTAATTTTACAGTTTGACGTCAGATTTTATAAATTCCTAGCATTTCCTAGAGCAAAGTTGTAAACCAAAACAAAATCTTTCCAATGAAGATTTCTTTAGGTAATTAAGTTAAATGTCTTCTTATAGTGTATATCCTTTATTGTCTTAAAATATTTCTATGTGAAATTACCAATTACAGACCTATCTATTAAGTAGGGATATTACTCATATGACCTTGTCTTCAAGATTAAAAAGAAAATTGAGGTTGTTAGCAGAAAATACCCTGACTTCCTGTCCTACTCCTACAAACTCATCTGTAGCTACATTCAGTCTATACATCTCTCTGGTCTTTGAGTATTTCTTTCTTACCCACTGTACTCATGATCTCATTTTATCTCCAAAAACCAGAAATTCTGACATTGGCTATTCCCTCTAACTTCTGCATATTCAATTTTAATGTCTTCTTGCCTACTTACTCATTTCATAATGCCCCATTAATTGATCACATCCACTATGGAATCCGCCCTATTAGAGGATTATCATTCTCTGGAGATCCTCATTTCTCCCACTGTCCCTAACTCTTCAGATGATTGCCATTGGCTTTTACCTTCAAAAATTCAGAGATTGCTCCATCAATAATCTCTAGGATTTCCAAGTATCCAAATCCAAGGCATTCTTTTCAGTCTTCAAATTACTTGCTCTCCCCAAGTCTCATTATAATATTGACCCCACCATCTTCATAAAGTACCACCCTTCCTTAGTTCCTTTGATTCCACAGTCTCCTTGTCCTCCTTCTATCTCTTTGTTAGCTCTTCATCTCCTTTGCATGTCTCACTTCTTTCTTGCTAATCCGCTTGTTATGGTTTTTAAAATAATATAAATAATGTATGTTCACTGAAAACAAACTAGAAGCTAAAGATGAACCAAAGAGAAAAATATTAACTGGAACCTGTTGAGGAAGACCCCTGTGAATCGTTTTGAGGAACTATAATTGTAAGGCTAGGGCACTGAGGAGCCATCGACTTTTTGTGAGCAGGGGAGTCAGTTGGTCCCATTTTTCTTTTAGAAGTTATTCTCGTTTGAGAATGGAAGGAACAAGGATAGAAGGTAAATTGGGCAGTAGTTCAGAAAGAGATAATGGTGGCTTCAACCAAGGTCATTGTAAGCACTGGGGACAGAGAGAAATGGGTGGCTTTAAGAGATGTTTGGGAGGTAAAAACAATAACACTAGGTGACTTTTTGAATGTGAAGAATGAGGAAGAGGGTAGAGAGAGGTTGCCTCAATGTCTAATTAGGCAACTAGATTCCAGAATGATAGAAGGAATTTACTTATGGAAGAAAATAAGAGTTCATTGAGGACATATTGGCTTTGAACATCTTGGAAGATACAAAGATGTAGTATATATCTATATATGATAATACACACATATATACACATATATGTATATGCTTGATAGTTATATGAAGCTTTAACGACACAGAATTGAGAGCCATGGTCCATGAAATAATGAGAGAGGGTGAGATTTTTCTTGGTGGGTATATAGAGAAAAGAAAAAAATGAGAGAGTTGATATGATATCCTGAATCACAGCACAATAGGCAGATAAAGATTCCACACACGCACACGAAAAAGCACTTAGAGTATTAAAGAGAAAACAATCAAAACAAATCAGGAAAGTGCTATTTTAAGGAAGTCAAGAAGAAAGATTATTTCGAGCACAAGGACATGACCAACTGAAAAGTGAAGAAAGACAAGAACAAAAAGTGTCTACTGGATTCAGAGCAAAGCAATTCCTAATAATCTCAGAAAAGAGGTAAAGAAATGAAGACAGCAAGAGAGGCCACTCTGAAAAGTCTGATGGAGAAGAAAAAGGAGGAAGAATGATGGCTGAAGGGGAAGTAAAGGCAGTTGGAGTTTTTTTTTTTCTTTTGCTTGTTTGTTTTGAGTTCAGAGACAGCAGGGACAGGAGTGTGCTTATATGCTAATTGGCAAGAGCAGGAAGAGAGGGGAGACAGTAAAGATATCAGAGTGGGAATGATGGTGGAGTAAGCTTCCAGAGGACTGGAGAGATGAGGGAACACAGAGCTTGAGGGCATGGAGATGAGTTTAGCCTGGAGGAGAGACACACCTTGTATATGACAGATGGCAAGGCAGGAAAGATGGGTACACTTGCAGTGGGAATTTGTGTGTGAGATGGCAGGGAGTTGGGCAATTTCCCTTTTTGTGATTTCTATTTTCCCCATCAAGTAGGAGGCAAAGGCACAGGCTGAGAGCAAGGAACTGAAGTGGTGAGTTAGGTAATTTGAGGAGAGTAAAAAAAGTTTTAAATAGCTGCTGCAGAGAAAGAAAGCTGATGAGAAAGATACCTACATGGATTGCCAGAATGGAGAGCTGTTGAGATAAGAGACCATGAACATGTGTGTATTACCCAGAACCCTGATTGAGATCTGGGATTTCAATTTGTAATATTGGTATGATAGGAGAATAGTAAAGAGAGCTAAGCCTAGTGACAGAAAAGCAGCTCACATGGTGGATCATAGAAGGTAGGCAACAGTAGGGAGACTGTGAAGATACAGTGTCGCCTGTGTTCTCAATTCCAGTCACTGTCTTCCAGAACCTGGAGCTTCTGCTAGAGGGTAATTAGAGGCAGAGATGAAACAGCTGCTAGATTAGGAAGGCCCAGGTATGACCACAAGAATAGGTGACTAGTTGATGTGGTTGTTGGGATAAAGATCAATAGAACTGAGGAGGTCAAGTTCTGAGGTTACAGGTGACATCATTTGGGTCACACATTTTTTTTTTAATTTTGAGGTGAGATACCATCTTTATTCATAGTTTTATTCAAGTTACAAAAAACAAAACAAAACTATATTCAGTAGCTCAGATGTTAGCTAAGGCTGCCATTCCCATGATCATGTAGGAAATATTGGCTCAAACTTCCCTTTGCTTTCCATGCCTTAGACAACATCTAATTTAGAGGGAATTCTATCACCCAGCATCTGATGATTTCATGCAGGTTATGGATTGTTTCACTCTTGTAAGCACTTTGCTTCCTATATTATACAGAGCTGGCATAGACTTGGAATTTTACCCTTTTATCTTGTCCTCCTCACTAACTTCTACCTTGATGAAAATAACAAACAAAACAAGAACATTCTTATAAGGTCACTGTATGCAAAGCAAAAAAAAAATTAATTAAAAAAAAAGATTTGTAGTGATGGAAGGGAATATACATTGCAGCAATGCCAACAACTTCCAAGTCAAGTATTACATTTGGTAGCTCATAAAAAGTCCCAAGGCCATTTCTAAACTAGGCATTCATTCTCCCAGTGAATCACTTTACTGTCTCTTCTCTTCTCTGCTTTTTCTTCTTAAAAAGGAAAGATTCTCCCAAATTGCCAATCTGAGTGATTTAGATTTCTCTCAGCTCTACCTTTCAAGGTCAGCTCCAGGTCTTCTTGCATATCAAAAACTTGGCCTCATCCTTAAATCCAAGCAGGAGATGATTACAGCAGTGGTGGTAATGAGAAGAGGTCAGATTCTGGGTACATTTTGAAGGTAAAGCCAACAGGATCTGTTTATGGCTTGGATGAAGGCAGTGAGAGAAAGAGAGAAGTCAGGGGGCGCCTGGATGGCTCAGTTGGTTGGGCTGCTGCCTTTGGCTCGGGTCGTGGTCTCGGAGTCCTGGGATCGAGCCCCGCATCGGGCTCTCTGCTCTGCGGGGAGCCTGCTTCCTCCTCTCTCTCTGCCTGCCTCTCTGCCTACTTGTGATCTCTCTCTCTGTATCAAATAAATAAATAAAATCTTTAAAAAAAAAAAAAGAAAGAAAGAAAGAGAGAAGTCAGGGATACTCAGAGGTTTCTGGCCCAACCAACCGGAGAGGTGAGTTGACATGAACTGAGGTGGGGAAGTGATGGGGAAACAGGTTTTGGAAAGAAGGATGAGGAGTTGAGTTCTGTTCATATGAAACTTAGTGTGCTTTATATCCAAGTGCATATGTCAAGTGGGCATTCGAATTGTCTGAGCTGGAGACTCATATATGTGTGTATATATATATACGCTCTCCCTCTAGAAAATTTATTTCTAAATATTCTTTCACAAAACTGATCTAACAATAGAACACACACAACCATATAGACTTTCAGTCTCTTCTCATGGGAGATAACCCACGTTAAAAGCAGGCATTGTATCCAAAGTTGATATCCAGGGCATTTTTCTGGAATCTGGAGAAAACCTATAGATTGTCCCAAGTACAGTAGCAGATTAAACTCCTAAATCTAATTTTACTTCCTTCTGAAATCTAACATTACATTCAAGAGACTTAAAAAAAAAAAGACAAACAAAGATAAGGAGAATTGGAGAGGAGAAAATTACAAAATTTTAAGTTGAAATTCAGTGGAAGAGTAACAAATGCCTAGCAGACTTCAACAATCAGAATGCAAAGCCAATAGTGGGAGAAACTGAGGACAAACCCAGTGTGCAACATGGAAGCTTCAAAATATTAGGAACTGGTAGCCCTAAGTGCCTCTGGAATTGGTTAGTTGGGTTCAGGATGGAGGCTATAAGGAAAACTGAGTAAAAGAGCCCCTTTCCCAATTCTACACAACGAGTCACTGCCCTTCCCTAACTCAGCAGCTGCACAGAGAAGATAAAATAGGGTCTCTGGACTGGAGGACAACAGCCACTGTGAGGTATGGATAGTCTACTAAAGATGGAGATTAAGTGACCATACAAACACTGAAAGCTAAATGAACTATTTGCCCTACTCAGTCCCAAATTCCTATAAACCACTCCCTTACTCTGTGTTTGAAAAGCTCTTCCTTGAAGAATTTGACCAGCTGAACACAAAAGATTTCAAGATACTGACCTGGAGAGAACTCCAGCCAGCTTTTCCAGGATCTTTGATGGCTTATGGGAAACTATTGTGTGTGAATTAGAAAATGATGTTCCAAAAAAAAAAAGAAAATGATGTTCCCTCTGGGCAGATGTAGCTTTGCTGGTGTCAGACTTAAAAAGGAGATAACACTTCCCACTTTTGTGAAAAGAAAAAAATCACTCTTCTTCCAGGAAGATGTAGCCCCTGAAAAGCGTTCATGAATTGGTGAGCAAGTGAGACCTGCATTTCAGGCCCCTTTAATTTGTCATTTTCACGGAGAACACAACTCTGAGTGGCCCGAAGACCACGCAGATTACCCTGCAGTAAAACACAAAGTCAAGGGCACCTGGGTGGCTCAGTGGGTTAAGCCTCTGCCTTCGGCTCAGGTCATGATCTCAGGATCTTGGGATTGAGCCCCGCATTGGGCTCTCCGCTCAGCAGGGAGCCTGCTTCCCCCTCTCTCTCTGCTTCCCTCTCTGCCTACCTGTGATCTCTCTCTCTCTCTCTGTCAAATAAGTAAATAAAATCTTTAAAAAAAAATAACACAATCAATAAGCCCTATCTATGTGCTCAAACTTTCCATTCATCCAACAAGTAAATCACATCTGAAGGATGTCTTGAACATAGAAGACAGAAACTGAAACAAATAGAAATAAACAAATCAGTCCTCGGGAAGAAACAGAGTGTAGCAGAGAGAAGGAAAAAAGTGAACATCCTCAGAGAGATATAAAAGTATTTTGTCTATGAAACAGAACAGGGCTCTATAAAAAAAAGAACATTCAGGGAGCACGAATTGAATAGAAGAGCTAGAAGGTAAAGAAATCTCTCAGAGACGTCGATCCATCAAGAAGATATAAAAATTATATGGGTGCCTGGGTGGTGCAGTCGGTTAAGCCTCCAACTCTTGGTTTTGGCTCAGGTGGTGATCTCATGGGTCATAGGATCAAGCCCTGCATCAGACTCATGCTCAGCAAAGAGTCTCCTTGAGAATTCTCTCCCTCTGCCCCTCCTCCCACTCCCTCTCACTCTCTCTCTGTCTCTCTAAAATAAATAAATCTTAAAATATTACGCTCCCAATATGGGAGCACCCAAATATATGTCAATTAAAAACAAAGAAATGCACTGATAATAATACAATAAGAGTAGGGGACTTTTACACTCCACTAACAGCAATGGATAGATAATCTAAGCACAAAATCAACAAGGAAACAATGGCTTTGAATGACACACTGGACCAGATGGACTTAATAGATATATTCAGAACACTTCATCCTAAAGCAGCAGAATATACATTATTTTCAAGTACACATGGAACATTCTCCAGAATATATCACATATTGGGTCACAAGTCAGCCCTCAACAAGTACAAAATATTGAGAACATACCATGCATATTTTCAGACCACAATTCTAAGAAACTTGAAATCAACACAAGAAAAAATTTGGAAAGACCATAAATATAGGGAGCTTAAAGAACATTCTACTAAAGAATGAATGAGCTAACGAGGAAATTAGAGAAGAAATAAAACAGGACATGGAAGCAAAATGAAAACATGACAGCCCAAAACCTGTGGGATATATAGCAAAGGGAGTCCTAAGAGGGAAGTATATTACAGTACACACCTACATCAAGAAACAAGAAAAGTCTCAAATACACATCCTAACCTTACACCTTAAGCCTAATGCCTAAAGATCCCCAGAAGAGAAGGGAAATAATAAAGACTAGAGCAGAAATAAACAATATAGAAATTAAAAAAAAACAAAACAGTAGAACAGATTAAGGAACTAAGAGCTGGTTCTTTGAAAGAATTAATAAAATTGGTAAACCCTTAGCCAGATTTATCAAAAAGAAAAGACAAAGGACCCAAATAAATGAATGAAAGAGGAGAGATCACAACACCACAGAAATACAATTTTAAGAGACTATTATGAAAAATTACATGCCAATAAACTGGGCAAACTGGAAGAAATGATAAATTCCTAGAAACATACAAACTACCAAAACTAAAAGAGAAAGAAATAGAAAATTTGAACAGATTCATAGCCAGCAAAGAAATTGAATCAATAATCAAAAATCTCCCAACCAACAAAAGTCCAGGACCAAATGGCTTCATAGGCAAATTCTACCAGACATTTCAAGGAGAGTTAATACCTGTTCTTTTCAAGTTGTTCCCAAAAAAATAGCAATGGAAGGAAAACTTCCAAACTCATTCTATGAAGCCAGCATTACCTTGATTCCAAATCCAGATAAAGACCCCATTAAAAAGGAGAATTACAGGCCAATATACCTGATGAACATGGATGTAGAAATTCTCAGCAAGATACTAGCAAATCAGGGCCCCTGGGTGGCACAGTTGGTTGGGCGACTGCCTTCAGCTCAGGTCATGATCCCGGAGTCCCGGGATCGAGTCCCACATCGGGCTCCCAGCTCCATGGGGAGTCCGCTTCTCACTCTGACCTTCTCCCTTCTCATGCTCTCTCTCACTCTCTCTCTTCCCTAATAAATAAATAAATAAATAAAATCTTAAAAAAAAAAAAAAGATACTAGCAAATCAAATCCAACAGTGCATTAAAAGAATTATTCACCACAATCAAGTGGGACTTATTCCTTCCTGGGCCACAGGGGTGGTTCGATATTTGCAAATCAATCAACATGATACACCACATTAATAAAAGAAAGGATAAGAACCATATGATCCTCCCAATAGATACAAAAAAAGCATTTAACAAAATATAACATCCAATCTTGATAAAAACCCTCAACAAAGTAGGAATGGATAGAACATACCTCAACTTCATAAAAGCCATATAGGAAAGACCTACAACTAATATTATCTTCAATGGGGAAAAACTGAGAGCTTTTCCTCTACAGTGAGGAAAAAGATGGATAACCAATCTCACCATTACTATTTAACATAGTGCTGGCAGTCTTAACCTCAGCAATCAGACAACAAAAAGAAATAAAAGTCATCTGACTTGGCAAGGAAGAAGTCAAACTTTCACTTTGCAGATGACATGATACTCTATGTAGAAATCCCGAAGGACTCCATCAAAAAATTGCTAGAACTAATACATGCATTCAGCAAAGTCGCAGGATATAAAAATCAACATACAGAAATCTGTTGCATTTCTATACACCAGTAATGAAGCTGCAGAAAAAGAAATCAAGCAGTTGATTCCATTGACAATTATACCAAAAACCATAAGATAACTATGAATGAACCTAACCAAAGAGGTAAAAGACCTGTACTCTGAAAACTACAGAATACTTACAGAAGAGTTTGAAGAAGACACAAAGAAATGGAAAAACATTCCATGCCCATGGATTGGAAGAACAAACATTGTTAAAATGGCTATACTACCCAAAACAATCTATACACATTCAATGCAATCCCTTTCAGAATACCATCAGCATTTTTCGCAGAGCTAGAACAAACCATCCTAAAATTTGCAGGGAACAACAAAAGACCCTGAATAACCAAAGTAATCCTGAAAAACCAAAGCAAATCTGGATGCATCAAAATTCTGGACTTTAAGCTGTATTACAGAGCTGTAGTCATCAAGACAGTATGGTACTGGCACAAAAACAGACACTTAGATCAATGGAACAGAATAGAAAACCCAGAAATGGACCCACAACTCTATATAGACAACTAATCTTCCACAAAGCAGGAAAGAATATCCAATGGAAAAAAGACAATCTCTTCAACAAATGGTATTGGGAAACTAGACAGCAACATACAGAAAAATGAAACTGGACCACTTTCTTACACCATACACAGAAATAGATTCAAAATGGAAAGAAGACCTAAATGTGAGACAGGAAACCATCAAAATCCTAAAGGAAAACATAGGCAGCAACCTCTCTGTCACTGGCTGTAGCAACTTCTTACTAGACATGTCGCCAGAGACAAGAGAAATGAAAGAAAAAATGAACTATTGGGACTTCATCAAGATAAAAAGCTTCTGCACAGTGAAGGAAACAGTCAACAAAACTAAAAGGCAGCCCAGAATGGGAGAAGATATTTGCAAATGATATATTGAATAAAGGGTTAGTGTCCAAAATCTATAAAGAACTTATCAAACTCAGTACCCAAAAAACAAATAATCCAGTTAAGAAATGGGCAGAAGACATAAATAGATATTTTTCCAAAGAAGACATCCAGATGGCTAACAGACACGTGAAAAGATGCTCAACATCAGTCATCATCAGGGAAATACAAATCAAAACCACGATGAGATACCACCTCACACTTAGCAGAATGGATAAAATTAACAACACAGGAAACAACAAGGATGTTGAAGAAAGGGGAACCCTCTCACATTGTTGGTGGGAATGCAAACTGGTGCAGCCACTCTAGAAAATAGTATGGATGTTCCTTAAAAAGTTAAAAATAGAACTACCCTACGACCCAGCAATTGCACTACTAGGTATTTTCCCAAAGGATACAAAAGTCAGATTCAAAGGGGTGCATGCAACCCCAATGTTTATAGCAGCATTTTCAATAATAGCCAAACTATGGAAGAGCCCAAATGGCCATTGACTGATGAATGGATAAAGAAGATATGGTGTGTGTGTGTGTGTGTGTGTGTGTGTGTGTATAATGGAATATTAGCCATCAAAAAGAATGAAATCTTGCCATTTGTAATGATGTGGATAGAGCTAGAGTATATTATGCTAAGTGAAATAAGTCAGAGAAAGACAAATACCATATGATTTCACTCATATGTGGAATTTAAGAAACAGAACAGATGAATATATGGGAAGGGAGAAAAAAGAGAGGGAAACAAACCATAAGAGACTCAACTATAGAAAACAAACTGAGGGTTGATGGAGGGAGGTGGGTGGGGAATGGGCTTTATGGGTGATGAGTATTAAGGAGGGCACTTGTTATGAGGAACACTGGGTGTTATATGTAAGTGATGAATCACTGAATTCTATTCCTGAAACCAATATTGCAATGTATGTTAACTAACTAGAATTTAAATAAAAATTAAAAAGACAAAAAAAGAAATATTTCAGAAGGTAAGAAAAAAAAAAGAGATGAAAACAGGAAAGGAAAGAAAAATTTAGAGAACCAGTGTAAAAGATCTAACTTCAGAATATTAGTTCCACAAAGAGTTAACTGAGAAAATGGAGAGGAGGAAATGAAATTAAATAATTCGAGAGAATTTCCCAGAATTGAAGTGTATTAATTACCAGATTGAAATGGCACATCATATGTCCCGTATACAATGGATAAAAGCAGACTATCACAAAATATAGCACTGTAAAATTTTAGGACATTAAGTATAATAATATTAACAGATTCTATAATCTTCAAAAGAGAAAGAAGAGAAAAAGAAGATGAAGTGAGTGAGAGAAACCAAACATCAAGAAAACTTTGGCCTTCTCAACAGTAACACTGGAAGCATGAAGAAAATGGAGCAGTGCCTTTAAAACTCTTCTAATTCTTCAAAAATTACTTCTAACCTAGAATTCTATATTTAGGCAAACTCTTAATCAAGTAAGAGAGAACACACTTGAGTCTTAAGTTTACCTTTTTTGCACGTTTTTCAAGAAGCTACCAGATGTGACTATGCCAATATCATTAAATCTTCAAAGAGAATGTTGAGTTATTCTAACTCATACTTGATTTTATCTTGACCACACAGTGATGAAGTTCCCAACTGCTTTATTTCCTAGATCATTTTACCACACAAAAGTTCTTCAATCTACTATAAAAACCAGAGGAAAGCCATAGTGAAACCCAAGGCAGAAAATAGTGTCTATTCCCTCTACTATGTCTCCATAGGACCTGCAGTAACCTGTCCATAACAACCTGCCAGGGGCCCCAACTGGATAAAGTGTCTCCTTTATCCAGAAGGGACTCTGAGAATCTGTCAAGAGGCAGAATTTGATAGGGACTCAGAGAGACTCCCCTGCTGACCTTCTCCTGGGGGCCTCTTGCCATTCCTTACAAAGGTGCCCACCCATAGGACTCTCAGCCTCCACTGGTAGCAACAACCTGACTTCTTCATGAAAGGATGTCATGCCAGTGCTGGACACGTTTTGTCACGTGTCACTTGCTATAAGCACCAAGACAAGTGGACAGTGCTTGAAGTATGTTTTCTACTGGAGTAATAATGGCTAACAAATAGAGACCAGTTACTGTGAGCCAACCCTTGTTCTGAGATTCTTACAGATATAACTTTGCCTCCTTTATGGATAATATTATAGATAATAATAAATATGGGATTATCATAGGTGGCTTCCCCATGTACATTCCACTTGGCCCTCATCATATACTCCATCTTTTACCAACTTACTGCCTTCCTCTGAGAACAGGCACAACCTGAGTACAAATATTTTTCTTATCAGGTCTTGGAAAATTCAGGCAGGGGAAGAGATGAACAATCATTTAAAATAGTAAATTATCAAAGTGTTTCATTTCTGTATGGTCTTCTCCGTATTCCTTTGCTTATATTGAATTTTCTAACTTCAACATTTTCCAACCTAACAGGAACAAGCAGAAAACCTGACAATAAAAGCATCTGAGTTCTGATCAGACTCATAAATGAATTTATAGGATAATCTTTTCCAAGAAGAATGTAGAATAGTTTTATTCAATTATTCTAATAGCAAAGTAGGTGTGAGTGAGCTCTGGTTTTCCATAATATAAATTAATAAATAATACAGTTTAACCTCACCTTTTTGTGAATATTTAGAATTCTAACCACTTCCCTATTTATCCAACTTCTTTCCTTTTGCAAACATGTTCCATATCTAATGCTTTTATTCCATCTTTATTAATAGCTTCTTCATGCCTTTATTTACCCATGGGGGCTGATGTCCTTCTGGACTAGAGACTGATGCAGGAGAAAACTGTAATTTGAGGAACTGATCAATCTATTACCATGAACACAGAGTTGTGTTAGTGGCACTTTCTTCCCTTATGTTTTTTTCACTTAACGGAATATCACAAGCCCCTGTTAACATATTAATTCTCAATATAACTAGACCAAAATTGCTTACTTGAGTCGATCCGATTGAAACTCTAGCTGACAAAGTGAGCTGACAAAAAAAAAAAAATTCATTTTATTCTCTGTACCTTACAACAACCTCCAATTCCAGATAATACCAACGATGGTAATTCCAACAATCATCGTGCATGAGCATGTAGAACAATTACTTCATTTATTATTTCATCTAATCCTCACATCCATCCTGTTAAAAAAGGTACTATTGCCAATCCTAATTTTACTGATAAGAAAACAGGATCAGGGAGAGACAGGTCATACGCGGTTAGGAGAAGCCAGGATTCAGACCCAGACTATGAACTCAAAGCATGAACTCGCAGTCATTACACTCCATAATCTATGAGAACATACTATTTTTTTTTCACTTCCAGAGTATTATCTTTGTCACTCTGATCTACCCAACAGCGAAATGCAATCCTAAACAACCCTATCCTCATAAATCTTTTTATCCATTCCTAATCTATCATTTCTTTAACATTCTTAGCCACGAAACTCCCATATGCACAGATATTCTTTATAACTGACAGGAGAAAAAAAAAACTGAAGAGCAACTTGAAGCCATTCCAAAGGAAGGACACCATGAGGATACCAGGGCATGTGAGGACTTACTGATTCCTTTTCCTCCAAAGAAGAGCGCAGGGTCCTACGATCTCCTGATGCTGCCAGTCACCAAGGCATTGTCCATTTCTAGAATTTCTAGCATTCTTTACAAGGTCGTTAGGGCTGTCTTTATTATATATGCCCTTACTACTTCCCAGTACTCTAGATCCAGCATTCCAATCTGCGCACGCGCGACTGCGTACGAGCGTGTGCGTGCATGCGTGTGCGTGTGCACGTGCGTGCCTGCGTCCGAGCACAAGAGCTCTCTACTGGAAGGCTCTTGGAAAAACAACTTGGAAGAAAAACCAGAGGGCAAACCTACTCAAGTGTAAACGTACATCTGCCCAGAGGCACCACCAGATCAAACAAGTAGACCCCACTTTCAAGCTTTGCGGACGTGAACCTCAGATCACGTATATAGGGCACACGCTTCCGTCACCGGGAGGCAGACAGACACCACTAAAAGGGAAGCCCCTTGATTCACTTCACTGACCAAACAGAATCAAAGGTTTTGCCCCAATCAGCAAATGTAAAATATGTTTTGAGGCCCACGGCTCTGGTGAGCTGTCATATGAAATGAATTACCAGGGCTCAAAGGCGGGCTGTGAGAGAAACCACTGTGGAGCCTCAGCCAACCTGGAGAGCCGGGAAGCCACTGTGCAGGGCAGACACGGCGCAAATTGTTGCTGGGCTGCACGTTAGTGCTACGACCACACTGCAGTGCCTCGTGAATTGGAAAACAGCAAAAAGTGTTCACAGTTCAAATGAGCTCTGGGAACTCAAGATTTTTCTGGAAAACCTGCTAAGCTTGGTGTGCATGCAGGTATTTCTGAGCTCATCCGGCTCTAATTAAAACTCATATTTCCACTCCGTGTTCACCCAAACAATGTTGAGTCAAACCACAAGAAAATCTGTTATCACTCAAATGGGTACATATTTTTCATACAACTGAAATATTATATAAAATCATGAACTGTTGGATATAAAAGTAAAAATTGAATGCAGACACCGATTCCCATGCTACCTTTGTCTCACCTTCCAGGGGATGTGAATCATAGGTCACAGCTGCGTCGTCAGGGCATGCGTCTTGAGATCAAAGCCTTCGACACTGGAGGAAGTATTCGTGTTAGCCTGATCCACAAACCACTCTTTGTGCCCTTCCCCTTGTCCTCGTTTACGCCAACGTTGTAAAAAGTAATGTGTTTGAATGATGTTTTAAAGCACTCTATGCAATTAACTTTGAAAGCAAGGAGGCTAGTTTTCCTTCAGTGTACATATGAAACTCCCAATAAATTTAAGGTCCTTGGGTATGTTTGGGGGAGGGAAAGATTAAAAAGAGGAAAGTTTTTGAAAGGAACAAACACTTCAAAAAGGTAAACCTGAGGTGTTTTTCCCCCCTTGTAATATGAAAAATGCTTTTATAGTTGGAAAATGTCTACAGATCAAAAAATATACACCCAGAAGAGTGTGCTGATTGCATAATCACTTGTACCCAATTTGCATCTCACCTTCCCAAGAAAAGTACCCCTTTCTGTAATTATCGCAAAGTATTATAAACCGCCCTCACCTTGCCCTGAGTGTTACTGATTGGAAAACACATGCTGCTCTTTACTTTCTGTGAGCTGCCCATCAAATGCAGAATTTTGCACTAAGTTTCTATTATGTGGATGTTTCTATTCATTTTAAAGCATTCCTCTGAGTGCCCTGGTTTGCATTCTAAGCTCTTAAGAAAAACAAAAGCATATAATCCTGAGTCCAACTCAAAACCAAGACACATATATAGTACATGTTGTTCAGACAGTGGTTTGGGCAAGTAGCACATCCTTTTTCAATTTGTAAAGCAGCATTATCAACACAGCCTCTGGGTGTGTTAACAAAGCAATGAGTAACATTCACCGACAGCAGTAAAGAAAATGCAGGAAAACCAATAAATTCAGAGAACAGCATCACCAAAAGAGAGTCTCAGGAGCGCTTCTCAAATATCAAGCCATTCATGCCCTGAGCACACAGAAAATTCTACACTTCCAACACTATACCCTTGATTGAGAATGTTCCTGGCTAAGGAAAATGGGTAGAGCAGGATAAATTAACTAGTGAAGAATAAATCACAGTGCCTGGCACATAGTGAGCTCGGTAGCTAATAAAATCATTTCACATTGTATGAGTGTTAGGTAACTTACAGGCCCGATGCCAGTGAGTCACTCCAGGTACATTAAAGGAAGCAACTCTCACTGCCTACCCCAGGTACTGTTCTAAGACATCCTTTTCTCCTTTTATTTATTTTGTTTTTTTAAATTTCACCCTC